>QLTV01002664.1:293720-307258 GCA_003457575.1 Thermophis baileyi
AAGGAAAGAAGGAAGGAAGGAAGGAAGGAAGGAAGGAAGGAAGGAAGGAAGGAAGGAAGGAAGGAAGGAAGGAAGGAAGGAAGGAAGGAAGGAAGGAAGGAAGGAAGGAAGGAAGAATAGTAGTGATAAATGCTGGGGAAGAAGAGTGACAGAGACATCCTATGAGCTATTCTTATTTGCATGGAAAAAATCTACAACTCTCCCAAAAACAATTTACAGCATCCCTTACCACTACAGTATACACACTGGCTAGGGATGCTGGGAGTCACAGCGTGTAAACATCTATACAATTTACTTCTGGGCTAGACTTTAAGATTATAAAAACATATGAAGATAATAACCCATGCACGTTATCCACTAATTCAAGTTTGGCATTCAGTCTATTCCTATATTGAGCAATAGTATAAACACAACACGAAAGTTGGCTACAGAGTCCTGAATCAGAATATAACTTAAGTGAGTAGTCAGCGCTGGATAAAATCGTGCACTTCTAGGTTAAGAAAATAATAACATAATACAGTTCTGATTGTATCTAAATGGAAAATAATACGCCCTGAACTCTGCTGAGTTGCCAAAGGGATGTGAGGCGGTGGCCAACCATCTCAATTTTTCCAGCTTCCCTTGCTTCTGCTCCCATCCTCCAGTTCAATGTAACAAAAGGAATGGTGGATCTCTTGGGCTCCCAAGACAAAGGTCAAATCCTACTCACACCTGCCCACTGAACTTCTGAGTAAGAGAGCTCCAGTTGTGGCCAGAAGCCATGCTTCAATGAAGATGCAGCTGTTTCCATACTTCAATAATCTCCCATTGTGTAGATGAAATTAAAAAAAAAATGCTCTACTCTTCTGAGAACAGAGCATACCGCAGTTGCAGCAGAAAACATGGCAGGGGGTGGGCCAAAGTCTGTGACCCAGTACACCGTCTGTTTTGCTTCCAAGGACAAAAACAACAGAATCCTGAGAGCTTCCAATCAATGCTGTATAAACCATTCAACTGCTTTGCACTTTTGATCATCCCACTTCCTGATGGAGCTTGTCACTGCTACGATTTTATTTTCTGTTCTTTACAGGCCGAGAGAAGTCTACCAACTTATATCTAAGGAAATACAAAGTCAAAATCTTCCAAATACAATCCCCTCAATGACATGAGCCCCCGTTCCTGCCCCAGCCCCTGTCAGCCTAGCAGTTCAGAAGCATGCAAATACGAGTAGATTAATAGGTACCACTTCGGTGGGAAGGGAATAGTGTTCCGTGTGACTTTGGCATATAGCCATGCCGGCCACATGATTACAGAAAATGTCTTCAGACAACGCTGGCTCCCTTGGCTAAGAAACGGAGATGAGCACTGCACCTTAGAATAGGACAGGACTGGACAGGGAAACCTTTACATTTTTTACTATTCCCCCATCCAAACAAGTTTTGCAATAGCGAAACTAAAGAAAAAAAAATAGGATCAGAGGCTATGACCTATCCCCTGACTTCCTGAGTGAGGCCCAACTTTACAATTTTGCAACTTAAAATATTAGTTGTAGCACAGAGATTGAGAGTCCTACCAATGCCCTTCACTGAACTTCTTTGTAACTTCACAGAATAGGAATGAATTAGTAATCCTCACATGTTTCTGCAAGTTATCTGAGAGAGAGAGAGAAAAAATGGTAAAGCAACAAGCCATTTATCTACCCCGGACAGAGTTGGATTTCTTGGTCTTTCCTAATTCTCAATTGCAACCTCTTTGTAGTGCTGATTCACCCATTGTGCTTTGTTTGATTTGACTAAATGTGATGTTTGGTTTGTAAACCTCAATTTAGAGCTTAATCCCAATCAGCTGTAGATTTAATAAACATGCAGTAGGGTCAGCGGTCTCCAACATTCGTGGCTTGGTGGCCCAGCTGGTGGAGAGGGGAACAGGGCTGTATGAGTAGCAGGCTGGCACACATGTGCGCATGCAGCTCGACTTGTGCAAGTGGTGGGCCGGCACACACGCGCATGCACACGCAGCTCAACTGGTGGTGCTGTGCATACATGCACGTGTGCACCAGCCCGCTACATGCGCAAGTCCAGTTGCTCACCGCTCACACAGCCCAGTTGCAAAAAGGCCCGGGGATTAGGGATCCCTGCAGTATATAGATAGCTAGATAGACAAATGTTATTTATTATGGTCATTGATCATTGCAAAGTAAATTAGGTAGGAAATAGGGTACCATAGGGCATTGGCTTATTTACCTTGGCTAAATTTTACAAACTATAAAACAAAACTTTGTAACATTTATGGAAAGGGATGGATTTCTGTTGGAAAATAAATAATAAAAAAAATCTGAGGCTTTTGAGAATTTTGTTATTAAAGATGATGAGGCCGAAGGAGATATTCCTGTAAAACTGACAATATACAAGAACTGTGGTCTCCAATAGTACAAGAGCAAAGTTTAATGGCATATGATATTTTCTTAAACTTCATCTCTATGATGGTTGTGAGGTGAGTTTTAAAGCGGCCTTAGAATAAAGCTCTTCTAAATTGTGGAACTATAATTGGATATAAATATTAAGTTGGTCTAATTTATGCAGATTGATGATTTTCAAAAAATATCTCCAATCAGGAATGTTTATTCCATTTCACTTTCCATATTGGTTGTCTGAGAAAGTGGTGTTTCTGAGGGAATTAAAAGTCAAAATAGTGCTTATGGGAGGAAACCCCATTCCTAGATGTGTTGCAAATATAAAAGGTTTCAACCATATAACCATGATACCATCTTGAGTCTTTTGAAGAGGGAGAGATCTGTATCTCTCCCTCTTTCACAAAAGCCCTGATATTCTCCAAAACTAGAGAAACTATTGTATTTCAATTTCTGAAAGAGTAATCTTTTCCATTTTGAGATGAAGTTGTTGATTAACATTATATACCAGATTCATGTGGAAAATGGATAATCTGAACCAATAAGCAAATATATTTCACCAAAACTGTTCTCCACCTTAGTGATCCCAACTGCTGATGGAGTACTAGTTTAGGTAAATAAATCAGAAAACACTATGCAGAAACATGGATCGCATGCCCTCTAAACTGGCTGTGTTGCTATGTGAAATCCATATGTATAAGCTTTAGGTGTGAATAATTTTAATATGCCATGGTTAAAAACATACCATAAAAGAATGTCCAGATTTGGACCTGATTATGTTCAGTTTGGAGATCTCTTGCCTGTTTCAGTGCTGACATGTGAGATATGTGGCTTTAAGTCCAAACTGTCCCATGGAAAATCCCCAGTCTTGGTGCCTGTCACATTAGGTGTGACTGTGTTTGCTGTGAATTCTGGGAGATGATTTTAACTCCCAGTCAAGGTTCAGAATTCCAACACTGAAGTGCACAACCAAGGTGGCCAAGTCCGTCTTACAGCTCGCTATCTTGTTCCCCAGATCTGCCCATTCTTAGACTTTGTCCTTGTCCTTGGATCCACCCTGATTTCGTTTATAGGCCTAGAAAAGAGAAAGCTTCTTAGATCAGCAGCTTTTTGAATGTGAGTTTTTCCTGCCTTTCCATCTACGTCAGTGCATGTGGTTTTAAGTACTCATAGCAAACAGGGAGATGATTTTTAACAAGGAAAGACCATTTCTGGAAAGGAATAAGATTGCCACCCTCAGTTTGTCAATCCTCCTCAAAAAAAAAAATCATCTCCATGTACTTTTAATAAGGCTATGCAACAACTGACATCAGTGGAAGCTATTTTAAAATCTCATTGCCATGTAGAACTGTTTTCAAAGGCGAGTCAATGCTACCAACAAAAAGGCCCACTCTCCCTTCTCATGAAGTGATTCCCATTATTTTTTTTAAAGTCACTTCAGCAAACTTCAGCAAGGCTTTAAAATAACTTCTAAGATCCTGATAGAGGCCATTTTTAAACCTCACAATAAGGCAGGGTTGAAAAAAAAAACAATGAAAGGAAGTAGCAAAAGATCAAGGCAATAAATGTAGTATCTAGGGGAAATTGTTCACAGTAGGTAGCTTCTCTGACCTCATTTGGTGTGCACCCCCCTCCCCCAAAATATTTCCAAGGGTTCCAATTCCTTATATGCTATAATTTACTATACATGGAACTGGATACAAATATAACCTCAAAACTGCTATTACTATGCAGAAATCTGCTGGAAATTGGACCTGTCTGATCAGATTTACTTACATTGCAACCATGCTCATCATGCCTTGATTCTAAATAACTTCACTGACTTAATATTTCTTTTGTAATTCAATTAAAATGTTAGTAAATAGGACCAGCTGCCTTTAACTACAAGAGAGAATGACTTACTTTTTTTAGCAGTGCCTCCTTAGAGACAATCATCTAGCACCTCTGTTGCACTTTTTTTGGTACTGGCTACAAATATTTTTATTGACTAAAGGCACTTTCAATTCCTTAGTTAACTCTTGGCTTACACACTGCTTTTAATTGGTGTCTTTTCTCTTTTTATTACTATTGCACTATCATATGCTGCATTATTGATATTGTTATATATTGCGTAAAACATCATTATTATGCAGAAGGGCCAAGGAAATGAAAGATGTTATATACATTATTTACATTATGGACGAGGAACCTATCCTTACCAAAGGCCAAACTGGAACTATTTCAGATACCAAGGTTAGTACAGAGCGATGCTGGTACTTAAAATTCAGCAATGCCTGGAAGATCATCAGTTGCCCATTCCTGGTTTGCATAAGCCAATAAGCAAAAGGATCTGCTTTGACTAATAGCAGTTTTTCGAGTTCTCATTGGAAAAGCCTCCCTCATTATCTGCTACTTCAGCTTCTATTCATTGGAAATGGTCAAGGTTTTGAATGCTGGACCATCATGTGAAGAAGGGCTGCACCCAAAGTTGCAGCATCAGAAATGGTAGCATCAATGCATTCCCCCCCCCCCCGCCCACCATTCAGTTCTATGTTTTAAACTCTCTCTTTCAAAGCTGAGGTTTTCAAGATACGGGCATACCATATCCGCTGCAGGAACAGCAGAGGCCCTAAAATTTGTATAATCGGCTTTTTACAATCAAAGGGGGGGGGAGATGTGTTTTCCCCTCCCCTTCCTTCTGTAGTTTTGATTCTCAAGTTACCACGACAGTGTGAAAGCAACAGTGCAAAAGAGTACCAGGCAGACCTGACATGGCTCCCTGCAGACAGTAAACAAAAGAGGCCATTTCTGGGATTGGGATACATTTAAGTTATTTTTTTAAAAAACCTTTGAGTATCAAAAAGAGAAAGGAAACGTTTACATAGCTCCACTAGTCACAATAATGCAGCAGAATACTGGATTGAAGCCAGAACATAACCAGATTTTACATTCTGATAACAATCCAACAACTGTACCTCCAAAGGACCCCAAAAGACAGACAGACAGACACAAACTCTGTAAAGGCCTTCCTGATTCTCTGCCTTGGAAAATCAGAAGCCATTGGACAGAACAGGGAAAAGTACACACACACACACACACACACACTTGAGCCTTGAATTTTCAGAATGGGTGGGCATGCAACTAGCGCCAAGCAAAACAAACGGGGAGGGAGAGGGAAGGGACCTTCCAGCCTCATTTTGGTCTGGACCACAACAAATTACAAGGCGCTGCCTTAGCTGCAGCTTGGACGTGGGGGTCCCTGTCCTCACACACACCCTGAAACAGACACACTCTCAAGAAGTTCATGAGCAGCACACACTCTTTCAAAGCCAAATGAACATTTACCAGGTGAGATACGTGGACAAGCATCTCAGGACAAGGGGTATCTCATTTTGCTCTCCGTATAACAGGCAAGGGCTGTTGTTGGAATGGATGAAGTTAGAAAACAGGACTTTTCCTGATTAACAAATCACTTTTTTTTTTTTCAGCTGCAACACTAGGAAAGTGGAAGCGAGTGCCAGGCCCAGGTCTTCTTGCCTGCGTGAACAGGACCCAAAGCTTTCTTCCGAAGAGGGAAAAAAATGTGTCTCACATTTATACATCTTTAAATTAAAACTCCACTTTAAAATGGAAGCATTTACCTGTCTAAAATAGAACCAGGCAACTCACCCGCCTTTATGCCCCACCAACCCGCATCTACGTCTATTTTACCAGAGTTCCTCTTCCTGCCGCAATCCAATATAGACTGATCGCATCCCGCCTGGGGATCGGCTCCGCGATCCGACCCACCACCCCAAGAATAACACCGGCCTTTGCTCCGGGTGTTTCCCGCTGGCTTGTAGCTACCGCGAGGGAGGGGATGTTGTCTTGGATCTGGAAACACGCGCGGAAACGAGCGGAAAACGGCGCCTGAGTAGCCGCGGGGGGGGGGGGAAATCTGGGGTCGATCCCGCTTCATCCTCTTCCCTCTCCCTCCCTGCCTTCGCGATCTACCTACCCTCGAAGTCGGAGATGATCCCTTCCAGGTGCGCGTTGACCGCCGGATCGGACATTGCCTCGCTCAGCCGTAGCCGTGCGCTTGGAAATGCCGCCCTCTCCTCCCCTGAGGTGCTCGGCAAAGGCCGGAGCGCGGACGGAGAGCAGGGCGCCCTCGGAAGGCCCCCTAACAGCGAGAGGGGAGGTCGAGTGTCGGCCGCGAGGCGCTCGCAGGCAAGAGCCCCCCGCCCCGTGGGTCCGTCCCGCTGAAGAGAGTCGAATGAATGGAGGAAGGAAGGGGAGCCGCGGCCCTCCCCGCCCCTCCGCACTTGGCAGCCCCGCTTGCGCACAGGCTGCGGCGCACGCCTGTCAAGCCGAGCCGGAGCAGGGCAACGCCGACCAGAGGCTGGCGAGAAAGCGGCTCGGCTCTTTGGCCCGGAGGGAGGGAGGGAACGAGCTCGCTCCGTCCTAAAGCGTTGCCAGCTACAGTCCGGTCCGTAAAACAACCAGCCCGGGGGTGGGGACTGTCGCCCTGCCTCCAAAGAGCCGCTGGCATCAAGGAACAAAATCGGGTCATTCCAGCCGCCCGCGCTGCGGCAGCCTGGAAACGAGTTTCTGAGAATACGCAGAATTCTATAGCCTCTTCCATTAACGTGAATATACCCTGTACCTACAAATCCAGGAGAAAAATTGTACGTTGTGCGGGCGGGTATTCTTATTACACTAAAGTACTCTAAAACCCATTCTTTCCTTTCACTACAGGTAAACTTGACACCTATTGTGCAGCTGAAAAGTTCAGACACCGTGTTAGCAGAAGGGAATATTTACAAGTAATCATCTCGTAGCCTCAGGACCCAATTCGACACCGGCCCAACAACAGACCAGCGCCGTTTTGTTTCTCAAGCAAAGCATTCGTCTTCTTTTCATCTCAAGGAAAGGTGCCTTCAAGGAAATCAAAGTAGCATTACCGGGAGCATTCCATTGTTAACCATTAAAACAATCCAGGGAGGGAGGTTGAACTAGAAAGTCTGGAAAAGCAAAGAGGGGCAAAGGAAGGGGGGGGGAGAGAAAGTAAAACTAAGTTAACAGACTTTAAAGGCTGAGCAAAGGATAATTTTAAAGGACCTTCAGGCCAATGCATGCAGTGTTGCTAGAGAAAGACAACTGGGCTAGTAATTAGGAGTGACTGCAGCAGTCTATCACCCCCTCCCTCCCTTCCCCAACATACAAGTATGGTGCCCTTCGGGGGCATTGAGCTACACTTTCCAGACAGACTGGCTACCCCAGCGGAATTCTAAGTAAGGTTCCAGGAAATGAGTTACTTTTGTTAGATTAAAAATCTAATAAATAAATAGAGCTTTGCAACACTCCAATTGGGTGACCCTCCCACCTGTGTCTGGCCACTGAAGGAGTGGGGGTTGTAGTCCAACACATCTTTAGGGTGACAGTAGTGGGAAAACTGCTTTACGCCATTGTTCTTATCAATCCTCTTCTGCCCAATGCATTTCCTGGGCGTCTTTTTATTTTACACAGAAAGATCTCTGCTTCCTACTGTAAATGGACAATCGCTGTTGATCAAGCTCAGCTCCTGGTGACTTCAGGGATACATCCATGCTTTCCCCCCCCCCTGACAATAGCACAAAAGTACATGTAGCTCTATTCCTCATTCATGCCCTTAGCTCAACTACCCCCCTCCCATCTTCAACCATCAGCTTGCTATTTTGGCTTTCATGTATAAGAAAGTCATTTCTTTGTCACCGCGGTTACCAATTAATGAAAAGAGTAGTAAAAGCAGTAACTTATTTCTGAAGAGTTTTAAAAGGTTGTCACATGGATGTAAGATGCTAATAAAAGACAAGCCTTTTCAAGTGTTTTAGAGTGACTGGACTACAGCTGGGGAAATTCAGCTGCAAATCTGCCTTCAGCCATTAAATCTGAAGAATGACACTTTCTCTTATCCTAGCCTATTTCAAAGATGATGGTACGTTGCCTTGAGCTCCCTGGAGGAAATGTGACTGTGAATGTAGTACATACATAAAAAGAAGTTAAATCTCTATGGGTTTAAAGCTGTGAATAGTCCTTTAAATAGAAAAATAGGATAAAATATTTTAAATAAATAGTTACAGAATTTAAGAAGATATTTAGATGGCTTTTCCTCATGCACTCTAGCAAGCTGGAGAAGTTCGTTGTAATACATGATGTGCAATGACAATAAAGGCTTTGAACTATTAAATCTTCTACTGATAGGGCAATGAGTTTCTGTTACATGCTTACACATGTTTTCAACATACTAAGAACATCTGTTCACTATTTATAAATTACATATTAATGTTAACTGAATGGGGGTCTGAGCTCTCTATGGTGACACAATCTTTCCTGCACTGGTGAGACTTTTCCATGTTTAATGTCTGTTTTTATTAACAGCATGACATAGAGGAAATTTTAGATGAGACAAAATTGTTTTATTTTTTAAAGAAAAGCTATCAGAATAGTGCCCTCAGCAGGATACTGTTTAATCTAAGGTAGGAGAAAAATGTGTCTGCCATACTTTATAAGATCAAAAAGAGCAATAAGGGAACTTTGCCTGCCTTGAATGTTTCAAGCTGTTTCCGAGCTTAATTTTGGGACTGCTGAACTGCAACATTCTGAATAGCTTCTTGCCATCCAGCTCTGTTTGCAGTCAGTGTTTGTGAAATACATAGTCCCCATTTATATTAACAGTAGGTGACTATTTGAAAACAGGTAAGAGCCAGACTTCTCTCCAATGTACCCTGTGGTGTATTTCAGAACAAAATTAGTGTTAGGCCACAGTAGATTTCTAACCAGCAGCATTACTCTGAGTGCAAAACTGGCATCACTTCCTTAATTCTAAAGAATTGCTGTGATTAGCATCTCTTTATCACTACTGAATGCAAAGATGGGAATGATGCAAAGATAACCTACTGGTTGGCAAATGCCCAGTGCTGCCTCAGTGATGGGGCTGAAAGGAATCCTGTATTTCCTTCTCCTGCAGTGCTAAAGAGAAACCACACAATCCCTTTTGGATGCTGTTTTTCACTCTGTATGCAAAAGAATGAATGGAATGGAAGAAAGAACCTGAAAGTAATCTACTTAGATATTAATGTAGACTAAGGTGTTATATTAGTCCCCTCCCCCACTAGCTTAATGCCCACTAAATGTGGTGGATTACAATTCCATCATCCCCCAGGTCAGCATGGCAAGTAAGGGCCGCAACTGTCCCAAAGTCACAGGTCAAAATATGGGTGTTTGGCATTATATTTATGTGATTTACATTGCAAATCACATAAATGAGCCGAGGTGGCGCAGTGGTTAGAGTGCAGCACTGCAGGCTACTTCAGCTGACTGCTAGCTGCAGTTCGGCGGTTCAAATCTCACCGGCTCAAGGTTGACTCAGCCTTCCATCCTTCCGAGGTGGGTAAAATGAGGACCCAGATTGTTGGGGGCAATATGCTGACTCTGTAAACCGCTTAGAGAGGGCTGTAAAGCACTATGAAGCGGTATATAAGTCTAAGTGCTATTGCTAATCACGATTGCTATTTGTGACCTTCCCAGCCAGCTTCTGACAAGCAAAGTCAATGGGGAAAGATGGGTTCACTTAACCACGGCATTATTTGCTGAATGACTGCATGATTCACTTAATAACCGTAGCAAAAAAGATTGCAAAATCTGGTGTGATTCACTTAATGACTGTATAGCTTGTATAGCCTGTAACACTGACCTATTGGACCAGTGCGTTGCCACTGTCCCTCCCCTCCTAATACACATTTTGATTACTCATTTCCCTTAAATTTTAAAGGTCCGTGAAATTAATAAACATGTCTGCATTTCAATTGCAATCTGAAGAGCAACTGTGGGATAAGAGTCAATTTGTACACGTTATTGGTGGTCCTCCTCCTCCTCTTTTTTTTTTTTTAAAAAACCGTGATTATCATTTTGTAAAAACAAAGGAAATCCTAGTTTGTATTGAGACCTTGTGCTACTTTTTAGACATCAATCCAACTCCCTGCTGCTCTGCGCCTTCAAGGAGAAAAAGGCCAGGTATGGATGGATGAACAGACAGAATTATCAATAGAAAATTGATGGAGGATTCCAGACCACACTGAAAACATACGCCAGGTTAAGATCCTCGCAACACTTTTTCCTTCAAAATAATAATAATAAAAAAGGCCCATGCCTTTAAGTGCCTATGTGGGGTGTGTGGGAGGGGGCAAGCAGCCCTGTTTATATCAAGAGCGCAGTGTTTCCTTCCCTGCTGATTTATCCGTAATGTGTAATCTATGCTGCACTGCAATGCTGCCATGCAGAACTACTCCACAGCCACATACTGACATGATAGTCATGGGGCAGGAATGAGGAATCTCTGGAGGGTGTCTGACATGACATTTTCAAAAAAAAAAAAAAAAAAAAAAAATTGCAAATAGGATGAAACAATAGTGCAAAGGGAGTGCAGCATGTCATACACAGATAAGGGACACAGATTCTATCCCTTCCTACCCCCTCCTTTTTTATTTTTGCTTGAGCTAATTTCTAAAGTCATGCTAAGCTTCTTTTAACATTTGCACAAAAAGACAGGAAACCACAATGTCTGATTTTGGTGACTGTGCAGATAAAATTCAACAGCCTGGGCAAAGGAAGTGGGAAGGACCCCCCACAGGGCTGGGCTGCATATGGCAGTTGGGCCACAGGTTGTTCACCTTGATGTAAAGGAAGAGTCTCCAAACTTGGCAACTTGATGATTTGTGGACTTCAACTCCCAGAATTCCCCAGCCAGCATGGTAAATACAGACATGGCTGGCTGAGGAATTCTGGGAGTTGACGTCCACAAGTCATCAAGTTGCCAAGTTTGGAGACCGCTGATATTCTAGAGGAGAACACATTAAGTTAAAGCCTCACTGTACTAACCCCACCTTCCCTGAAAGGGAGAAGAAAATGGAAAAGTGATTTGGGGAGGCAAGAACAGGACGGAAAAGTTTATTTATTTATCTATTTTAATAATTTACATAACCATCCATTTTAAACTAGTAACTCTGGGCAGTTAAAAAACAATACAAAAACCCTTTTCTAAAGCCAATATAAAAATAAATTCAAAATAATTTTTTCATAATTAGGGCACCACACAAATAATTCACAATATACATGTTGGGCTTCAGTAATAACCTGGCCCTAACATATGAAGGAAAGGTTAGATCTTCACAGTTTAACAGAAGGCCAATAGAGACAGATCTCAGAGGGAAGGCTGTTTCCAATAAAAGTATGGTACCTTATTGTATGGTACCCCAGGAGAAGATAGATCTTCTAAGTCCTATCAGATGAGATTATTTCAGAGAACAAATCCAGAGCATTCTCAACCTGCCAGATTTGGTGGGATAGGCTGGGACCATTAGAGACAGGTGGTCCTTCAAATTGATGGACATGACTTACTTTTCCTTAGCAAATCATTTTCTCTTAGGACAATACTTTGGGCTTTCAAATACTAAGACTTTAAAACTAGGCTGTGAAAATATTATTTCTCCCCCACTTTCACAATATTTATTCCACTAGACAAAACGTATCTTGCTTTTAAGCCAAGGATTCCAGTTCCCTGAAGTACTGTTCTGCCCACTGTTGGTGAAAACCTCATTATCTTTATGAATGCATTTTCTGAAGGTAGGGAGAGCTGGTAGCCATTTTGGGTCAGGGAAGTCTATAAATTGAGGCAGAATGCATTTTTTTTCTTTGCTCTGAGTGGGACACAGGTTCCCACTCAATTTCCCCTCACTGCTCTACTGTGTTTGTTCATCATCTTTTTTTTTTTTTTACGTAAAGGGTTATTGTTCATGGCTTCAGTCTCTTCTGGTAGCAAGAACCCGAACTCCCTGTTCCTTTCCAGACCTTTTCCAGATCTCTAGCTACCAAGCACTAAGAACTTCCAATTGCTGAGACATGCATTTTCTGGATGTCTCCAGAAGATGATGAGACATGCATTTTCTGGATGCCTTGAAGCAAAAGATCCACCTCTATCCTTTCCACCTGCTTTCTCCTTAAAAAGGGGCCAGACTGTGTGAAACACCATTTCCTTTATATTGATTAGTGCTGTTCTTAGTTCTCCAGGACTGAGGCTGGAAAAAGCATGCAAGATCTTGCTTGGGCCAAGGTGTCACAGTTAATCTGAAGTGTTTACTACCCAAAGATGCTGCTACTCCTAGACTTTCTCTTGTTGGGGGAATTTAAACAAACACCAGATTGGATGTTATAAGAATGGCTTTTAAGAAGTTGGACTAGATGATTTCCAAAATCCCTTCTAAGCCTTTCAAATGCTACCTGAAGATGCTGGGATTGGATTTAGGAGCTTCTTGGAAAGCATGTGCTCTACCACTAAGCCACATGAGTATGATGATGTAATAACACATCTGATCTCTATAAAAGAGAGACAGCCATGTGGAACTCATAAATATGTAATTTTGGTCCACCCCTGTGTCTTCTATTGTTTTGTGAGATCGATCTTCCACAGTAACAAAAAAATAAAAGTAAAATAAAAAGGTACAGTACAACATCCTGGAAATTTCATAATTGAAAGGGATGAACTGGCAAGATTAAAAGGAAATTAATTTTATAGTTTCTCTATAAGTTCATTTGTAAAAATGACATTTTTGTTTGCAAGACATCAGAAAGGGAGAAAAAAAAATCCTGAATCTTTGAGAACACAGATTTAAAAAAGAGAGAGAGGGAGGAAGAGAAGGTACTTTTAGAGAAAAAGCTTTGCTCTCCAGGTGATATTCTGAAAATGTATTTTGGAAGAGAGCATATGAGGGAGATTGTTATTTATCACCTTGTTCTCATCAGTTTGTATTTAATAGAGTATTAGCAGACAATAGAGAAATATCTCATAAGACAAACAATGCTGCTATCCTTCAAAAAGACCTTGACTATGTGTCAGAATGGTCAAACAATTGGCAACTTCAAATCTCAACCAACAAATGCTCTGTCCTACACATTGGCAAAAAAAATCAGAACACAAAATACAAACTGGATGGACATAACCTTGTAGATGACCCTCACTCTGTTAAGGACCTTGGAATACTCATCTCTAATGATTTAAGTGCCAGAGCCCACTGTAACAACATTGCCAAAAAAGCATTAAGAGTTGTTAACCTAATCTTGCGTAGCTTCTTCTCTGGTAATACTGTACTTTTAG
>QLTV01002664.1:307548-346943 GCA_003457575.1 Thermophis baileyi
CTACTGTCGACCTCACCCCATTCCTAAGAGGTCTGTAAGGGGCGTGCATAAGCGCACCAGCGTGCCTACCGTCCCTGTCCTAATGTTCCCATGTACTCATAACCATCTCATGTATACATGTTTATACTTTTACTGTAATCTTATATATGCTTGACAAAATAAATAAATAAATAAATAAATAAATAAATAAATAAATAAATAAATAAATAAATAAATAAATGTTGATGGACCATAACTCCGAACCTCCTGCACCATTGACTAGGCAGAGCTCCTGGGAATTAGCATTCAAGCAAATTAGGAGAGTCACAAATTTCCCAACCCCAGATTTGGACAGGTATATAATACCTTAGATAACATCTCTGCAACACTGTCTCATTTTCTTTGTGGAAAAGAAAAAAGACCACAGCAGCTATTTAATTGAGTTTTCTTCCTGGAAACAATAATTAATCTCAGAGCCAACATGATTCAACTTCATGATTATGTCATTCAGCACAAACAAAGCAAATGTCTGTGATGGCAATTCCAGTACTTGTAGTTGCTTCTTTGGTGACTTTTTTTTCATAGTCCAATTTTGGCTCATTTTCTAAGGAAAAGAATGAGTGATGGAGGTTATGATTTTGACAAGCACACAGTTTATAAGTCTAAAGATTTTTGCACTTCCCAAGATGCAGCAATTAAGCTGGATTTCCTAATGAGTAATTGTCAAGATTTAAATATGTAAGAACCTTAATTTACAGTGTTATTGGACATATACACTATCTTGTAAAGTTAAACTGCATCATTACCAAAACCTAACATTGTTCCTGGTGATTCTTCACTGAACGGTGGCATATCATAGTAGAAAACATAAACCAGAATACCGATAACTACAGCAAAAATCCATCCACTAAAAAGCCTTTGGGGTTCATAGAGCTGGTTGAGTCTCCTGGCCATGAGAGAAATCTCACTGAGGCCTTAGGCAAATCCTGCTCTCTATATTCTCCCTCCCCACTTGCCAGTATGTAGATAAGTGCCACAGAACCATCTTAAAGGTTCCCTGAATAGTCACATGGAAGTGATACCTTTTCTATAAGAGGACCATACATACATACATACATACATACATACATACATACATACATACATACATACATACATAACCAACCAACCAACCCACCAACCCACCATAAAATGACGTGGCAGAATTCTGGACTACCAGGTACCTACTGTATGTTGCATTCAACTTACTTTTATGTTTCCCTTCATATATCCAATTCTCATTCCCATATAACAATGCATCTGGAAGCATACTTTTTTGCACAACCACTTTCATTTCTTTCAACAGTCATTTCACATAACAGATAACCATTACCTTCTACTTTTCACCTAGTGTTTCTATGGTTCAAAATTTCTCCAATCATTTCCCCATCTTTAGAAAACATTTTACCAAGGTTGATAAATCTAGTTATTTCTCCTTTTTTGCCATTTAAGTCTAGCGAATAGGCTGGATTTTTAACTTCCATGGAGTTGTTCCCAGAATATCTTCTGTGCATTGCACCAAAACAAAGTCAACGCAATTAAATTTGTTTAGGTTTTATGCAAATGGAAATAAAGCAGATTCTTTCATTGTGTGGAATCCTCAGATGGATCCCTGCTGATATTTCCTGAGGAGGATGTTAGGAATGGAAAGATGTTATATAGGAATGGAAAACCTGTGACTCTCCCGATGTTGCTAAACACCATGCTGGCTGGATCTGCTGGAAGTTGTAGTTCAACATTTCTTTCCCTACTTGGATTCCTCTGCTTGATTTTTGAGACAGGTACATTTCTAATTTCTGGAATTTTTGAGAGGCTAAGGCTCTTATATTAGGTTTAAGTAAAGATCAATAGATATGGAAATAAACATGTATCTTGTGCTAATCTAAAACAGAGTACTAGCACATGGGAAGAGCAAGAGCAAGTATCCCCTCATGTCCATGATTAAATAGACACCACAATAACAGAAAGACCATCTCCAAAAATGGTGGGCAAAGAATTAGCTTGCAGTGATAAAAGCTGACATCAACACTTTGCATTAATTGCTCATTTCCTAATACCTTTAGCAAACATGGAGCACGCTGGTTTTCTCCCTCACTGAGTTTTTCCACATGTATGAAAGATTTAGCCAACTCTTATTTCAAATTAGTTTCAAGTTGGCTGTCTGTCTGTCTGTCTGTCTGTCTGTCTGTCTGTCTGTCTGTGTGTGTGTGTGTGTGTGTGTGTGAGAGAGAGAGAGAGAGAGAGAGAACACGTGCACAAGCAAAGTCTTGGCATTTTCATGGGAACCATAGAATGAAAAGAAACCATTTAGGATATCAAGTTCAACCCTCTCCTCTTCATAAAAATCCAAATTAAAGCATTCTTTTAGATAGTTGTCCAGCCGCTGCTTGAACAAACCAGGGAAAATTGATTCTGATTTTAAAGTTCCTCTGTCTACCATATTCATACCATCCTGTTGTCGTTGTTTTTAATTCCCACCAGGATGGTATCAATATGGTAGACAGCAGAAAGAAATGCACATGAAAGCCAGCCCTCATTACATAGTTTATTGGGAAAAGAAATTAGTCAAGGTCCTGCAGTGTGACTTTTCATTCTCAATATTAGAGACTTGGACATTTGTTCATTTCTGGAGGAGGGGGAGCTGGAGAGGAAAAATCTTTATTTCTATAAGTAGTGGTTTATGTTCTTGCTACTTGCCTCCTTTGATAAATAGGTGCATCTTCTGTTCAGGCTGACCCAAATTCCATTCCCTTCTCTGAACTGTTCTGGAGTGTTCAAGGTAGGATTATGCCATCATATGAATGCCATGGCCATCAATATACCCATAGGCACTTTGATTGGTACTTCCCAAGCAACTTTTTTTTTAAAAAAATCTACTTCTTTTTTAATTAAAAAAAAAAAGAAATAGACAGGAAACTTCTGCCCTTAAAAAAAAAAAGTCAAGCATTATTTTACTGGCATGAGCACTTCTGGGGCTCTTGGTATTCTTAGAAAATTAAAAAAAAATGATATGTGGGTCCTGGGTGCCCAACAGGTCAGAGTAAAGTCAAGTAACTGGGGCAGCCAGAGCAGTCTAGGTAGGCCAAAGGGTGGGGAGTATCACCAGTATGTTCTGATGATAATTTGGCATCCCATAACAAACGTTTTATAAGAGCATTTACAGCATATTATGCTTGGTTTTAAACCTGTATGAGCAGCCCAGACTCACCATTTATACAATCTATAAGTAGATTAAATAAGCATTTCCAAATTTTCACTGTGTCCAATGGCACCAAAGCAGTTGTCTATCTGTGGTGGAAGATGATGTTGGGCACACACTTTTGATTGCTTACATATAACGAGATGGTGTAGCTCACCTGGTGAGCAAGACAGGGATCAAAAGTCAGTATGGTAGTTTTTATCAAAGCTCAGACTTCAGAAAGTTCTCTAGCTTCCTCAGGCTCTATGGAACTTCCCCACACTTCCCCACATCCTATTTCTAATCCCTGCCTGTTCATCTCTTTTCCCAGGGATACAAAGCAAAAGCCTCCCCTTGCCTTGATTTTAACAGATCTTCAACTCTCACCAGCCCACTGAGATATAGAACCAGAGATATTAGAGATAATATCAATGGCAGTGGGAAGATGAGATGGACCAACCCAGGGAAGGAAATCCAACCCTACAGAATGGTTGCCCAAGTGTGGAAGAGAAGCAGTAAGGAACATGAGTCCCATCATGTAAAACTGGGATACTAGAGTAGTGATTCCCAACCTTGGACACTTTAAGAAGTATGGACTTTGATTCCCAGCCTTTCTCAGGCAAGCCATGCTGACTTGCCTGAATTCTGGCAGTTGAAGTGCACACATCTGTAAATGGCCAAAGTTGAGAAACACTGCACTAGAGTGCCATCCACAAGCCCCTTTACCTTAACCCTGAGACCCTGCTTTCTAGTCACTGAAGCTACGTTCTCCTAATAGTGCTTCCATCTTGGGTTCATGAGACTATGGCAGGCAGAAACTAGATCAAGGTGATACAGTAGGAGAAAATTAAGGAAAACAAAGCAAGTCCTCCTCTCTGTGAACATGGGTCAGGTGAAAGACGAGCCTGAGAGAAACCAGCAATCTACAGGATTCCACAACTAGCTCACTACAGACTGCCCCCTCCATGGCCATTTCTCCCTTGGCTAATGGACAGACCAGAAGAACCTCCCTAGCAAGTATTACTTGTCTAAGATCAGGAAACTATCAGCCACAATGAAGTATTTTTTCACAAGGTTATTACTCCAGTCACCACTAGCTCCCCTGCAACCTGCCACCATCTCATCCTGCAATGCTCTTCCCATTGTTAACTTGCCTTTCCTCCTTCTTCTGCTGTCCTACCAAGTGCAGCTGCTCTGCCTTCCCTACACATTGAAGAGGACAGAGCTGCAGCAATGGCAGAAGAACTACACTTTGACTGGGTGGGTGGGGAGAGATGGCAAGTAGAAAATCTCCACTTCTTGCTCCACTAGTAGAGGCAGCAATAAATTCTTTCCTCCCACCTGGTACTTTTCTGAGGTTCAGCAACAGAAGTGTGTGTGTGTGTGTGTGTGTGTGTGTGTGTGTGTAAAAAATGTGCAGTAAAAAAATTAAAAAAATAAAAAACAAGATGGCGACGCATGCGCAGTGCTGGCAACTCGGCTTCTGCGCATGCGCAGAAGAAAAAAAATATTAAAAAAAAATTCAAAAAAAATAATAAAAAATTCAAAAAAAAAAAAGATGGCAGCACCCACGAACTGGCACAGACCGAACCGGATCAGTGACGTCATCGTGACATCACCAGCGGGTCGCTACCAGTTCGGGCAAACCGGTCCTAACCAGTAGCAACCCACCTCTGGTGTGTGTGTGGGAGAAGCAGCAGTTTTCCAGGTGAAACACTTTTTCTGTCACAAGATACGAAGCAAAGCATATTGCTGGAGATGTGGGGGAAAGCTCTAGGAAATCTGTTATATATAAATGGGGTAAATAATCACTAACATAGTGATCTTTCATCAGTAACATTATCAGGTAGACACTTACAATCACTTCCTGCATTGCTCCTTCCTGGGATCTCTGCTTCTTTTTGTTTTCCAAATTAATGAAAACTTCCCAGTTTCTTTTAGGGTTTGGAGCAAGTAAGTTTCCATACTCCATCATAAGCACCAAGAAATTTGTCAAAGTCTGAATAAATGCACAGAATTGATTTAAACCAAGTCTCTTATCTTTTAATAAGTCACCGTAG
Organism: Thermophis baileyi; assembly: GCA_003457575.1. Taxonomy (NCBI): domain Eukaryota; kingdom Metazoa; phylum Chordata; class Lepidosauria; order Squamata; family Dipsadidae; genus Thermophis; species Thermophis baileyi. Next base: position 312,805 of record QLTV01002664.1, read on the forward strand.
AACTTTGTGTGTGTGTGTGTGTGTGTGTGTGTGTATGTGTGTATGTGTGTGTTCCTTCCTACATTTTAAAACAATGCATAGTGCCATCCTTGTGTTGCTAAGTCCTCTTCAGGGCATGAAGAATCCCAGGGCAACTGAAAAGATAATTTAAATTCTGCCCTTCAGTTGAACAACCAAAGCCCTTCAGGAACAATTTCCATCACAGATTAAAATAATTCACCATATGATGTAGCATTTGAATACTAAGCAACTGAGTGCTAAATTACATCTTAGAAACCACACGGAAGTCACTTTGAGATGCTCCACTAACTGCAACCATATCCTGAAGCTTACCTAGCAGTTTAGACAGTTTTCAATCTCACGGTTAAAAGAGAGAGAGACAAAGTCCCATGATGCTAACAAATATTCAGTTATTAACCAAACTTTGACGTTTATGAATCTAATCACATAAACGTGATAAAATAAGTCCTGAGTCAAGTCATTACAGATGTTTCTGGGTCCATAATGCTATTTAGTAACATCAGAGGACACAAAGCAATGGTGTGATTAGCTAGCAAATCATAGGGTTGTCAACAGACCAGAATCAATGGCCTTGTTATAGTCATGAAGACAATGGCGGTACTTTTCTCCTCTGACTGTGCGTCTGTGGACTGAACAGTACACAATGAATGACCAATCATAGTCTGTGCCCAAAATTCACTGAAAGCTACAGATAAAAATCTATTCCAACTTATAATGTTCTTCTTGTATGAAACACAACCTTATGTATATTTCCTTAGATGAATCCTTCCCAGCCTTATGTTTGCAGATCTGTTAGACTGAATTTATCATTGGAGAATATGGCTGGCTACCAAGATAGGGCAGGTTGTATTAGAACATTAGAGTTGGGATCATGGTGCTCACAGGAATTAGAGTTTGTTCCCTCCCCCTCTTCTTTAAAGAAATTATTACTGACTGAAATTTCACAAAATGTTAGTGTTATTACATGTGAGTTCATGAGATCTCATGAAGAACTTGCATAGATACACATAGAGTTTATATGTGAGACTATATAAATTTTCATGAGATTTTGGCTTTGTGGGAGGACATCTGGACCATCATAAAAGCTCCCAAAAATCTATATAGCATCTAAAAAAATTGGTCGATCTCTGATTAAGACTTACTTAAAATTTCCACATAAAATGTTATATAAATAGGCATTAGGAGTGAACTAGCCATCTTTTTAAGGTATACAACATCTTTCTTCTTCTCCCCCTGATTGTTGGTAGTTGCTAGAACTGCACCCAACTATAGAATTAATCTTCCAACTCCAACAAAATTCAATTTGTCTCCCTTGGGAACTGTCAACTGAGAATCTCATCAGTCATATTCTAATTTTTAACATTCTGAGCCTCTTGAGAGATTGCATCATAATGATTTAATTTATGGCATCAAATGATTAAAGTATATTTTCTTGTTTCTATGAAAATGTAAATGAAAAATTAAGAAATACATTTATTAGGCAGGACAAGAACAAAACTCGTTCATAGAATGGAAAAGAAATGGAACAGGTTTCTCCCAATACACACTGTAGGAGATATGATCTTCTCTGGAAGTGACTCTGCAGCTGCTGGGCCTATAGAGTTGCAGAGAAAATTATCTTAAGAACTGAAAGGAGAAACTTATTCCATAGTTCTGCACATTGAGAAAGACACAAGCAGCTTTTTTTCCACCAGAGGTGATGGCACATAAACTCATTTACTTTTTTTTAAAAAAAAGAACCATTAAGAAAGCAAAGAGAAGAGGAAAATAATTATAATTTCTTAACTATAAAGGATTTATGGCCGGGGGCTTCTTCTGTTATGTTAAAAGTTATAAAGCTATTTGTATACCTGTGTTAGGAGAAAAGAAAGGGACAGTGAAATCATGGAATGGAGAGAAATGGAACCAAGCAACATTTAAACATGGGATGAGGGAAAGAAGAATGAGGAAAACGGAGAAAAGGGCTTTACGGGAAAGGGAAGGGAAGCAATTAGACAGTCAGGAGGAGCAAGAAGGGGAATCAAAATGTAAGCTGAATTCCTGGCAACTGATTTACATACTTTCAGCTGTTGGCAATAAAATGAGCATGAGTGAGGAAGTGGCAAGTCAAGCATGATGAACTTGGAGCCAACCCAAGCGTATTTTGATCAAAAAATATCAGGCCATTTTATTTAACTCTGCTTCTGAATAAAATACAGGATGTGATGAGAGGATTGGTTAGATCACCAGAACAGTACAATGGAAAAGCTGAGCATTCTCCATACTCCCTATAAAACACCAGTTCTTGTTCAGATCAAGTAGACTTTGGCTGGAGAACTTGTAGTTCTCTCACTTGCTGTATGCCACCCAGAGTCACTTTTCGTGAGACGGGCGGCTATGCTGTATACATGTGATAAATAAATAAATAAATTTCCTTTAGGATTAGACTTGAGAACCAAGATTCAAATCCTGGCACCTCTGAGAATACCATTGAACTGAAATTCTTTTCATTTTTTTTAACCATTTTCATTCCATTTGATGGCAAAGAAATTGCTTTGGATTTTTTTTTCACCCCAACAGAGATGCATCACTCTAATTACAATATGTGCAATATCCTTTACTGTACAATCATTTCTCCAGTTGCCTGCAGCCTCCCTGATTTTCCAAGCCTAAATAAATTCCAAAGGAGATATCACAGGGAACTCCTCCTCCAAGGCTGAACAGAGGGATGAGGGGTCCTCAACGCTCTCTGAGCTGGGTGGTTTTCTTGCAGATGTTTCATCACCCAAACTAGGTAACATCATCAGTGATTTGAAAAACTAGGTAACATCATCTAGAGCAGGAGTGTCAAACTCGCGGCATCATGTTGTCATCATGTGACATATTGCAACCGTTTCCCCCTTTGCTAAATGGGGTGGGTGTGGCCAGTGCATGCCACATCCGGCCCATGGGCCACGAGTTTGACACCCCTGATCTAGATCCTCTACAAGGTTCTAGAGCAGCCAGGTAGGCTGCTGAGTAAGAAAAGGATGCACAAAATAAATGGGAAAAAAGCAACAGCACACTCTGCTAATCACTTGCACTATTAAAATAAGCTTTAAAATGTCACCCAAAGAAATCTGAACAGGCTAGAACAATAGAATCTTTTTTCTTAGAGGTGTTGGGGGAAATTGGAGTTCCAGCCACAAACTAGCTAGAAAGGATTCCTGCATGAAAGCTGGAACGTGGCTGCCACTCACAGTGATAACCGTATTAGATGCAGCAAGAGTTTGAATAAGCTAAAGCACTTTCCTCTGTTCTTCTTTGGCTCTGAGCCTTTGAGTGCCACCTCACAACTTCTCATGGTCCCTCCTCCTTGGTTTGGCTCTGCTGTTCCCCAAACCAGGTCTTTTTGATCAGAGCAATCTATTGAGTTCTATGTATATTACTCATACCAGTTGATGAACAGCTATAAACGTTTACAGAGGAACATGTGGAAAACTTTATTGTTGCAATCAGGAAAATATGAGCAAGGAATTCTCCATTAAATTGTGATATCTGAAAAGCCCTCTCATAAATATGCACAAATTTAATCCTATGGCACATGCACATTTGTTGCTGACATGTCAAATAAGGAAATGTGACTGAACATACTGTAAACATCTGGGGAGAAGCAGTGATCATGTCACCTTACAATCTCATTTAACTTTGGCAAGCAACTTAGCAGAGGACTGCAGTGCCATGTTAAATTCATTTTACTAACGGGAGGGAAATTATTTCCAAAACTGTATAGCATAATCCAAGATATGGGAACATTAAAATTAGCAGAGCACCTGAATATAACAATGATGCGCAGACAAGCATGCCAGGGTCTGCAAGAAAATTTATTTCCAGAAATGTGGAACAATGTATGTTCTTTAAGGGTAGCATACAACAGTGCCAAGTATTGATGACGAAAGTCTGTAGTTAGCACAGCTGCTTGTGAGCAAGTTTCTCAAAACATCACAAGTCCTGCTGTTGGAAAGAGCATTAATTTCTTGCCAACTTCAAAAGAAGGTGGCCAGCTGATGCCACCTTGGACAAAGCGCCACTCAGACAGTCTTTATAACAAAGCATCCAATTCTCTTTGATTGTGTGAAGCAACTCTAGCTTTCAAATTAACAAGGGAGCAACAATTACTGTTCAGCATATGATGTAGCTTTTGTGCCTAATTTGCACTTTGTCCTTGGTGGTTTGGTTTTGGCTTCCAATTCTGAGCTGTTCTTTCCTCTTAATGCTATATACCACTGACTGGGATTTGGCACTTTTCCCTGGCAAGAAAGTCAATTGCAGCCTGGAGAGAGAGAGACAGCCTTCTCTGGAAGGTGCTCACCCTTCCTACTTGGCATCTAGTACCCCTGCAACAGTTACACGTCTCTCGTTTCATGTAATTTTAGGGTTAAAAAACTGCTGGCAATCAACAAATGACCTTCTTACACTCCAGCAAGAGAGGTTGGGTGAAAATAATTTTTGAAGCAGTTCATAGAAGTTCAAGCATAATTGCTGCTCCCATCCTTCCTCTTCACCTGGCATTTGGCCAGAAAAAAATAAATAAACGGGCAAAGGATTTCATCAAGGCTGGAGGCAGTGTCATTGGAAAAATCACCAAGGGGAATATTCAGCCCACTTAGTTGGGTTCTAATGATTATGTGGATTCGCGGGTGCTGATTTAGCTGGCATCCTTCCCAGTATAGACTCAAGATGGCTCAGGTGGAAGCTAGAAGAGACTCAGATGATACAACTGGGCCAGGCGTGGGTTGCTAATTAGGAAGCAAAAGAGAAACTGGAGTGGCAATTGTTAGCCATTTAGTGCTACGTGTTCAGCTTTCCCCTGTTGTTTTGAAACTGGAAGCTACAAACTTCGTTCCATTCCTGTTCTCTGCAAGCTCCTAAGATTTAATCAACAAATTACTGTTGTGCTTGAGGTGCTGTTAATGACTGGCAGCAGAAATACATTCTTTTTTTCTGCCAACAATGGAGAGCCTCCCTCTCCGTTTCTTGTAGAGCTCAAGATTTCAAAAGCTCTTGTTCTTCCAGAGGTGTTTTTTTCAAAGTACTTCTGAGCTATAATAATGCATGATTTGACCCAGGAAGACACATTATCCAGTTCACATAAGCTTTAAGGACAGCGCTACCCATTGAAAGAAAGGAACTATGGCTCATAAAATATCTTAACTGACGTTGCATTAATCTGGTGAAGTGATCCATTAGCTTTTGAAGGTGCAGCTGAAGAATAGCAGGCAATAGCACTTAGACTTATATACCTCTTCATAGTGTGTCACAGCCCTCTCTAAACAGTTTACAGAGTCAACATACAGGTATTGTCCCCAACAATCTAGGTCCTCATTTAGCCAACCTTGGAAGGATGGAAGTCTGAGTCAACCTTGAGCCGGTCAGGATCGAACCCCTGGCTGTGAAAATGCAGTCTGCAATAATACATTCTAACCACTGTGCCACCACAGCTCATCAGTGTTGCTCATCTAAGGGATCCAAATATAGGCTGAAGAAGATCCATCTAGTTTGCATGAAGTGCAGTTGTGGTAGAAAGTGCATGCTGGGATACTTCTGAGTTTTCTTGACCCAACTTTAGAGCTGCCTAAACCAGCGAGCAGCAAAGATGCAGACAATTCTGTATGGCTTCACTGCCCTGGAATTTGGCAGCAAAGCTATAGTAGTCCTTCCACAGCTGCTCTTATTTTGCAAGGATCAGCCATAACCCAGCCTGAATAAGTTATAAGCATATAAAACACTTTAAACTCTATGCATGCCTTGAGAAAAAGCAAGAGGATTTTGTCTTCCAATATTTTCATGTTTTCTAGTCAGAAGAAAATGTTTCAGAATTTGTCTGAAACTTATTTTAACTAGCATACCATCCTAAATAAATCTCCAATTTTGCTAATATATAATATTCGTCATGTTCCATTTGTCTTTTGCTCTTCTTACTCTCCTAACCAGGAACTCATACATTTTACTAAGCCCAGAGCCAGTTAGGTATGAGCGAACCACATTTCAAAAGCTGAGATGGCAGTGATCGCTTCTTCATGCAATAACAATAGCTTACAGGGACTTTCCATACGCAAGAGCTGAAGTGATCCTGCAGGGAACAATAACGCCATCAAAATGACAATACACGCGATGTCATTATATTAATGATGCATTAAATGCTAGTATCATGACTTCTGATACAAAAGCATAAGTTGTGTCATTTGCATGGTGTTATGAGGACATTCAAGTCATAGTTTCCTCTCTACATACAGATGCCATTGTATGGGGCTATGCTCCTATGCTCCTGTGCCCCCATGGAACCATGGGATTTTCAAAGGTTTTTGTGAACTGGACCAGTTAACTTATGGTTCTGCTGCTACCGCTTGTGGAAAAAAAAATGCAGTGCCTGTTCTTCCAGAGTATGGAAGGGACAATTTCCTGGTGGAAATTCCAACTTTTGGCTTCTGGAATTCTCTTTACTCCATAAGCCAAGATGTTAGAGTGCCTTCTACCATCCTCTTGATCTTCAAGACAAAGCTTTGACATTCCCTTCTCTCCTTGGTCCAAAATCAAACATCAAAAGGAAACAATGAAACAGAGGGAGGTCCTGGCTGGAGTTCTGGTTTTTCTGCTCCCTCATTGGTGAACCATCCACCTAATACATCCATGGCAAACGGAGACTGCATCAAGGTGATAAGATGTGTCTGAGACAGTTGATGACTGAGACAGTTCCCTTGTTGTCATCAGGTCATGACTGAGACAGTTCCCTTGTTTGCAAGCCCTCATTTCACGGACATATAGTTTCTTCTTCCACCTGAAGGAATGCCATTCGAAGTGCTTGATTTCATGGACACTAGTATACAATTAAATCAACATATGTTATATGATTATTGTCCGGTTGCTTATTTCATTGTTCTCTTTTTTGCCACATTAAATATTACAACTATGTTAAAGCCACTACTATGGTTTCCAAGGCTGCATGTAGACTCAGTCCTCAAGGGATGCCCTCCTGTCTTAAAACCATGCAGGATATATGGATACTACCAAATGGCTTAAACGACATTTGCCTTGAAATCATGTATTGGATAAGAAAAGTCTTCTTTTCATTCTAATTAAGAGCTACATTCCTCCTTTTTTCCTGATTCGACTTCTACATCAGATTTATTCAAGTGTATCCGAGGTGGAGCCAGATTGAATCATCTGTGTCTACTCGTGCTTAAATGCTTTGGGTATATTGAAAGCTCCAAGGCCAAAGATATTCATTTAAGGAATTCAAAGCTCTCCACATGCCAAGAAAACAGGTTACTCTCAGATCAGAGCATCTGTAGTCACACTGCCCCTATCCAGAGTGTCAGAAAGCTTTCTGCACTTGGAAGCCATCCTCTCTCCCTTCACCACCCAGACTTTCCATTTAGCCCTTAAAAAACAAAATCCTGGACCAGTTACATAACTCTTGCAAAAGGCCAGATTTTCTAAATAATGCCAAATATAGACATATGAGAAAAGCGCCTGGCTTCTTGGATAGGGTTTCCTGCAAAATAATTTCCTCAGATTGGATCAACCTCTTGAAATCTTCAGCAAGATTTACAATCCAGTATTCCACAACTCATACTTTTTCAAATACTGAACTAAATCTCCCAGAATCCATAATTAGCAGGCTTCTTGTGGATTATGGTCCCGGCTATAGGAAAACATATAAATGACCCCACAAAAAAGGTGCCAGGCTTTGAAGTACATCATCAGCAATGGACAATCCTGAATAAGATTTGCACCTCACACGGTGTTTGCCGGGACTCTGTGTATAAATGGGGCATAGTATCTTCCCCTTAGTGTGACTGTAGCAGAGGTGGGTTCGGACCGGTTCACCCGAACCAGTAGCGACCCACTGGTGACATCAGGATGATGTCACGGATCCAGTTCGGTTGGTGCCGGTCTCTGGACGCCACCATCTTTTTTTTTTTTTTTGAAATTTTTTTTTTGAAATTTTTTTTTGAAATTTTTTTTTGGTTTTTTTTTCTTTTTCCCATTTTCACAACCTGCCATCTTTTCTTTCTTTCTTTTTTTGAATTTTTTTTGAATTTATTTGTCTTCTGTGCATGCACAGAAGCTGAGTTTCCGGCACTGCGCATGCGTCGCCATTTTGTTTTTGGCGTGTGGGTGGGGGGGGGATTTTTTTATTTTTTTTTGCACTGCGCATGCGCGTGTGCAAAGCGTGCGCATGCCCACAGGGCGCGCCCACGAGGCATGGAAGGAAGTGAACTGGCAGCAAAGTAAGTTAGAACCCATCCCTGGACTGTAGTGCAGGGTCCCATGTCAAACTGTAGATCACATTGTGATCGGCTGTAAGCGGAGGACATATACCGGTCCAGTATCTGATTTTTTTAAAACATAAACAATGCTGTGCTTCAATGGTTAGACATTGATATTTGAACATAGATCTTTTTAACATTTATATTTTATGGGATTCTACTAATCTGGCTGAACTGTTAATTTATGTTGCTAGTTCATAGTATGATACACCATATGCTAAATAAATTATTCTTGGACCCAGCAATCTCATATGCCTGGAGAGCACCAAGCTACTAGAGTGAAATGTTTCTTCAAAGCTGTTTCCTGTTTTCCTTTTATGGACCTGGGCTCTGACTGATATTCTGTGTGATCCAGAACAGTTTTACTTCCAGTTAAGATGTTTTCCAGGACAGCAATCAGATGAGTGGCTGGGACCCAGATTTCAAGAGGTAAAAATGATATGAACTGGATATCCCTCTGGCAATTCTCACATGAGATGAAACCAGAGTCTTGCCCATAAAAAAAAAGAGGAATGCTGGGTAAGTGTTTTACCCTTCTGGCAGGTCAGGCATATATATCTTGATGACACATGGGGAGAGGGGAAAAACTGAGCAATTTGTGTAACTAACAGCAGCTTAATAAAGACTGATGATAAAAGCATGAGGCTAACTAGAGATGCTCTTTGCTGAGAAATGCAGCCATGCAAAGGGGAGGGGAGAACAGATGGGAGATAGTACAAGGAGCTTTTATCCAGTTCTCTGCAAACTTTTCACCATCTACAGAAACTGCCTCAGCTATGGAGGATACATTAAAAAATGAACTGGCTTCTATCTCTAAGGCTGCCTGTCTTTGAAGATACATGGAGCTCCTGGCACAACTGGCCAGTGGGAGGAACAGAGATGTGGGTCTGTCATTTACATTAGCCTAAGAAATTGGAGCACTGGCTGATGGCTTCCAAAGAGATCTTGCCTGAAGTAATGGAAAATGTAATGGAAAATGAATTAGCCCTGGGTTTTCCTTTCCAACAGATTGCCATCAACAGGTTTCGTCCTATTCTTTTTGTAAGGTCACCAGGTACTCCTCAGCATGTAAAGTCATCAAATAGTTTTGTTTTAGGCAAAGGCTCTGCCAAGTACAAACAGTACTACTTGAAAAAATAATAACCTACCCTTGGAATTATAAGCCTCTTGCAGGGAGGCAGAAGGGAGACTCAATATATAGAACTTGGTTTGTACCGAAAACACTCAGGAAATAATTTATGACTAGTCTCTTCACACAGTTCTTCACTCATTTACTCCTGAGGACGCAGACTATGATTCTTCCACATCATTGCCTTACAGGTTAAATCCACATTTTAAAGTGCTAGAATATGCATTTTAATTGTACGTATTTAATTAGTGCACGATTAAGCTATAATTTGATTTACTATGATAGGTGAACCAGGCCACATAGTTATTGTATGTGAATGTAGCTAATGTGTGGATCATTAGGTATAGATGTAGTTATTGTCTCTCCTGCTTACTATCCTGTGCAAGCTTTTGGTGTCCTGTGCAATTTGTTCATTGAATAAACCGACTCTGCACAATTCTCTGTCTAAAATGTTGCTTTCTAGTTAAAGAGTTTCTGGAATTGAATGTAAGGAGAGCTGATTATACTTCCAAGAGAAAAGCTTGGCCATTTAGAAGTAGAAATGTATACAATTTGCAAAAAGTGGCTAGGTGTAAAGCAGGATGAGGGTCCGACACCTTTAATAGGTACGATTAACTTTTTTCAACTCATAATGACCACATACTGTATATAGGTTTTCCCTATGATGCTCTAACCCAGGGGTGTCAAACTTGTGGCCCGCGGGCTGGATGCGTCATGTGCTGGCCACGCCCACGCCTGGTTTAGCGAAGGGGGAAAAATCACGATACGTCACGTGACGATGGCATGATGACGCGAGTTTGACACCCCTGCTCTAACCTGTTCTTTCAAGTTTTCCAATGGTGCACTCATTGCCAATATAACTGAGTTCATCCACCTTGTTCATCCTCTTCTTCCCTTTCCCAGACTTAGAGCCTCTTCCAGAAACCTGGGTCTTCACATAATGTGTCTGAAGTGAAACAATTTGAGCCTGGACGTTTGCACCTCATATGAGAATTCTGGGTTGGCTTGTGCGTTGACTCCTCGGTTTGTTGTCTTGGTTATCAGGAGTTTTCTCCAACACCAAAGTTCAAAGGCACCAATATTTTTTCCTATCCTGCTTCTCTCTGTTTCATAGGGTGCCACAGGGAATATTATGGCTTGCATGATTTTGGTCTTTATAGGTATAGACATATCACAGCATTTGAATATTTTTTTTCCAAAAAATATTTCAGATTACCACTTCTAAGTGGTAGTCTGTGGCATTTCTTTTTATTTGTTTCTTTGCTATTGGTGCTCGATCGTACAAGATATAGAAACTATAGACCACTTTGGTCTCTTTTCATTTCTAAGGCTGGTAGTTCTAACTGTTATCGTTAGTTTGGTTTCTTTATATTTTAATTTTAGTTCTATGTTTTTCACTGTACTTTTTGACTTTTAGTACTACGGCTTCCAGATTCTTTGGCATTTTCAGCTACCAGGGGAGCATTGTCAGCATAGTGAAGGTTTGATGTGTCTTTTTCCAATTTTAGAATCGGACTCATCTTTTTCCAATCCAGCTTCCCTTAATACATATTTGGCATTACAGTGGTTGAAATTCTGTCTACGGCACAACTATAAAAAGTCCACACGTCCTCTTATGTTTTACACAAAAATCTTATAATGTTGAGGCCATGGAGATTCCCTAAGGTTGCTTAGAGCAGGGGAGGGCAACTATGGCCCCCTTACAACCTGTGGACTTCAACTCCCAGAATTCCTGAGCCAGCCATGCTTCTGTGAGTTGAAGTTCACAGCTCGTAAAGAAGCCATAGTTGCCTATCCCGGCTTAGAGTTAAAAATGAATAGAAATAACATGAGTTTCTGCAACAACCTTTCCATCATTCCAAGGCAAACAAACCAGAGATGAAGAAGGTCAAATGGATGAACATATTGTCCATTCCATTTCCTTTCGTCCAGCTTTGAATGGAGCAGCAGTAGCAGGAGCTGCTGCCAGCCTCTCGGAGTGGACAGGCCAAGCTTCCCCCAAAAGCATTTGGATACCATTAAAAGGCAAACACAAATCTTGTTGCTGTTGAAAGCTCCAGTAAAGTCAAAAATAAAGATATAGATCAGTCCACAAAGTTAGAGGACATCTGAGCAGAAATGAAAAATTGTTCCTTTCCCTTTGTTGGATTCTCCCTGGTGAAAACAATGACTTCATCCAGAGGAAATTACATAGTTTTGGTTCTACAATTTTGTTTTAGCAATTATAATAAACAAATATATTACACTATTCAGTGCTTTATATGGCAGACTCTAAATCATGACAAAGTTGTGGAAGGTCCAGATGCAGGGATGGTTTGGCAACAATTCTCCTTAATTGAAGCCTAGACTGCTTGTTGGTTTTTTTCCTCTCTGCCCCAATATATGTTGAAACACATGTCCACAAACATTTGCACATTCCAGCTTCATCAGACAACTCCTTCCCTTTCAGCCCTGGCTACACTGGGGATGACGGAGACTGTGGTCATCATTTCAGTGAGTGCATAGTCACTGAGTGCATAGTCATTACTGAAAGCCCCAAAATGCTGCTAGCATCTCAGAGATAGGAAATGGGCTTAATACATTGCATTCAAACCACTTGCATATCCTCTTAATGTCCATGGGTATAAGTGGACAGGCCTACAACAAATAACTTTATAGACATTTGCTCAGGAAGTTAGGCCTAAACCACACATTTGTGTGGATTTGTGTGTACTTGGAATTCTTTCATGCAATGAATATTCACATGATTTTTTAATTTAATTTTTTTTAAAATTTTAGTAGAAAATCAGAAGGCATGCTTGTGAACAAATTCTTTCAACTAAGATTGCAATCCTGCATTCCATTATTTGCAATGTTATTTTCAGCCAAAGGCTTGAAAGTTATTTGGACTTTTTAAGCTTGCAGTGTCAACATTGGGCCACAACCTTCTACTACAGTATGTCTAATACATTTGGGAAATAATAGATGGGCTTGTTAATCCTTTGCTATTGTCCATTCTGAATGACAGGGTTACAACAGCAATGTGCCTTGGATCGCCCTTGCTAAACAATGCTGTTATAAAGCATGATGTCACGTGACTGATCACTTAGCATGGTTTGGGGGGAAGCCTGGGGAGGGCTGGTGGAGGCTGCATGTGGATTGAAGGGGCTGGTGGAAGCTGCGGGAAGGAGAGATGCTATGTTTGTGTGTGTGTGCCACAGATGGTGTGGGTAGATGGACTGTGCTTGTGAAAAGCTAGCAAGGAAAGTCATTTTTGGCAATCACAAAATTGTGGCACTTGAATCGATCATGGTCAGAGGACCTTGGAGGCGACCCTTGGAACATTGAGGATTGATCCTAAGTTTTCTTCAGCGCCAATGCACCACCGAATGGTAGCTGAGTGAATGGATGTAAGCCAAGGACTACCTGTAGAGTCTCCCTTATCAACATGGAAATGGAAATGATACTTCATGCTATATCAGACATGTGAGAAGAACTTCATGTTATATCAGACATCATAGAAAGATACTTCATGCTATATCAGACATGTGGGAAGTAGCACAGCTAATATTTGCAAAATATGCAGGGGGGAAAAGAGTTTATTTTGCTGTGCTTTGCATTATTATTGCCCAATTCTTGGAATACAAGTTTACTCATTGACTCACATACAGTTCCACTCTTAGCAGACTCTAACCTATGCACAGCACCAATCAGTAGCATAAGTAACAACAATTTAAACAAAATAATACAAGAGTTATTGACAGCAAAATAAGGGGCAATGTTCCATTGAAAGAGGATACTTTTCAGGGCCCTGCAGAGTAAAATTAGTATTAGGACCAGCACCTGAGCCAAGAGAGAGACCTCCCGAGCATGCATGATCAGATTTGCCCATATCTCCTGCACACTTAATTCTCAAAGCCCCTCCCTAGGTGTTTGGACTGAAGGGGCAGAATAATTGGCAATGTAGTCCCTGAAAAATCCCGATGCCATGCTGCCAAGCTGCCAAGCTGCCATGCTTTGTAGAGAAATGCAAAGCCTTTGAAATCAGCTCCAAAGCAGACTGACTTCCATTGCAGTGATGTTCAGCAACTTCAACCTGAGAGTCATTTCTTGGTTCCTGCAAAGCTTGGCCCCTGCATTCTATAGCATTCCAATTGTGGGCAAGAGTTAGCCCAGAGTTAGGAAGACCAGCAAGGCAAACGAACTCTGGCATCCATCTGATGTTGTCTTTTCCTAACTCTATGATGCTCTTTGAAAGTTATGATTAGGGCTGTCTGTGATTTTTCTTACCTGCATGTAACCCCAGCTTTGAGAATACTTCAGAGGCACCCCGTAGTACTACTGGGGAACTTAAATCCATCAAGTCTATATTTCCCTTGTCTGGGAAGCATGGTAGACCAGGAAAAGTCTGGGCAAATCTAAAGAAAATCTGATGATAAAGTTATGTCCCCGCAGATGTATAGTGATCACACATCTGTTTCATTTCAGCACTGCCACCTGGATATCCGACATTCAGCTTTCAGAGGCTTTTTAATAAAGCAAGGTGGGCTGGAAACGTTTATGCATGAAAAAGTGTCTGATTACCAGCAATCGTTTTCCTTCTTTTTCTTGTGGAATTCTCCATTTTAATCCTCCCTAATTCTCTGCTTCTTTTCTATGTCTGCAGGCCTCTAATCCTCCCTGCTCTTTACCAGGGATATGTAAACAAACCCACAGCTGAGCAGTAATGAGAGTATTTAAAGGGATTCAGAAACTGAAACTCCAGGATAAGATGGTACAAGGTTTCTGTGCAAAGAGCTTTGAAGCTGCTTTGCCTATTTTGTTCATATTTCAGCATCCAGCAAGTTGTGAGGTGCCATATGATGCTTGTTGCACTGATCCTACAGAAAAGCACTTGGTTTTTCTTGTTTTTCTAGCTTATGTGTGTCGCTGCGCAGCCCTTGCTCCCATCCTAAATATTTCGCACATGGAATGCAAGCTAGCTGCATTCCATAGCTCTCTTGGAGTGTGTGTGTGTGTGTGGGGGGGAGAGACAGAGCCATAAAGCCAGGGGTGGGTTCCACTTACCTTCCCCACCGGTTCGCATCGCGACGTTTTGCATGCACGAGCAGAGCTCGCGCGCACGCACACGTTCCCTCATGCAATTTTGCTTCCGCACATGCTCAGTAGCTGCAATCAGCCCGAAAGACAGCTGAGGAGCTGATCAGCTGTGCTTCGGGCAAAGGAATAAAGGTCAGTATAAACCCGGGGGGTGGGCGGGAGGGCCCTTTTTCAAGCAGCAGAAGAGGAAAAACCTTCCAAACAGTAAAAAAGTCGCCAAAAATTCACAAAAAAAGATGGTGGCGCCCACGGACCGGCACCGGTCGATCCACTTCAGTGACGTCACCAGCGGGTCGCTACCGGTTCGGGCGATCCGGTCCGAACCGGGAGGAACCCACCCCTGCATAAAGCACATAAAATTTTATTAACAAAAAATAGCAGAAGCCATTTCCCTGAGATGCCCAATTTGCAATATGGGATTTAACTGAAAAGCAAATACTGCCACCTTGTGGAAAACATAACGTAACAGAATGAAGGACGCAAGAATAGTGCTCCTTATTTTTCAAATATAGTTTCAAAAGACTATGGCTGTTCCATAGCACCTAGCTCTTTGCAAGAATGTATTTCACCTAACCAGAAATTAACCAGAAGTTAACAATATCTCATATTGTATAAAAAGCATCTGAGATGGTAGAGACTTCTATACAGGTAGTCCTCGACTTACGACCACAATTGAGCCCCAAATGTATGTTGCTAAATGAGACAGTTGTTAAATGAGTTTTGCCCCATTTTATGACCTTTCTTGCTACTGTTGCTAAGTGAATCACTGCAGTTGTGAAGTTAGTGACACGGTTGTTAAGTGAATCTGGCTTCCTCATTGAGTTTGCTTGTCCGAAGGTTGCAAAAGGTGATCACATGACCCTGGGACCCTGCAACCGTCATAAATACGAGTCAGTTGCCAAGAATCTGAAGTTTGATCACGTGGCCATGGGGATGCTGCAATGGTCGTAAGTGTGAAAAATGGTCATAAATCCCTTTTTTCAGTGCCATTGTAACTTTGAATGGTCACTAAATGAACTGTTGTAAGTCGAGGACTACCTGCACAAGTATGCACATTCGCACATACAACTATACATGCAAAACAGGGAACCAGGGCATAACTTTCTACTTAGTTAGTGGAAGAGATAGTTCACCAAGAGGGAGTTGTCCCATTGCACAATTCAGCTGAGTGCCACTGCCTTGACAGTAATTGACACTCCATCAACACATATTTCTTTTTCTTAAAAAAAAAAACCTAGTATGTATATTTGGCAGTACAAGAGTGTAATATGCACAATAGGCTCCTATTTAATGCTGAACGGGACTGTAGACTGACATTTCATCTAGATCATCAAGTTTTCAAAAGGATTTGCATACATTACTCCAATTATATTCACAATTGCCCTGCAATTAGCCTGGCTGCATCTTAATCCCCTTATTACTATGAATGAATAATTGCTGGAGCCGCTCCCTGCTTATTCCCATCCAGGGTAACTGCGGGCTTTGCAGTCTCCCACTGGCTTCAGGAGCAGAGCAGCAGCTGAGAAGAAGGCACTGGCGCCTCGCGTGCCTTCCCAAGAGAGTGCACTTTCCTCCCTTAAACCACTTCCTGGAAAGTGCCTGGGTGCTCTGATGAACCAAGTCACCACCCTCCTTCGTTACACCCTTCTAGCTAAGTGTATAATGTGTAGTTCTTTGCCTATCTTCAGAAAGGTCTCAGCAGCGTTAATGACAATAAGCCTGGTAACATCAGAAAAAGAGGTGAGAAGGATGGGAAAGGTCAAGAAGGGAGGAAGAAACGCATTAAAAATGACATTTCAGTTCTGACTTTCTCTGACCCAGCTTCACAACTTGAGGCCTCTGGGCTTCTCCCCTCTCATGATCAGACCTTTGTTGCTCCCCTCTCATGATCAGACCTTTGTTGACAGCAGACCGACAGCGTGTACCTGACCTTCTCTGACTTTTCAGTAGCTAAGCTGAGTTGAAGCTAGTTAATATTGGAGTAGGGGTGGCCACTAAAAAATCTCAGCGCTATTGGCTAAAAAGGGGACAGAAACAATTGAATTCACTTCTGTGCTGTTTACAAAGATGCAACATTATAGCCCCCAAAAGGCAAGATTAACTCAAACTAACCCATAGGATCAGCCAAGCATTAGCCAAATGGTCTTGACAGCATAAAGCAGACTCTCTCAACCAACTGCTCTCCAAACATACCTGGGAATAATAGGATTTTTTTGACAATGCATCTGGAAGGTATCACCTGCAGGAAAGCTAATCTAAGTCTCTCCTGCGAGTGTAGAGTGCTCCAGGATAACCAAAGGAAATTCTTGATGTTGTTCCTCAGAGCAAAAGGCTAAGCAGTCAACAGATTCTGCCATTGCTCAGTAATTATTGGCTTATCAGTTAGACAGGAAAAAATAATCAGTCCAACTTAAAGAGGCAATCCTCAGTCAAACACAAGTAATTCCACTGGACGGCTCATGATTTAGCCTTTTTGCTTACCTTCAAGGAAGGGAAAACTTTAGAGATTATGAAATGCAGGAGATGTATGTCTATATCTCTGTGTGTGCATGGAGAGACAGTGCAGTCATGATTCTAGAAACAGGATTTATTTTTTTCACAATAGTGAAACTGCTTCCATTTCTACTACTATGAGTCCAGTATGCCCAACTGTGCAATATCATTGAGACATAAATGTTCCACTTATTCAAATGGTGGTTAAACCATCAGTTTTTTTGTTTTTCCCCAACCTAGCTTTCACTTTATTATTTCTGTACAGGGTGCTGCATATCAGTTTACCCAAACATTCTTTCATAACTTCCACGCACAGTGCAGACTCTGAAGCCATAAGCACCCTGAATGCTGCCATTCAAGCCCAAGGCTTTTCCAGCTTGAAGGAGAAGACGACATCCCCTTCTGCCATTTTCATTCCACAAACCAGTTAGATTGGCCATTGGCTCCAACTTCAACACTGGCTGTGTGAAAGGTCAATACTCATTTCATATGGAACATAAAGCCCAGCTATTCAACATTACCCTGCCACTCTTCAGCTCCCATTGGCCACCTAATGATACAGGTGGTCCTCCATGGCCAGAAAACAAACCATGAGAAGCGATTTTCTCTGAATTTGACCCACATGAAGAACATCTACATTCAGTGAAGAAAGGACATTTCCAAAATAACTCTTCTATTCAGCAACATATATCTGTACACAGTTCCAATAAATAATTTCAAAAGAATATAAAAGTCTCTAGTTTTTCTTGCCACATTTATAAAATAAATAAATAGGCAAAGAGACGTTTTAATCTTCTGGTATACTGAACACAAAGCCATGTCTGTTGAGTACATCTGAAACACACTGTGCTTTGTCCACAGGCCAGAAGAGGCCCTGGGATTTAAAAGAGTTTGCCAAAGGTGCATGAGTCAAGACACTGGCAGAGACCAAAGTGAACTCTTGACACTCTGTGACCCATTTATTGATGATCCTAAAGAATAACATGAGAAACCTCAGCATTTGATTGAATATTTTCATTCTAGTATCTATGAGCCAGTTCAAATATTCTTTGACATTCCAAATTCTGTCTGGGGTTAGAATGCTATACAACATGGTTAAACAATGGTATTTGCAATCATAAGAAATGGAAATGACCACCAACTTAGATGACTCGAGTAGATTATAAGATTACCAGTGATTGCTACTCATGACAATAGTTGTGGCCTGCTTGTGGCCGCTCAAAAGCCACCTTGGTTGGCCATTGTAAACAAAAGCAATGTTTGATAAGATGGCTCTTTGGTTACATCCCACAAAGCTCCCTTAGATCCTCATTTTAATGGATGCTATTATATCAGGGATGAGAGAGATTGATGGAGAGAAGACCATGAAAGTGGAAACATACATATCCAAGGTCACCTATTCACCAATTCCCCAAACAGAAACCAGTATCAAGTGACCAATGAATGGATTCAAAAACAAGAAAGTCCTGGGACAGAAATCAAATGAATTAAATAACATAATCAAAACAATTACATGCTTTATTCTGCGGCCAAGTCCAGGCTTCAACATGGCAAGAAAGCTGGACGTCAGCAGAAATGCAAAAAAGATGGATTATACTTTCCTTATGTCCTCCCCCTTACTGGAAAAACCCATGGACCTTTCAGATGCAGTCTGGCTGGATTAGCCATTTCCTTTCCACCACTGACTCAGTCCCCTCCAATCCTAACTAAGGGCATAAAAAGTTTCTTGTGCTCCATTATGCCCTTCAGGCCCCAAAGGGCCTGTGATCCTGAACCACATGCTAAGGCAATGAGTCATCATGTGGACCATATACCACATGGGCTGGGAAGGAAAAGAGATTTCTCCTCTTGTCCTCCCTCCCTGGAAAATCTAGAAGTTCTCTAGCCTTCACTACCTGCTTCTTCCTCCCCAGCTCTGGCTTCCGGCCTTGACTTGACAACTGCATTATTTATATTTTCTGGCTTGCTAGAAGGTGGGTTCCCAGCAACGGCCCTTCCTCCAGCCTAGTTCAGTTCTGAAAAGGTAAGCATCTGAAATAATCTGAAACTAAAAAAGTCCAGGGACACCTTTCCTGAAAGCTGAACTATTACTCACTTGAGAGTGAGGGATGGTCGTATTGGATAGTCAGGACAAGGCAGGGATCAACCAAGGAGACTAGGAAGGGAGATGGAGGTAGAGCTGGGTGAAACAGCTGTTTCTACAAAATGTAATCTGGAGTATGAGGTCCGAGGGGGTAAAATGAAGCCCTCTGTCTTTGAAAGGAAAGGAATTGGGGTCTGAGCCTCCCGTAACCAGTGAAGGGGCATGGGAGACAGCACACAGAAGTACATGGTGTGTGTCCATTATTTGGAGCTGGAAACTTGAGGCTGAGTAAATAAATTCATATTGCGATAAAATGTTTTAAGTCATTTGCATGAACATCTCCTGCACTTTCCCCTCTGCATTTACCCATAAGTGGTCAATCACTCCACAGCAACTCAGAGTGGCCATTTCTTTCGTGGCTTGGGTTTCACACCCAAGTAAACTGCTATGGGAAAATTTTTCATAAGATACTCCAGAATTCACAGCAGTATTTTTGTGAACTATACACAAGAAGAGCAGGAAAGGCCCCATTAGGATAGTAAACCCCGAGTCTAGGGGGTGATGCAACAAAGATATGCTAACTGTCAGCCCTGAAGCCATTTTGGGGACATCTTCAGGGCTGGCACAGCAAGGCTGGGTGGAGCTGTGGGAACATAAGGGGGGAGGTAGAGATAGCTGGGAGATGTGTAGGTAAAATAACATTCTTTCTCGTGGGAGCCAAGGACGCTCTACCAGGTGTTGGAAGGGCGTGGACCAAAGCCAGCTGGAGTTGAGATGACCTGATTGGAGTTGGATCATGTGATGGACATATGACCTGGAGGACAGGAACTTTGGATTTTGATTTGGGTGGGGAAAACCCTGGGTCCTTCAGAGTCGGGTTTTCACTAGCCATGCCAATATGACACCCCAAATAAATAAATAAATTCTTTGAGGAAACTCCAGGCCTCAGAGTTTTGATTGCATTGGGGTTATTACTTGGAACCCTGACACTAACATTTTCAATATCCTCTGGATGTTCTCCAGATTCATGGAACAGATATAGATTAACAGAGTTGGAAGGGACCTTGTAAGTCATCTAGTCCAACCCCCGCCCAACCAGACCCTACACCATTTTTGACAGATGGCAGTCCAGTCTCTTCTTGAAAGCTTCCAGTGATGAAGCTCCCACAACTTCTGAAGGCAAACACAACTCACATCAGTCCCATGCTGGCTTAGAGAGAGATGGAAACTGTAACACTTCCAGTGATGGGAGAAGGCTGTTATAATCAGTGCTGTCTTCCCTGCTATGCAGGTAGTCCTCAACTTACAACCATTTTAACTGAACCTTTGAAGTGACAACGGCACCGAAAAAAGTGACTTGCAACTGGTCCTCGCATTTACAATTGTTGCAGCATCCCCATGGCCATGTCATCAAAATATCTGAGCACTTGGCAACTGGCGCGTATTTACGATGGTTGCAGAGGAGTGATTTGCTTAACAACTGTGGAGAAAAGGTCATAAAATCAGGCACGGCTCACTTAACAACTGTCTTGCTTAGCATCAAAAATTCTGGTCCCAATTCTGGTTTTAAGTGGAGGTCTACCTGGAGTTTCCATGAATATCTAATCAAAACAAAAAAACAACCTGGTATACAGAATATATTTTCATTTTTACAAAGACTTGGGCTTAGACCAGGATTCCGGCCAGTGATTTCCCATTTTCTGCTTTCTCTGCCCTTCCCCCAAAGCCTCCGAGGCAGGGGAATAATTGCAAACATACTTATGGCTGGAATGGCCATAGAGAACCCTGCCTGGATCCCTTCCCATTCCTTCCCACCTAATCACATTTCATTGTGTTAACATGATATGGGCCCTCTTTATCCTGCTGCCAACATGGCAAATGCACTGCAGTTGGATGGCGGAGAAAAATACACAGCTTCAGACCCTGAAATACCCTTAGTGAACTCTCACACACATACGCCAAAGGCAGAAAGAAATCCCAGTATAACGAAGAGTCTCACAAACACTATATAAGGACAAAGGAAAAACAAGAGGCTGATAATGACATTCATCATGCAGCACACACAGACACAAACTCCCATTTTTAAAATCACATCTGCCCTAGGCTGGAAAGAAAAAAAGAAAAAAAAAGCTTCAGGTTAAATGTGTGTAGGCAATACCTCGGGGAACTTTTCCACAAACAGGGGGGCCTGAACTGTCAAATGCAACACACAGTGAGTTATTTATCCGGTATTGGTGTTTACATGCCCTCAGCAGGAAAAGCTCAGATAAGAAAACATACATTATTGATGTAATTTGTTTAGGTTGCAAAAGGCATTTTTCCTTGATTCACAGCTTTGATTTCTTTCTACAGAAAGCATGATTACACTATGGTTCTTTGTGTTGCTCTCTTTCCCATGGCTTAATGAGCAATCTGCTGCTCTTTCGGGGTTTGTCACACTGCCCAAATTTGAGCCACATTAGCAACCCTTTTTGATTAGGCAACTGCTTGCTTGATTCAGGGACTCTAATCTGTCATTTTTGTAAAAGTTGCTGATGTTTTGTACACGGCAAGAAAATATTTTGATTGACAAACATTAATAATTAAAAAGGAAGGAAGGAAGGAAGGAAGGGAGGGAGGGAGGGAGGGAGGAAGTCAAATCACCTCCACTATTGCATTATTAAACATATAAGCCAACATTTCAGAATAGAGAAAAGGGACATGTGCCAAATATTATTCACTATTCTCTCTCTCTCTCTCTCTCTCTCACACACACACACACACCCCTTCCCTCCCAACCTCAGTACTTGTTTGTTCTTCAAGCCCTTGTAGTACCTTTAAAAGTATAACCAAGCAAGCCTTCAAATAACTCACCTTGTAAGGGAGATGGGCAGCATACAAATTTAATAAATGAAATAAAAATAATTATTTCTCATGCTTACAGCCTTCTTCATACACCAAGATGGGATACCTTTAATTGTTCATTTCTAGTAAAAGTTGCAAGGGTTATATTCCAAGGCTGAGGGGGCCAAAGTTAAGAAAACCATTGCTCCCTTTCGTAAAAGACTTTTCCAACATCAATAAGAATGCTAATTACACACCGTTTTCCTCTACTCTACTATGCAAAGGATGCAAAAGGGATTAGACTTGGCATGACTTCTGAGAAATGAGTTACATTAAACCCTGTGCAGTTTTATTCTTAGGAAAGCAAGTATAATGGCCTCTTGCAGATAATTAAGCGATAACCTGCCCTATTAATTATGCAACTTCTTCCAATCTCTCCTCATTTTCTTTCTGGCCAAGACAAAACCAACTATGGAAGGTTTTTGTTTTTTTTAACCCCTAGAGAGTTGTTAGATAGATTGCAATTCTATACATACTTACCTAGCTGCCAGTCCAGTTAAATTCAATGAGGCTTGCTTATCCAGGTAAAAGGCCAGAAAGATAATAGGCTAAGATGGCAGCTCTTAAACAGAATGAAACAATGCAAGCAGAATCTGACCGCATTATCAGCAGTTTTAAAACAAAACAAAAATGCCTTCTCTACTTCCCTTCCACCCTGTCCTGACAAGTGGGTTATCAAGTAATATGTAAGTGAAGCATTATCAGGACAAAACGTATTTCTTTGTTTTTGTGATTCCGATTATCAATTTGTGACTAACGTTGCCTTTATCAAAGATAGCTAGTGTCAGACACAAATCTCTCTGCACTAACCATTGCTCAAGCAAATAGTAAATTTGAATCTGGGATACAATGGGAACCATAAACTGCGTACAAGAGGCAATTAACCAGGGTTGTTTATTTACCACAATTAGGTTGACTTTGCCCTTAATTGGCTACAAAAAGATCAC
This sequence comes from Thermophis baileyi, assembly GCA_003457575.1. Lineage (NCBI taxonomy): Eukaryota > Metazoa > Chordata > Lepidosauria > Squamata > Dipsadidae > Thermophis > Thermophis baileyi. The sequence goes on from QLTV01002664.1 coordinate 335,731, forward strand.
AAGACCAACAAGATAAATCGTCCACTGATAATGTGCATAAAATGAGGAAACCTAGATGTTCCCTATTGGGAGGTGGGTAGGAGAGAAATAGGGCTTGTACACGTAGTCTTTGACTTACAACAGTTCATTTAGTGAATGTTCAAAGTTACAACAGCACTGAAAAAAGTGACGTATAACCATTTTTCACACTTACAACCATTGTAGCATCCCGATGGTCGTGTGATCAAAATTCAGACACTTGGTAACTGACTCATATTTATGATGGTTGCAGTGTCCCGGGATCATGTGATCAAATTTTGCAAACTCCTGATCAGCAAAATCAATGGGGAAGCCAGATTCACTTAGCAACCGTGTTACTAACTTAACAACTGCAGTGACTCACTTAAGAACTGTGGCAAGAAAGATCATAAAATGGAGCAAAACTCACTTAACAAATGTCTCCCTTAGCAACAGAAATGTTGGGCTCAATTGTGGTTGTAAGTTGAGGACTACTTGTATCAAACAGCTGATCCTAGAAACTCTTAGGTGGTTTTGTAGATACCATGACCACATTTTCTTGGAAACAATAAAGGACAAACCTGAAAAGTGGACAAATTTAAAGAGATTCATATGATCATTGTAGTGATAGAGTCCTGTTTTAGTGGAGTTTTCCCTAAATATTATTGTGTTTAGGTTCACCTTTTGAAATGACAGTCATCTCCAAAGGTTAGCAAGCATGCAAGCACTGAAAGGCTAATCTAGAGCATTACAGTAGTTCCTGAAGCAAAAAGGGAAATAGTCTCTCCTTCCATTCCACTTGAATGAGACAACTGGATTAAACTTACTTCAGCCCTGGGCATGGGATAAAATTCTCCATCCCGTAAGAAAGTGTCAAGCCAACTAGCTTAGGAAAACAATGCAGTGTAGTTTTTCCTCAAAGGGAGCGGAGTGGCTAGGTAGCTCCAGTGAGTTGCCTGCAGTTGCTGCTACTGCTCCCCAGTGTCTACCTCTGGGAGAGGTTCTCTCATTTTGCCTAACAATTGGCCAGGGCCAAGTGTGAAAAAATCCCCACCAGGTCTGTGGTTCAGCTTTGGCAGCTACTATGTCTGAGTCAGAGCCAAATTGGCTCAATACTCTGGGGCTCCAGCACAGAAGGATTTAAGCTTTGACAGATGTGATGTGCTCAGGATGGAGAGCTCACTATAGCTTGGATGCCTCTTTCACTCCCTCCCTTCCAGATACAATTACAATTGCACAGGCTTTCTGTATAGCGGTGCATTCAGTACAAAAGGGCAACACATACTTAAGAACTTACTGTGTATGGAAAGTCTCCCATGACCACAGCTTATCCAGGTGGCACAAAAAAAGAGAAGCCTGTTTCTGCAGAAACATTTATTTCTACAAACTCCAGGGCCCAACTGTTTGATGAAGAGGGAATGCGTAATTGCAAGGATATGGTAGTTATTCCGTATTAGGGTTAGGGCCTCCATGTGATGTTTAATTGCCATCTCTCCAGAACAGGGGTGAAATTCAGCAGGTTCTGACAGGTTCTGGAGAACCGGCAAATACCACCTCTGGCTGGCCCCAGAGTGGGGTGGGAATGGGGATTTTGCAGTATCCTTCCCCTGCCACGCCCACCAGGCCACGCCCACAGAACCGGTAGGGAAAATTTTTGAATTTCACCCCTGGTCCAGAATAAGGGAGTAAATACAACTTTAACCCTGGAAGAGGTAAATTCTACTTAAGCTAGTCTTTGCTAATGGACTGGAGATCAAGTGAAGATGACACCATGGGGATATGATAGGGAAAAACAATTGCTTCCAGGACCTATTTGTTCCGTGGTTAAAGTTCAAATGGGGAAAGATCCTTTAAGGTACTTTGTTCCCTTATTCCAATGCTGTGTGAGAGCAACCGTCTGGGGTGTAAAATTTGTTAAGCTTTGCTGCTTTGGAAGGAAGACAGACAACTGCAATGATCTGAAGCAAATATAGGCAGGGTAGGGATCAGCAACGAGGATTGCCAATTTAATGCCAGTATATTTTTCTGTCGACTCAAGAATGTGTGGAGAAAACTTCATTTCGGTGGTAGGAAAGAGCTATAAGCGAGTCCCGTGGGACTTCTTAGTGAGAAATTGGAAGTTAGTATATCTGTGGTGTACCATAGGTATTGCCAATCTTTTTCTACAGAAGCATATCTGCATTTAACTGCCAGGCTCAGGGTCATTCTTGGAAATAAAGAATATATTTGGGTTGGTGGTAGCATGCTTGTTCCTAAAATCAGGTGGAACATACAGTATAGAAGATATTGGGGGATGATGGAAATCCAAGTCTCAATGGATGAAGGCCTGGAAATTCTGTGGTTTTCCAAAATGCTGATATTTTCCCCACAAAGCTCTTCCATACCACTTTTATATTCCCAGCAACAGCATTTCTATCTTCAGTCTTGTAATAGTTATCTTTTAGCTTTGCCTGTCCACTGCATAGGAAGAAGGAGAAGTCTTAGATGGCACATCTTTTGCAATTACATGGGATTATTTAATGTTACTAGAAATTTGTTTTTCGAAAATCTAAGCACACATCATTTTCACTACATAAAATATTTTCACTCAACCATTTTAGTTTGAAAATGCAGACTGAAATGTTCTCACAGCAACTATCGTGCCCAATGAAATGGTCATTAAATTATCTCATCTATGCAACTGCATTATGGGTCATCAACCACATCTAGCTGCAAGGCATAATGCAATCACTCATGTCCTGCCATATTTTTAAAAAGTCTTGATGAATCAGCCTATACCTTACCACAAATTATGTGCTTTTACAGAAAAGCAATTCACAAGTACTAAGAACCTATAATATCACAAATAAGGAACAGGCAAAACGTGATGAACCATAGACCCTTTAAAATGTAATGCTTTACCTGTGTTTTTTGTACAAAGCAAAAGGCGAGAGGGAGAAGCACATTCTCCAGATTAAAAAACTTTGAAACTGTACACTTGAATAACTTTGAATTTTCAGAATGGTTCACACAATCAGAAGTAGAATTAGACTTTTCCACACATTAATTCCACATGTAAATTGAATTCCAGGAACCAGATTTTTCCCAGGAGTCCTATGCTCCAATTTTCATCCATCCATTCAATGCAAATACAGCTGTCTGGATACAGACTGTTCTACAGACAGAAGGTGCAATCCTCCATGTTTAAGATTAACATCAAATGGATATACCCCTGCAGAGCTGAATAGGCACAAGAATTACTTTCAAAGATTCCGCTGAAACCATAGAGGTCATGGGGCAAAGCCAGACAGCTCAACTTTCACCCAAGATCTCTTCATAGGGAGAAGCTGAGTAGAACTAGAGAGTTGTTGGCAAAGGTGCTGCAAGTTATTCTAGTGGCTTGTACTAAACCACTGCTTATTAAATAAACCCCAATTTTATAATTAACATTAACATTTCTGAATTCCAAAAAACCTGGCATATAGTAGCCTGCAATCATTAGAAGTTCTTTACATCATAGAAGAGTATCCAGTATTAAGTTCTAAAAGTTCTAAGACTCCAAGCCCAACATTTTAGTCAATGTTTTAGTCACTCTGTTACACCACTTCTCAAACCCTAGAGAGTCTGTGGTTCTTACGAAAATAGGTAAATACCCATTAGGTTCTTCAGAGCCATGACACTGGGGAATAGTGGTAAAATCTTTAAAATAAAGGCTCTCTGGCAACCCTGATGTAGGCAGGACATGCTTACTCCATTGTATGACTCAGGAGTGGTACTGAGGAATGCTTTGAAGTGGTTCAGACCAAGAGAGGCAGAGTATAAAAATGAGAGAGTCAAAAATACATCACAGTAGCTCTGCAGCACACCATATGCCTTCATTTGTCCCTGTCTCTGAAATATCACAGAAAGGCCAAACAAACCCAAACCTTTGGTTTGCTTCCGATTTGGTTTTGTCATTTCCAAGCTCACCATCCCAAAGTCCATACAGTCTTAAAAAAACGCAAATGGAGCAGCAAAGCATATAAAATGAAAGTGCCTCTCCAGTGATCTGTAGGGCACTCTCTCAAGATAACTAAAACAGAGGATCATACAAACATCCAAAGAAATTATATATGGTATAGGGTTTCCTGCCTGAGCATAGGGTTGGACTAGAAGAACTCCAAGGTCCCTTCCAACTTTGTTATTCTGTTAAATTACCCAAGCATATTTTGTTTTAATCCACAATCCAATTTGGAATGAGTGAAACTCAGTACTAAAATATGTGGTGGAGGAAGGTGTGCCGTGATGGCACAGTGGTTAGAAGGCAACATTGCAGGCTAACTCTGCCCACAACCAGAAGTTCGATCCTGATCGGCTCAAGATTGACTCAGTCTTCCATCCTTCCAAGATCAGTAAAAAGAGGAGCCAGATAGTTGAGGGCAATATGCTGACATTTGTAAACTGCTCAGAGAGGGCTATAAAGCACCATGAAGTGGTATATAAATCTAAGTGCTATTGCTACATTTAGACAGAGCAGGAAATACCTGTGTGAAATCTTGGAGAATACTACTAATTATTACTGACCTGGTCCTCAGCATATCAGTGTGGTAAAATTAGTCCCATCACCCCTAAACAGCATCACTAGTTGAGAATGATGGACTTTGTGGAAGAATCAGGATTGGCTAGGCTCATGTAGATATATTTAATCCAGGCATTATAGCCAAGATTCAGTATAGAAATGTCAAGAAAGACTCCTAAGCTAGGTATTCCTAGATCTTTCAGCTAAGGTCTAACATGCCAAATTTGTGCTTGTAGAGCAGGACAGATTCAAGAAACAACAAACAGTTGGTTTTATTTTTCCAAGGAACGTTTGCAATGTGTCATGACACCTCTCTGATATTCACTTCAATCTGCACTGGTTTGCTCTTAAGAATCAGAGCACACATATGATAAAGGCATCACAATACAAGATTAATCTTTGGAGCCAAATTGCCCACACCTGGACCATCTTATGGCCAGCAAGGTCACACTTCATTTGCAATTTGCTTTGGTCACTTACTATTTCTTTCATTCAGAGTGAAAAAGCCAAAGCTGCCATGGAGTGCTGTTTACTATATGTCAATATCTAAAACTACATCTCAGTCTCAGATAACCATATTAATGAAACAGGGAGACACTGAATCTCTCTCTTACAGGTTTGTGCTTGTGTACCAGTTGCACAAGACTGCACTTCCCTTAAAAGAGCAAGTTCACAAACTGGGAGTTCCTTGATTCTCAGATAGTACTGGACTTGCGAGTGGAAGTTGTGGAGAGAGTATCCTGGCTAGGTTGAGACTGACAGATTGTAATATCTCTTGGCTGCTATTTGTATTTAATTTCTTTTTTTGTATTGTATTTTAACTTTGTTTTATGATTGTTCGCCACCCAGAGTCAATGGTTTGAGATGGGCGGCTATACAAATTGAGTAAAATAATAGAGGCTGTTGTGCCAGCTGTGACCCTTCCCAAATGAATATTTGGTGACAATGATCTATGTCTTGGTTACATCCTGACTTCCCTACTGCAATATGCTCTATATGGGGTTAACTTGTAAAAAAAAATATCTGGAGTGTGAAATTGTACAAAATTGTTTATTTATTGCTACTAAACACTAAAATATAGCATTAAAAACATTTAACATATGAAACACCAAGCAATCTACCATGACAATTTCACTCACTGGGTAAACTAAATTTCCACATTTCCAAAATCATTCCTGAAGGGTCAAGTCTTTACAGTTCTTTGAAAGCTTAATAATGTAAAGAGGACTAGATGTCCAGAAGTAAGCTGTTCCATAAATGGAAGGCCATCACCAAGTAGGCTTACTCCCCAGTGACAGCCAGCATCTTAAATTGCACTGGGAGACTAGGTGGCAACCAATGTAGTTCCCAAAGTGGCATGTTACCTGAGAAATTTTGGATCTATCCATAACCATATGGACTACTTGTGCCAGTTGAAGCTTCTGTATGATGTCAAAGTCTTCAAGGACATGAAGAGTGTTCACTCCATGTAGAGTGAAGTGAAATATTGAAAAGGGCATGAGTTATCATGCCCAAAGTTTCAAAATCCAGAAATGGCTACAATGGGCACATGAGATGCAATTGCATTAACTCTCTCCTGCTACAACTTCAACTTGCTAACAAATTAAAAGACTCACATGATGACTGTACTGAAATACTTAGTTCTTTACTGAGCAGACTGTTTAATTGACTTCTGATATGGATCTACCCGGTAATTAAGGAGATTCTCTTTTGAAGATACTTCTGCTTTCAAAGGTCTTTGATCTGGCACTAGGAGAAAGTGGCCTTCTTTCTGGCTAGGAAAAGCATTAGAGGACCAATTCTCTAATCATTTCAAAAATCTGTAAATATCTCTCTTTTTCAGCAGGATTTGAACAATTACTTGACCACACTATTAATGGCATTTATTTTCATTTGTATTACATTAAGTTCAGTTAGCTATCTTGAGTGTTCATCTAAGCAAATGAATGAGTGAATGAAGGCTTCATGATTTGTTAAATATTTCACAATGTCTTTGGAGATTACTGTCACACTACTATGAGCTGGTGCATCATTTATACAGCTCCTCTGTGTGGTGAACTAGTGAACTGAACTTTTTGGTGAAATATTTCTACGCCTTGCCTGGACTGATTCTGGCTATCCAGATTAGTCATCAGATTCTATTGAACAGAAAAATATATATATTCAGTTTTAATATAAATTAGGTAATATAATTATGTAATATCCTAAACTTTGAAACATTCCTATACATCGATTACGCTTTCATTAGCATTACTGATTCGCAGGACTATATAGGACATGATTCCAAATAGGTGCTTTGGCAGGGTGAAATCCAATTTTTTTTACTACTGGTTCTGTGGGCGTGGCTTGGTGGGCATGGTGTGGCTTGGTGGGCGTGGCTTGGTGGGCGTGGCAGGGGAAGGATACTGCAAAATCTCCATTCCCACCCCACTCCAGGGGAAGGATACTGCAAAATCTCCATTCCCACCCCACTCCGGGGGAAGGATACTGCAAAATCTCCATTCCCATCCCACTCTGGGGCCAGCCAGAGGTGGTATTTGCTGGTTCTCCGAACTACTCAAAATTTCCACTGCCGGTTCTCCGAACTACTAAAAATTTCCACTAGCGGTTCTCCAGAACCTGTCAGAACCTGCTGGATTTTCACCCCTGTGCTTTGGCATGTGCCTTAAAGAAAATGAGGCAACTATCTACAATTAAATTAGCCACATCTTTTGCCCAGATTTGCTTTGGTACCTAATGCAACTGTCATGTGATCCTGAGAGAAGAGGTTTTTGCTTTAAAGTATGTATGCTCCTTCTGTTCTGAAGCATATTTTTAGAACCGAAGCTGATTCATTATTCAGACCTCCTGCTTTGTCATTAGTCCTAGTTCAAACTTCCTATCTTGTCTGCTATTGCCAATTTACTCTTCAGATTACTAAAGATTACTGATTACTGACTCATTCCGTATCTCCTCATTCCTTGTTTATCCCATCCATGATTCAGTCCTGACAGACAAGCACATAGTAGAATACTAATAGGGTTTCTAATAGGAAGTGCTCAGCTTAATAACTCTCCCTCACAAATGATCATCCAGAGTAACAGCTAATGAAAGGATAGCAAACAGCCCCAAGCTCAGTACCTTGATTTTTTGGGAGGGCAGCTATGGCTGACGATGCTTCTTATTTTTCAAGATATTTTCCAAACATGGAGTGGATGGTTAGGTATAGAAACATCTGCACTATTGTTTCAATGGAATCTGATCAACACAAAGGCATTTAAAAATTAAAGCAGGCGCCAGTCATTGAAGGTCATACAAACAAATGCTATCTATTGCAGATCCTTGTATTTTATCAAACAACTCCATTTGCGGAGTGCATTTCAACAGAAAACCAGTAATTATCTGACCCAGTGTCTGCCATTTTCCCTTGATACAGACCTCATCAAGTTCCTTTTCTGCTCCTTTCGGGTCATAATGAAGAGCTTTGGTGGCGCAGTGGTTAGAATGCAGTACTGCAGGGCTAACTCACTGCTCACTCCAGGAGTTCAATCCCGACGGGTTCAAGGTTGACTCAGCCTTCCGTCCTTCCCAGGTTGGTAAAATGAGGACCCAGATTGTTGGGGGCAATATGCTGACTCTGTGAACCGCTTAGAGAGGGCTGTAAAAGCACTATGAAGTGGTATACAAGTCTAGGGCTATTGCTAATGATGAAACATTTATGGTTACAGCTTTGTTTATACTTTGTACAATTTTACATTTTTGCAAATTGGCAGAACAGGATTTATAATCCCTTCCTGGAGATAAACAAGCATACAGGGGAAAAAAAATACAAATAAGGATATTTAATACAAGACGTATTTGCCATGTAGGACTACTTTATACTCCCTAGTACTTTGAAAGAGGGAGAAAGGTTAAAGTAGGATGGGTAGCTAATCAATTTAGTGTTTTTTTTTCTTAGTCTGATATGCTAGCTGGGAATTTTGGGAATTGTAGTCCAACACATATTAGACATTGGAGAATGGAAGAGGTTGATTGGATGTATTACTGCTGCCTAAATCAGAAAGAAAAGTAGTGTCCCCTTAAGCAATAAGCCTACTTAGCCACGTAAATGTGCAACTCAAACTTTGTTCTTCTTCCACAGAGCCCAGCACCGAGTTCACTTTTCCTTTGCCACTGTTGCACTCCACCCTTGCTTGGTGGTTTCCTCTAGAACATGTGGTTTTGCTTCCAGTGTGAATACCCAACAAAGTCAGCAACGCCCAGGAGAGCTGAACGGCTTCCCAACTAGTGTTTTCACCCATGCCAGGGGAAAAGACAGGTTTTGAAAATTGGAAGGAGGCAGAAGATTGCCTACCCTGCCATCAAATACATCTCAAAGGTAGGTTGATTACAAATCATTGTAGCTTCTTCATCCGGAAGAACAGAGCAGGGGCTTTCCTCCACAGCATTAAGTGGCAGAATTCGAGGCTGTTCTAGCCATTTCTGGCTTATTTTCTTGCTAATCCAGGCTAAGGCAGAACTCTCCTACTACTGTTTCCCCCCCCCTCCCACAACAGTTGTGTTAATGACTGAGGGACCAGCAGCAGACTCTCCCTCGAGGCATGGACCCTGATATGGGCTCAGCCATGTTGAATATTGATTACAGTCCCAAATTCTATTCTCTAGATCAGTGGTTCTCAACCTTCCTAATGCCGCGACCTCTGCCCTGCCGCCGCGATCCACTCCCCGCCCCCTCCCCGCTCGTGCACGTTGCCAGTCACCAAGATGTGCGGGCTAGCGCGTGCTTAGGCGACCCCTGTGAAAGGGTCGTTCGACCCCCAAAGGGGTCGCGACCCGCAGGTTGAGAACCGCTGCTCTAGATAGAGCTGGTGGAACAGGAGGGATCGCACCTAAGGCTACTTAGGTGAATGCAGGGAAATAATGCGAAACATCTCTGCTGTTATCTGCCGTGTCACATTAAGTCCACCCATTAACTCTGTTGTTTACAGGTAAGGTATTTTTAAGACCTCAAGAGACCGGCTCAGAGATTCTTTCAAAGATACCAAACCGCTAAAAGTATTGCAAAAACAGATGTCTCATAAACCTGCCATCAGTCCGGGGCTGAAAAATAATGAACAAAGTAGCTTCAAGGCTCTCAGGGAGAGTCAATAGCTGGTTATTGTGTCTACAGTGGTGACAGTTACACAGTGGGCTCATTGTGAGCCTCTTCTTTTACTTAGCAATCAATTTACACCTTGTCTCGAGCAAGTGGACCTCTGTGGAGAATGGTGGTTTCTCAGGCACACGCCATTAGCAGAAAAGCACCGTGTCAAATATACTTGATGATGAAATACAGGGCCCAAGGGCAGCAACCTTCTAGTATAATGTTTCCTACCCAGGGAACATGCAGGATACTCTCCCCTAGCAACCATACCCCTCTTGTTTATCAGCCAATGCTCCCTGCAGCAATATAAACATCTCCAGAGGACAAAGGAGTAGGCGGGAGAGCTTCTGCCTTTCACACAAGTTTTGGCATGAAAGCCAGTGCTAAACCACAACACACAGGCAAACAAAGCAAGCAGCCAACTTCCAGCACAATAAAGCCATCCTTGAGCCACCCAGCTGGGATATGCTTTCCCACTCCTCCCACTCCCAAATTCCACCAAGCCCCCCCCCCCAACCTCCAAACTGTCAAAGTTCATGCAAAGAGGTTCCAAAAAGGTCCATTCCTTTCTCTGGAAAAGCCAAAACACTGAAGGAAGCACTAATGGGATCCAGAAGCCCAACACTGGCTTTGACCCGTGGTGGGACTCCTGCAGCATCATCTACTTTGAGACCATTCAGGAGAGGGAAAGGATACTAGAGCTAAGCCAAGGTCATCGGGGACTGCCGAAATGCCACAAGAGCTGTGCTGAGATTTTTTTTTTCCCAGCACAGCCAAAACCACAGGAGGGGTGAATGGGGAGAAAGGCAAGAGGAGGCACCACGTCTACATAGCCCTAGCCAAACTATCCCAGCCACTCACCTGTAATCCGGTCCCTGTCCATGACTGGGAAATAGATTTAGCATCCACGTGTCCCGAAGTGTATTTAATTACTTTCCCTGCTGCTGCCTTTTGCCTCTTCGTCAAAACCAAGCTAAACAAACGTCCCCAGCCGAATTTCTTCAATGGGTTGCAATCGCGAGTGCCTCCAGATTACCACATTTCCGTGCGGGGATCAGACGTTTCTGCTCCCAACTGAAGCAGCTTTGTAATCATTGAAAGAAAATGAGCGAAAAAGAGAGATGCCAAAGGCATGACCCAGAAAAAGAAAAAAGAAAAAAAACCGGAACGCAATTTCTCTATCCCCCCCACCAAAAATATATTCCGCCACGTGCAGGACTACTGAGAAACCCAATTCCCCCTCAAGACTCTCTTAAAGGCACAGCGCAAGCACTTCCTCCGGGACAACGCGGCTCGCTCGACCTGTCATTTAAGAATCAGCCGGAAGGCGCTCGGCAAACTCGGCTCCTTGAAACAAAACAAGCCACTAATCCATCGATATTAAACGGTGTCCTCGGATTTCTCCAGGCTTAATTCGCTGCCGCCGTTTCTCCTTCTCTCTCTGCCTTTTCTTTTTCTTTCTTTCCTTCTTTCCTTCTTTCCTTCGTTCCTTCTTTCCTTCCTTCTTTCCTTCCTACCTTCCTTATTTTTATTTCCTTCATTTTGCTGAGAAAACAG
>QLTV01002664.1:350616-371004 GCA_003457575.1 Thermophis baileyi
CTCCCTCTCCCTCTCCCTCTCCCTCTCCCTCTCCCTCTCCCCCCCCTCTCTCTCAGCTATATTATTATTCCAGGAAAGTACACCAAGAGGTAGTCTGCTGGCTTATTGCAAAATTTTAAGGTCATCTTGAAATTACTTCAGTCCAGCATGTTCATGATTTTAAATGACAGTATCCACAGGCATACTCTTTATATGACCCCACTTTGTTCAACTGAAGGTTTAAAGGTAGCATCTTAGTGCCGTCCAACCCAAATGTCACTCCCAAAATTTGGGATTAGTGGTTGTTTCTAGCATTCTAGGGGAATTTTGTGATAGTTGCCATGAAACATTTAACCAGTCATAAGACATCAATTTACTGAAAGATGGATTAGTGAGGTTTAGCTGCCACCGCCACCGCCACCACCTCCTCCTCCTCCTCCCAGCTGCTGCCACCTCCCAACATCATTGTTTTCTAAGGAGTACATGTTCAAATAAAGCACTAGCAGAAGCCAGCCACTATTTTTATCTTCTAAGAAGGCCAGTGAACTGAAGCTGTCCTTGGAAATAAGAAATGATGCCACGGGCTCACAATCTGCTTTGCAGCATGCCCGTTTCCCTCTTCTTGCATCCTGATAGGGAAATAAGGGAAGGAGTTTGTTACAAACCAAGACAGAACACTACAATGTGGACTCTACCCTATAACATAGAAGATACTTGCATTAAGGCCCATCTTCTCTAAATGATGCTGTTAATGCTACATCATCCTACTCCGTTGAAGAATACTCCCAACTGCTATCATTCTCACCACCACCTGAGCTTCACCAGTTCATTCAAGAATTGTAGGGTAATGAGAGTTTATTTTCTGTCTGAAATGCAGGGGACCTTCCCTTCAGCAAATGGAAATATAGAGGGCCTCCTCAGCAAACTTCCTGCATTGGTCAAATGAGACAGTCATTTCTTATATTATCTTTCATCATCTTGAGCAGCTGAATTGCATTGCTGCAGTAGAAAAACTTTTTTTCTCCAAGGGGGTGTGGAGACAGGAAGAAAAGCTAAATCCAATTATAGGCTAGGAGCTTGGGTTTGGACAGTGTTTGCCTTTTAAAAATAAATTTCAAGGCAACCAGGACAATGCTTGCAAGACAAATGAAGCATCCATTATGCAAACATGCTCAGACATTCAAGTAGTTTCAGAAATACAGAGAATACCACAAAATTCCAAATTTGAGAATTATTCTCCCTATACAGACTATAATGGAAGATAAATGAGCACAACTGTTTTCAATAGCTGTGATATGTTCATTAGTCCAGTCATCACATATTGTACTTAATAAAAGTCATTTCTGGAGGATCCTTATGGCAAGCCAGACAATGATCACTAATAGTTCAACATTGTCTACTCTGAGATCCATGTGTCTGTCCTAGCCCTGCTTTTAAATGAAACACCGCTCCCTATTTTAGTGTTAACTGGAATATAATTTTTTCTCCTATGCTTTGTTAATAATATGGTGACATTTTTGTAAGCTTCTAACTTATGCTTTTAATTTTTTTTCTTTCTTTCTACCTCTATTGCAAGGCACTGTAGTCAGCTAATTTCATTCCAAAAATTGATTGAATCGATTGATGAAACCTAGCATTTATTTTTTTCAAAAAAATTGCTGGCTTCATCAATCAATCTTTTAACCAATCACCTTTTAACAGTGACATAGCTAAGAATAATTTAGCTTATCTCACTTAGGCGCCAAAAGAGCAATGTCATAGGAATATGGCAGAAAACATCCAGTACTAGAGAATGTGCAGGGTCCTTGATGCTCTCTGAGCTTGGTTGCTTTCTTGCAGACGTTTTGTTACCAAATTAGGTAACAACATCAGTGCACTAGAGAATGTTTATGCCATGGTTAGATGCAAGGGGAAATAGGCCGAAAATGTCACTCAGCCAATTGCTGCCCCAATATCTCATATCATATATCATATAAAGAATTAGTCTGGTGTAGTGATTAAAGCATTGGGTTAAGAAATCAGGAGTCCTGCCTTAGGCACAAAGCCAGCTGAGTGACCTTGGGCCAGTTGCTCTTCCTCAGCCCCAGGAAGGAATCAATGACAAACCACAAAATATTGCCAAGAATATTTTTATCTTATCCAGGCAGTCGCTAGGAGTCAACACTGTCTCAAAGGCATACATTTATATTATACTAAATGAAGTCTGATGAAGCTGTGAATAAATGGTATAAAGTTCTATAGGTTCCGCAACATACCATGTTAAATGTTAAAATGTTCATGTTTATGATATACCTGTAGCATGTCAGCGGAACTGTGATGCAGTTTATTCAGTGGACTGGTTAAACAAATCATAGCATAGTGTTTGAACCTAACCACTGGGTTTTCTCCCCACTGCTTCTTAATCTCACATATAGACACAGACATTCATTTGGAAATTACTGCTTTGCCTTAATACACACACACACACACACACACACAACCTTGTTTCAATAATGTTAATACATGTTTGAAGAGAAATGTGGTTCCTCAAGGGACAAGTCATGGGGAAAAGAGATGAACACCATTTCACAGTCTGATCTGGACCAAGTTCTAAAATCATAAAAAAAAGAAAAGAAAAAGAAAAAGAAAAAAAGAAGAAGAAAAATAATAATCCTGGGACAGGAAGGAACAGCCTCCACTCCCACACCATGAATAGCTATGCTCCAAGGACGGATTTAGAAGTGGTATGTTATTCTGTGGCTAAGTTACACAATTAGAGGTTTTGGAATGCACCAGAGAGTCGTTGAAGATCTTGTCTTTACAGCTCTTAAGTTGTGCATGACCAGTAAGATTGCTCTTTTTCTCTCAATCTCTACCCTCCACCCTCCCCTCTCAATTCTGGAAACTGTTATTCATCTAGGAAAACAACACAGAGAAATGGAGAAAGACAGAAATCAGCTGAAACATCAGTAAGGCTGAGGAAATGTTGCAAGCCAATCCCAGAAATGAAATCTTTGCACGGGAGGAAATTGTCTGGACGAAGGGTTGGGTTGTCAGAAGGGTTCAGGAGATAAGAGGACAAGAAACTGTGTGCTTCTTTGAGTCAGCCTTGACTCCTTGTGACTATATGGAGGAGTCCCTTTAGTTGTCTTGGCTAGATTTTGGAAGTGGTTTACCCTTGCCTTCTTCCTAGGGCCGAGAGACAATTAGCTGGATTTGTACTGAATGTGGGATTGGAACTTTCTCCCAGAGCCTTTAACTACTACCCCAAATCGGCATACTTCATATTATTTTCAAATTTGGCTTCCGCTGGTCACAGAATTGTATGCCTCAGAGGACATAATGATTTCAGTGGTGGGATTCAATTTTTTTTACTACCGGTTCTGTGGGTGTGGCTTGGTGGGCGTGGTGTGGCTTGGTGGGCGTGGCTTGGTGGGCATGGCAGGGGAAAGATACTGTAAAATCTCCATTCCCACCCCACTCCAGGGGAAGGATACTATAAAATCTCCATTCTCTCCCCACTCCAGGGGAAGGTTACTGCAAAATCCCCATTTCCTCCTGATCAGCTGGGACTCGGGAGGCAGAGAATAGATGGGGGTGGGGCCAGTCAGAGGTGGTATTTACCGGTTCTCTGAACTACTCAAAATTTCCGCTACAGGTTCTCCAGAACTGGTCAGAACCTGCTGAATCCCACCTCTGACATAATCTTATTTCAAATTTACACTGACCACCAGGCTGCACCATATAATTCATTTTGGGACACTTCAGAGACAGTGAAGAGAGATATATTGGCCCTGATGCTGGAGATAACATAGATGTTAAATTTTGAATAATCATGAAGAGTTTCTAGAAAGATCTGACTCCCTGGGTTTTCTATTTCAACTTCCTTGTTTTAAATCCTTTCTTCAATGTGAGATGTTTTCTTTTCTGCACTCAAGTACAGCTATGCCAGTGGCAGTTTTTAATTTCAGTTAGATTTGAAAGCACTATGGTCATTGCTTCCAATAACAGTGGTATCTTTTTGCTAATCATCCTCATCTGAAATAGTTAAACAGTAATATATTTCTGCATTTTCTCACACAGATACGATTCTTTGCTGTTCCTATAGACCCCCTATTTATCTGTACAGGTAGTCCTCGACTTACGACCACACTTGAGCCCAAAATTTCTGTTGCTAAGTGAGACATTTGTTAAGTGAGCTTTGCCCCATTTTACAACCTTTCTTGCCACAGTTGTTAAATGAATCACTGTAGCTGTTATGTTGATAACATGGTTGTTAAGTGAATCTGGTTCCCCATTGACTTTGCTTGTCAGAAGATTGTAAAAGGTGATCACCTGATCCCGGGACACCGCAACCGTCATAAATATGAACCACTTGCCAAGCATCCAAATTCTGATCATGTTACCATGGATATGCTGCAACGGTCATAAGTGTGAAAAATGGCCATAAATCACTTTTTTCAGTGTCGTCGTAACTTTGAACTGTTGTAAGTTGAGGGCTGCCTCTATGTTTCCTGTCACTTTTCTCACTTATGCTTAAGTATGTTTTGTTTTAACCATAGCTTATTGAATAAATCATTATGATCTCACCTCACATAACATGCATATTCATCCACCATAATTTATCAACCATGGTAGACTGTTGTTTGTATAGATATGTTTTGGAGGTGATTATCAGCTCCCAAGTAGTATTATATAACCTGGCTGCTTTTGATGGATTTTTCATTTTACCTCAGTTTACACTTGAGATCGCATTTATAGTTTGCAGCCTTTGCAGTGCATTTTGTTTCAACAGTTCTTCAGGGAACTGTTTATTGTTGTAACATCAGAAGATGCCCAATAAACTGTTAACTATAATAGGCAGAGGATCTGGTGCTCTGCACATGTTATACCAGGTTTATGGAAAAGAAATTAAGCTAGGAAGAGCACATATTTCAATAATCAAGGGAGCTGATGTCAGATGAGCCACTTATCAGAAAGCTCTCTTAAATAAAGGCCTGAAGGCTGGGATGAGATTGCTATTTTGCAAAAATCCTTGATCTTCAATTGATGTTTCACACTTTGAAAGCAAGATAGAAAATGGCTTAATAGCTTGAACGTAAATAATCCATATTAAGTGGATTGAGAGACAATTGGACCTGTTTGCTTAAGAAGATATAAATGCCCTTACTAAATGAGCAGAAAGTCCATCCAGCATAGAAGAAGAATACAATTGAACACTGAGTGCCTTAACAGAAGCTGATTGACAAATTGCTCATGGACCGCAGTCTACCTTCTGTGATAACTGTAAGGTAGAGCATGGGAAATGTTGAATAGCATCCCTTGTTTTGCTTTGTTTTTTTCCTTAGACAAAGCTATTTCAAGATACTTGAATGCAGAGGAAAGGTTATGCAATTAAACACAGCACAGATCAAGCCCCAGCACCAGGCAAGTCTACACAAGGACTGTAATGTTTATTCTGACTTTGTAATGCGAACGAGGAATATTTTCCTTCACATTGGATTCTACACATATGTACGATATTCCCTGCTCCCTCACCCTTTCCTCTACCACCATCCCCTCTGTCTCTTTTTGTCATACAGTAGACACTTCACTCTGAATTTAATATAAATGGAGAGACAGTCAGTTATGCCTTCCCACTCCCTTCTTCCTCCTCCTCGCACAGACATAACCTACTCCAGATCTGCCAGCAGCAGAACAATCTTTACCTTTCAACACCTTTGCAGTGAATTGTCCACCTCTTCTTGTCTGGATGCTGAAGTTTCTCAGAGTAATTCTGTTTGCCCAGCACTGTGGAATTAGCCTGGTCTCCTCCCAGTGTGTCTTCCCCTTTACTCCCAAGGCTAAGCATTCCTGAACAGATACATATTGCTTGGCATTAAGAGATAATGAATGATTTATCTCTCTGCTGAGGTATTGTGCCCAGGCAAAGGGTGAACTGGAATACTACCAAAAGAATAACTGGATACAACTAAATTCCATTGTCCTTTGTTTAGTGTTCAATACTCCATGGCATCACAAAACGGTTTTGTTTCTAAACCATATCATCCCATCCAAAAAGTTTTCACAGGCAATCAACGAAGGTCCTTCCAGACTGCACTTTATCTCTTCCATGTCTTCCTCAACCATTCATTTTTTTTTAAAAAAAAATGAGAATAATATCCAGACCTTATCCAGATAAGTGAATGTTTGGAGTGTGGGAGCATAAGTCTGAGATCTCGGAAAATAGCAGGGTTGAGATGTAGCACAGTTATAGGGGGGAAAAAATCCAGTAACCAAGAAAATAAAGCATATAGTTTACAAAAAGAATTTCTTTTTGTGGGGCATAATGCTAGGTTTCATTTTCCTTTTTAACAGTGTGGAGTTATCCTGGAATGCCATAGGGAAGGCGTATTTTGCTTCTATAGAATAGAATAGAATAAATAGAATAGAATAGAATAGAATAGAATAGAATAGAATAGAATAGAATAGAATAGAATAGAATAGAATAGAATAGAATAGAATCTGGAAGAGACTTGGAGGTCTTCTAGTCCAGCCTCCTGCTCAAGTAGGAGATCTTATACCATTTCAGATAAGTGACTATCTAGTCTCTTCTTAAAAACCTCCAGTGATGGAGCACCTACAATTTCTGAAGGCAATCTGTTCCACTGGTTAATTGTCCTCACTGAAGAAGAATATCAGAAATTGCTGGTACATGGTGCCAAAATTCTCCACATGACATTCTCTGAAACTTCAGTTAACTTGGCATAAAAAAAGTTGTATGACAAAAAGTTAAGAGAATTTCAGTCCATATCCTCACACCAGTTTATATTCATTATCTGTATTTACCTATTTACACCTATGCTAGAGAATGTCAAATGTACTAGATTCAATCTTTAAAAATGTCTAAGGTCTCATGAGAGCATCATGACATTTTGAAGTTTTTACATGAGATCTTTCAAAATTTCTGAAAAGAATATGAACAATGTCAGGAGTCCCACATTGATGGAATCTAGTGATTTGTGATTTTGATTCTTTTTTAATTAGGGGACGGAACCCTCAGCTTTCCACCAGACTGCTGAATGGCAACCAATACAGGTGGTTGTCGACTTACACCAATTCATTTAGTGACTGTTCAAAATTACTACGGCACTGAAAATAGTGACTTATAACTGCTGCAGCATCTCCATGGTCATGTGGTAAAAATTCAGACGCTTGATAACTGACTCATATTTATGATAGTTGCAGTGTCCTGGGGTCAAGTGATCACCTTTTGTGATCTTCTTATAGGCAAAGTCAGTGGGGAAACCAGATTCACTTAACAACTGTGTTATTAATTTAACAACTGCAATGAATCATTTAACAACTGTGGCAAGACATGTTGTAAAATGGGGAAAATTCACTTAACAAATGTTTTGCTTAGCAACAGAAACGTTGGGTTCAAATATGGTCATAAGCCAAGGACTACCTGAAGTTCATGGCGTTCCTGGAGGAACAGGAGAGTCCTTAGGCTTGATCTCTGCTTCCAGTGCAAGACTGCTCCATAGAGTCTCTCTTGTAGAGATTAAAGGGAAAAAGGCATTCCTAGATATGGTGTTGATTGCCTATGTAGCAACATGCGCAGCACCACCGTTTCAATATTTGGCCTTGACTTGGCCTTGGCAAAAAAAAAAACCCCCCCAAACTGGTCAACCTTGAACCAGGCAATGTTATGAGAAATTCTTTCAGCAAAGTTTTATTTTTCATACCACAACTGCCATTTGCAGGGAAAGCACAGAAAGGTCAGTGAAGAAAACACATTTGTTGGTCTTTTCAGGCCTTTGTCATCTACATCGGCACCTCCACTTTCCCAAATAGGCTGCAACTTTATCTACATTTTCTTCTTTGAAATGGGCCTTTTACTGCATTTGTCGTATGACCTTAGGACTACATAACAAATGCATTGAGATTTCACTCTCTTATTAGTCTCGTTCTGAGCAGGAGAAGAGGAACAGACAAATTGGTTAATGTTTCCTTCCTTATCATGCCGTGCTGGGGAAATAGTTGCCTCCAAGTGTTACATTGCAAGGCTTTTTTCTAGGCTGCCCTTATTCTCACATATAGATGGGGAAAAATGTATATGAAAATATGCATTCTATTGATATGTATCAGAAGGTACATCCCCATTCCCCTTTTTCCCCGACTGATGGGCTCCAAGTGAAGATCATCATATGACTTACCTCTACAGCAACAACTGTCCCATTTTTGTAAAGAGGTACAATTTAATTTTGCAGAAAGTAAGGGATGCATTTCACGGGAGGTGAGAACATTCACAAAACATATCCTTCATTATAGACTCTGCCATAAAATTACACTGCTTATCATCTCCCACCAGCACTGCCACCAGCAAAAAGAACTATAGACTTTTGGATTAGGTTTCATAAAAGTTCTGGTCACGAAAACAGACTTTGTCTCATGGAATTTAAAATTTATTGGCACTGGGAAAGAGACCAAGCAAAATGTATTAATTCCATGACTGTCTGGATAAAGTGCTATTGCAGTCACTAGATGTGACTGTTTCTAGCCTTGAGAAAATTACAATGTGTGTTTCAGGGGAAAAAAAAACCCAAGGAAAAGCAACTTCTTAAATATATATGTGCTATATTGTGTCGCCCAAGAATAAGGTAGAAAGCAATAGGAATGCTTAGGCATTTGTCCTACAAGCATGGTGTTAGGCCTATACACAGAGATGAAGAGAGACAGTATGTAATTTAAGCAGAAGAATGTAAATAACCATGTCTATTGTAGTGGACAGCCTATCAAGAGTCTAATTCAAAATGTAAAAGCAGAGGTATGGCATTTGTGGCCACCAACATATTGAGGATCTTAATACCCCAGCATCCCTTACCATTGCCTATGGTAACTTGGGTTGAAATGAAGTTACCACTTCAGCTAAAAAGTGACCAAGGGGGTTTTCTCTTTAATTTGTCAATGAGCAAAGCTGAGGTAAACCTCAAAGCAACCCACTGGTGGGATATACCTGTTATGAAAGAACGTAGCATGTCATATGATTTTGACAAAAACTTGGTTGCACTTTGGTCAGTGCAAAATGATAGCCAGAATTTGTGCACTTAGATTATAATAAGGCTTTTCCAACAAAGGGAATGCCTAATATTTACTCCACAGAAGTTCCCACAGAACTTTGTCTGTCTGTCTGTCTGTCTATCTGTCTACAGTATCTCTAAAATGCTAGCTGGAGCTTTATGAGACATAACGATAAATGACTCAATCATCAACTTTGGCAATTAGCTAAATGATGAGAGGTTTGGGGATCCCACTATGCAGTAGGTCAATAAAGAAATGAACTCTGTGGCTTGGTGGTTTCTGGAAGGCTGTAGACTCACAGTGCAGCACATGCTTTCCATGTTGACAATTCCAGGTTTAAATCAGAATTAACAAGAAATAACTTAAAACCACCTCAAAATCAAGAATATTTAAAAGAAGAAGCTGAAAAGAGAAAGGTCATCTAACCTCATGGTGGCAAGGAATCCCATCCTCAAGGTTACTCAGAGAAAGCTCTTTCAGCCTTCTGTACAGTACAGTATACTGTACTATACATGATATTGTATGCAACAGGATGGGCTGCCCTACTCAAGATTAAATGAGTTATCCTATGTTCACTTGCATCCCTAAAAATGCCAAATCCATTGAATGCTGTCGTATATATCAACATTTCTTAATCTTGGCAACTTTAAGATATGCATACTTGAACTTCCAGATTTCCCCAACCAGCAATTCAAGTCCACACATCTTAAAGTTGTCAAGGTTGAGAAACACTGATATATGCTACAACATGTAGAGAATTGTGTCGATGAGAGCCAGAATGAGAAATGATTGCTTGGGAGGAAAGTTGCTGTAGACTAAGGAACTCAGTGATACATACTGTAATCCAGATTTTTTTAGCCATAAATAAAAGAAAGCAAAACAAAAATAGGAATATCCAAATCAATAATGCAGCCACCAATAAACAAAGAATAACTGTTATGAAAAATAATTGTTGTTGTTGTTAGTTGCAAAGTCATGCCCCCGGAGTCCATTTAAGCTCACGCCAACTGCTTCAGTGACTCCATCCAGCCACCTCATTCTCTGTCGTCCCCTTCTTCTTTTGTCCTCAATCTTTCCCAGCATTAGGCTCTTCTCCAATTAAAAATAATAAGATGAGTTAAATCTGGTTAAGGGTGGGAAGTCACTAGGAAATCCCAGGGCTGTATTCAAGATTGGGAAATTGACTAAATATCCAAGATGACAATGGTAAATCCCTTCCTAGAAATCCCTAAGATTTCCAGCATGGACTTGTCTATGAAGTCACAAGAAGTCAAGTTCTATACTTCAGAAAATATAGAGATTTCAAAGACATGTAAAGCAGCCATTCTTAACCTAAATATATAGAACTTCAGCTTGAACGCTTTTTCAGTCAGAGTAACTGTCGGTTGGGATTATGGAAGATGGAAACAGACATACTTGAGATGTGGAGATTTGGAAATGGCCAAACTTTCCTCTCTTTTTGGTTGTCGATAACCTTTCTCAGCATAATATGTGTGTATTGAGCAATGAGCAAGTTTTGTAGCAGGGAAACTGACTGTTCATGAGGTGACTCACCCAGCTAATGAGGCAAAAGGAGCAGACCAGCCACAGGAAATGCAAATGATCTCAGCTAAGAAGGCATTCAAAGCAGATGGGCAGTATCAGACAACATGTAGCTAATTTGGCCATTGGCAAAGGAAAAAAGCACTGACTGAGCAAGGATTAAAAATAAGGAGATCATCCTTGAATGATGTGTCCCATGGCAATTGGCAGTTGAATCAAATGCATAATTTGCATTGTGTCTACACTTTTCTTTCTAGTCAGTTCTCCAATTCATAAATATTCCACATTTGGGAAAAAATCTGGTTCCACCAGGGGTGGGTTCTAGTTTTCGTCACTGCCGGTTTGCTCAGTGTCGCGCCGTGCGGGCGCGCGCGCTTTGCGCATGCACAGTGCTTAAAAAAAGCCACAGTGCTTAAAAAAAGCCTCTTAAAAAAAGCCTCTGTGCATGCGCAGAAGCAAAAAACAAAATGGCTACAGAACTGGTTCAGGGGCATGGCAGGCCTGGGTCGCTGCCAGTTCTAGCGACCCAGGCTGCCAAGTTACTACCGGTTCTAAAGAACCGGTCCGAACCAGGAGGAACCCACCTCTGGGTTCCACCAATGTTTGAATGGGAATGTTCAAAGCAAAAGTTGAACCTGAGTTTTGAAGTGTGTGTGTGTGTGTGTGTGTGTGTGTGTATGTGTGTGTGTGTGTGTGTGTGCCTGCGCGTGCATGAGTCTGTGTTCATTCAAAATTGTAATCCTTTGTGTAGGTTGGCCTCCCTTGCTGATGTTTATTTTGGTGAGCATGGGCTGTCAACTGTAAAGTACGAATTAGCTTTGCATGTGATCATCTGCTGCCAGTTATTAAAAATAGTGCATTTTTGTCTATTATTAAGATGGCACGACTGTCTTCCCTGGCAAGAGAACAGTGCAACTCCCTTCCATCTGTTACAACACTACAGTCTCACATCCTTCATAGCAAAAGGTTTCATCAGATCACAGAATGTCCTGTTTCAGGAGTGGCTGATATCTACTCCCACAGAGAATCCCAAATGAGGCTGGGCTAAGGTCTTCTTCTTTCAATATCCTCCTTTTGTGTCTCTGTTCATGGGGCCACTGGCCTCCTCCTTGCATTGGAGAAGCTTGCAGAAATGGAAAGTGAACCTTTCCATTTTATTTTGTTTTTAAATGTATTTACTGCCCACAAAAGATTTCCCAGGGCAGTTTACAAAATAATTTAACATCACCATCCAAAAATGTAATTTAAAAACAGCAACTAAAAATACAAACCAGAGAGGACCAATTATAGGTTTGCCTTTCTTGGAATATATTTTTTTGGCTACCAAGTCTTTGTCTGAAATTGGATGATTATAAGCATCAAGAGCTTAATTTAAACATACAAATTAGATAAAGTGTGCTGCTCTCTGCAACATCTGTGTTAGGACCTCCTACTCCTAAGTCCTGCCAGGTCAGGGAAGAAATTCCAGAGCACTAAACTCCTTCTTCTTACTCAGCAGCTGGCAATGTTTCCCCCCCCCAAAGGTTTCTCTTTAACATCCCCCTCTTCTGTTCTTCTCTAGTCCTCTCTTTCTTCCATGTTTCCATCAACCCCATGCACATACTGTTCCCATCACTTCATACCACATTTTTTTTCCAGTCTGGGTAGCCTCCAGGTAAGTGACTTCACCTCCCAGAATTTTTAATAATAACTATTGTAGTCTGAAAATGCTGGGAACTGAAGTCCACACTGGGCAAATATGATTCAGTCTATTCAACTAATTCAAGGCCATGACAACTTGTCCTTTTGGGGTGATATAAACATTTGGACCAACACTTATAAGTGTTAGCCTGGCTTTTTTTCACCTATTATCAAAATGTGAAGCATTTCGCTAGGCTACAAAACATTTCACAATCATCTGATTCCATTTGGTGCATCAAAAGAGTCTCTGTTTCGATTTGGAAGTATGCATTGATGGGATAATACAACTGAAGTTTCACTGAAACCAAGTTCCATATAGCCCTATTAAATTTCACCTTGAGCTAAACATCAAATAGAATCATACATGTACCAAAGATTTTCAAATTATTTTAAAAAGGAATTTTTGCTTTTGGTTTGGAAAACTATGAAACAATACTCTGCAAAAAGGGAACTGATAGACAACATGTATTATTTGCCTTTCTTTATAGGTAATCCTCGACTTACGACCACAATTCAGCACCAAATTTCTGTTGCTGAGACAGTTAAGTGAATTTTGCCCCATTTTACGACCTTTCTTGCCACACTTAAGTGAATCACTACGGTTGTTAAGTGAATCTGGCTTCCCCATTGACTTAGCTTGTCAGAAAAGTGCAAAAGGTGATTACATGACCCTGGGACACTACAACTGTCATAAATAGGAGTCAGTTTTGCCAAGAGTCTGAATTTTGATCACATGACCATGGGGATGCTGCAACTGTCGTAAGTGTGAAGTATGGTCATAAGTCACTTTTTTCAATGCCGCTGTAACTTTGAACTAAATGAACTGTTGTAAGTCGAGGACTACCTGTACTTGGTATATTATAGGGCACACTTTTTCTAACATAGGGTGACTTTTGTAAAGCCCATAAATGTATATATGGATGTGAATGGCTGGGCAAAATATCATACAAATTTTCATCCCATTTACAGTATCCATAAACATAAAAAAGCAGAAATTCAGAGGAAAGGAAAGGGTAGAAATGTTTCTTCTGATTCTGAGATGTTTTTTAATGGGAAAGGAAATATAGATGGTAAGGCAGCAGTCCTCAACCTTTCCGGCTTGGCGGCCCAGCAAGGGGGGGAGAGGGGAACTGGGCCGTGCGAGCAGTGGGCCAGTGCACATGTACACAGGCAGATCAACGTGCTCAAGCAGCGGGCTGGCACACATGCAGTTCAACTTGAGCAAGTTGAGCTGCACACACGTGTGCATGTGCGTCAGCCCACTGCTTGTGCAAATCACTTGTGGAGCCTGGTTCTGAATAGGCCACGGCCTGGTATAGGGCCGCGGCCCAGGGGTTGGTGGACCCTGTGGTAGAGCATTCAATAGTTTTAACCCAATTTCTCCTTGACTTCAAGTTTTCTAAATATACTGATTGCTGTGGCAGAGCATTTCATGATTTCTGCTCCATCCTGTGATGCCAAATAAATTCACAGTCTTAGGGGTACCGTATGTGAAAATGAAGTCTCTGTTCAACATCTGGATTCTAAGGTGAACCAAGAACAAAGTGTGACAGAAACAACAGATGCATCAAAAGGACAAACATCTCCAACTGAAGTTTCCCTGCTGTCAGCAAAAGTACATGATTTACTGTCAATGGCTCTGTGGTTTTATTACAACACAAGTTGTGTACTCTACATCCAAGAAGCCTCAAAACAAACCATGATCGGTCAGTGGCCAGATGCTGACTGTGCAGAAATGGGGATGCAAGCCCGCTGACTGACACACTCTGAGCAAATGGCTACACTGTAGTTGGTTCCAACATAAAGCCTTTCTTTTAATGGTTTCATATTGCAGCACGGGAGGAAAGTAAATAACCTTTTATTTTCTTTTTTTTAAAAAATCCCTTCCAGCAAGGTCTGAATGCTGTTTTTTAAAAATCATCTGGTCAAAGAAAAAGTAGGACCTGTCTTTCAAGATTGAAATGTTTTTCAATTCACTGTGGAGCATATGACCCTACTTAAGAAGTGCTCACAGAGATGTACAGAGATGTCTAAGGGAAAACAGATTTGTGGCATTATCTGTGAAACAGTTTTGTCTACTTCTTTTTCCATTCAAGCAGAGTTATATGAGAGAAAGAGATATGATAACAATTTGGGTAGATTTACAACATTTTTATGGTGTTAGGTGTGGGAAACGCACATTGCATTTTTCACACACCACTTCTCCCCTAATGGGAAAACCTCACTAAACTGCCTATTTGTTTGTTTGTTTATAAAATTTATTGGCAGTCCATTTTACCTCAGGGTAACTCTGGGTGGCTTACAATCATAAAAGATAAAAATTGTATAAAGTAAAAACATAAATAAGTTAATACACAAGCAAACACTGTTGATTGTGTTGTTTTATATTTATTGTAACAAGAACCTTTCTCATTTGCATTAATTAAAAAAAGTTACAGAAGGATGATGTTAAAATTGCTCAATGTCTTATTTTTGTAAAAGTTATTAAAAAAATGCTCAACTAGTGGCAATGGTGTGTCTGTAACTTCAGCACAGGATTCCCTATATAGTGGTCAGAATTATGGCTGATCTTGAAGGAGATGATATGATATGGGTCTTTATGTTGTTCTCTTTTGAACCTTTTCACAAATAAGAAATTGGATATCTGTGTTGCCATATCACCATCAGTCCAGCCTCTAGCTGAAGAACAGCATTCTATCAAATAAGTATGGTCCTTTGGAATGTGCAAATGCAAAAAGGCCTTTGGAAAGGACACACATACATTCAAAAGGGGTGGCAATCTGTCCCTGGTTCTACAAACACAAAACTGGCACAAGTCGTTCTTTGTTTCCTTCTATGATGCCATATTACAGAAGCAGCAGCCTGGCAGTCAACTTCTTAAGCAGGCCTATGCTGAGCTCTTTGTGCCTCAGCACTATGCTGACAAAGTCAGCCATATTTGGAATGTTACTTTCAGAGCTCAAAGAGCCACCTGCGGTTTCAATCCATCCAAGAGACGTAGGCAGTGAGTATACATGGGGCATATTATTGAGTGACGTGATGCGCCATCTGTGCCGGGCAGCCTCTTTCACAAGGGCATGACATGCTTCAAAATGCACTGAGCAAACAAAGTAAACAAATGAGAATTGTAGCGGACTATTTATTGAACCAGCCCATCAAACGATTAGTCAGTAGGTCTAATGGGTATAGCTCCACACACGAATTCTCTTAGGTTTGTGCAAACTGTCTAAGTTTCTCTTCCTTGAAGACAGCTGAGAATGGTTACATCTTTTATGAAAAAAATGATTTTCAGGGAAAACTATTATTATAGGTTTTCTTTCATCAGCATTTCACTTTTCCTATGACAGGGGTGTCAAACTGGATTTCTTTGAGGGCCGGCTCAGCATTGTAGTTCTCCTCCGCGGGCCAGCCGGGGGATGGGGATGGGACGGACACCTCCTGCAGCACCCTGCCAGCCAAAATGGGGCACAGGGGGGCTGCATGTGGCCTATTTTGGCTGCCAGAGGCACCGTGGTCCGGTCCTTTGCTATTTCCAGGCCAGGCCAGATTTAGAATAGAATAGAATAGAATTCTTTATTGGCCAATTTAAGCACCGGATCCGGCCCACGGGCCTTGAGTTCAACACCCCTGTCCTATGAGAAGGCCAAAGCTTGAGAGAGGAGCAATACCATGGCCCACAGAAGTACAACTCTTAGCATCTCTCTATGACCAGGTTCAATGAGTTGCTGGGGCTTAGAATTAAGCAAAGTCAGGTGGTTTTGATCTAGGGAGAGGTACATGATTCGTCTTATTCTGGAGCCATGGTGGCACAGTGGTTTGAATGCAGTATTGCAGGCTGATTCTGCTCACTGCCAGAAGTTCGATTCTGACCAGCTCAAAATTGACTCAGCCTTTTATCCTTCCGAGGTCGGTAAAATGAGGACCCAGATTGTGGGGGCAATATGCTGACATTGTAAACCACTTAGAGAGTGCTGTAAAGCACTATGGAGTGGTATATAAGTCTAAGTTCTATGCTAGTGCTATTCTTGTATCCTCAAGGCATTCCCGTGAAGTAGCTTAGCCATGATAAAGTCAAGTTAATCCAAGAATTTCATAACTGAGAAAAGGAGCCTCCCTCGTTGTAGTCTGGCAATCTAAGCCTCTGTCTCAGATATATTTAATTCATCTGAAGCAAAACCTGGAAGGTACAGCTTCCCAACATTAACAAAAAGAGTTATCTATTTAACCTTAAAAGAGAAGACGACTTAGTACAGGGAGTCCTCGACTTATGACAGTTCATTTAGTAATTGTTCAAAGTTACAACAGCAATAAAAAAGTGACTTATGACCGTTTTTCAGAGTTATGACCTTTGAAGCATCCTCATGATCATGTGATCGAAGTTCAGATGCTTGGCCAATGGTTCATACTTATGACCGTTGCTGTCCCAAGGTCATGTGATCCCCTTTTACAACCTTCTGACAAGCAAAATCAATGGGGAAGCCAGATTCACTTAACAACCGGGTTACTAACTTATCAACTGCAATGATTCATTTAACAATTGTGGCAAGAAAGGTCGTAAAAAGGAGCAAAACTCACTTAAGAAATGTCTCACTTAGCAACAGAAATTTTGGGCTCAGTTGTGGTCGTAAGTCGAGGACTACCTGTAATATGTTATTCTTGCTGTGATGAAAGCTGGAAGTCTTTATACATTCTTTTCTTTTTCTTTACTATAATTTCTTTTTTTAGGGGTCCTTGGTGCTCTCTGAGCTTGCTTGTTTTGTTGCAGACGTTTCATTATCCAAACTAGGTAACATCTTCAGTGCTAGCATTTCTTTTTTCTGCACTTTTTATTCTTTTTCCACCATCTAAGTTTAGTTTAAATTAGTTTTTACTATTGCAATTTAAAATTCTTAATAAAAATATATTTTCAGAAAATAAACATAATAAAGCAATTAGGAGTCCAACTTTTTGTCAAAAGGATTATTCTGTACAAGAATTCCTGTTGCAATAAATATAGTTGCAAACTAGACCAAGTAAGACTTATTGTTTTGTCTATAACTTCTAAAAAAAACCCAATACTCTTCTGATGTGGAATATAGGCTGCCTTTTCTTTCCATTATCTGTTATCTGATCCTTCCATGGTAGCTATTTCACTGCATTACTTTACACTTCTAAAGATTACTGAGAAGGATCCTCAAGGGTTGTCTCTTTGTAACTGATGCAACAATCATCAGGGAGTCTATTTCTTTAGTCTAACCCTATCCAGGCAACTTACTTGGACTTGTTGGATCTCCAAATCTTCGGAGTCTCCCACTGGAGGTCCTTGAGGTTCCTGGGACAAAGAAGAAAATGCATGTGGGTGATTAAACAGATACTAGATTCAGGGCATCCTCTGGTTGTTTTGGCAAAAGCTAACACAGTAAATAAGCTTGGAATGTCTAAATATGCAGTTATAAATCAACTGAATGTATTCAGCACAACATAGATTATGACTGCAATTTCATCAACAAAATCATAAAAGGCAAAGATGACTAAAAATATACACGTTGAAGCATAGATTTGTTTTTTCCTCCTCCAGCCAGACCAAGAGGTATTCAGATGTCTCATATCTCCATTAGAAAAATAGTAATTTAGGAAGGAATCATCAAAAGGGTGTTTCTCAAAACTCTTGAAAGAAATTATGCTATAGTACTCCAATCACTGACTTTATTTTTCACAGAAGGACTTCTGAATGAGAGGCAGCCTCTAATTTCCACAGCATGGCACGTACTTTTAGAATGAATATTCCAAATGCTTACATGCATATTAGATAGCAAGATGGGCATTTGAAGCTATCATTAAGCAAAGTATTTTTGGGGTACTGATTGTTGTTCAAATGCTATTTATGTAGAAGAAACATAACCGCCCAGAGTCCCTCGGGAGTTGGGCGGCATACAAATTTAATAAATAATAATAAATTTAATAAATAATAACAGAATAACAGAGTTGGAAGGGACCTTGGAGGTCTTCTATGCCAACCCCCTGCACAAACAGGAGACCCTCTACCATTCTGGACAAATAACGGTCCAATCTCTTCTTAAAAACTTCCAGTGATAAGAGTACTCACAACTTTTGGAGGCAAGCCATTCCACTGGTTAATTATTCTCACTGTCAGGAAAGTTCTCTTTAGGTCTAGGTTGGTTCTGTCCTTGATTAGTTTCTATCTGTTGCTTCTTCTGCTTTCTGGTGCTTTGGAAAATAAATTGACCCTGTTTTCTTTGTGGCAGCCCTTCAAATACTGGAACACTGCTATCATGTCACCCCTTGTCCTTCTTTTCACTAGACTAGACATACCCAATTCCTGCAATCATTCTTCATATATTTTAGCCTCCGACCTGGGGAAGGGGTCAAAAAAGGAGCCAGGCTAGAAGCATTACAAGTCCTCAAATCTTTTATAAGCATATCAGAATATGTACCATTAAGTTTAATTTGGATAAAGTTGCAGCATTTATTTTCTCCAGGGGGCAGAAAGTTCACCCAGTTTCAAAAGTACTGAAACATGCTATTAGTTCTATTAGAGACATTCCACAACAAATTTAATGCTTTGTACAGCAAGAGAGAAGATAACTTGAGAGAAATATCGCTCTATAATGACAATTCTCTCACTTTTTTTCAACACTGAAATGCAAGCATCGGAAAATTAAAATATGACCATCCTGGAACATTCCACAGCATAACTCTCTGCAAAATTACAGCGTTGAGGAAGGCTAGTTGATTTGTGGCTAAGCATTATTCCTTGTGACTTTATGACATATGACTTGGCAAGCTCCAGCCCATTTTCCACAAGTCAACAATCCTGATAATTGACTTCCTTTTAACGGATGCTTTTATTTGGGGTCAAGTATTTAATATGTAAATCAAAACACTCTTGAAGCCTCTCCTACCAAAAGCCTGGATACATTTTTCTTCTGCCCTATTCTTAAACTGTTGCGCTAATCTCTTTATTATATTATGAATGAAACAACCACAAGGTATCCTTACTTCTACTAGTGCAGTATTTTCCCATTTATTCCCACACTATCCAAGGACAGCTTCCAGGTGCATTGAATCTGCAAGAGTTTGTTCCCCATTAACCTTGCAAGGAAGTCAAGTGACTCTCAGAGGCTAGGGAGTGAGGCCATAGACGCAGGAGAACTGTCAGCAGTTTTGCTCTATAATTCATTGCTGGTTCAAGGATGAGTGAAAAGCATTTCAACAGTCAGAAAAGGACCACAAACTGTTATTCAATCATTCTAGTCCATTGGGGGTAATTTTTTATTCCTTGCTTCAATTCTAGCAAGAAATTAAACACTGGACAGCAGCAGAGAACTAGTGCCATAAAAATGGGTGATGATGATGATGATGATGATGATGTTATCCATTCAGTTGTGTCCGACTCTAGACAATTCTACGGGTCAGGTCTCTCTACATCTTCCCATCATGCACTACTTCTTTGCGTTGTTCTATGTTCTGGCTGGTATCCAGCTACTGTGTTCTTTGGTGGCCTGGTTTCCTTTTGCAGCTAAGTTTTCCAAACATAATTGCTTTCTCCATTGAATTTCTCCACATGACATGGCCAAATCTTGCTGAACCCAGCCCTTCGCTTGACAAAAGAAAGACCTGTGATACACTCATGCCCCTGACTCTCCTTTCTGGTATTTGTGTTTTTCAGCAAGTGAAACACTAGAAAAAGGCTGCATAATTCATGGCCTAGATGTAAGACACATTAAGCAAATCTGGGTTTGTCAGTGACGGTGCAACAAACTAATGAAGAAGAGTTCTTAAGACAGTTAAAGCAGATGGTGAATAATTGGCTATTATATAGTTACTAAAATAAAACTCCCCTCCTGGAAAAGAAATTGTAACTGCTGATCTAAGAATGGCCCCTTCTGGAAGATTATTCTGGAATGTTTGTAATTATATCCACTTGCTTCCACCCCATGAAAACAGAATCCATAGTTGGAGTCTTCTACTTCCTATTGGGGCATAAAGCAGCTTTTTTCTTTCTTTCTTTCTTTCTTTCTTTCTCTTTCTTTCTTCTTTCTTCTTTCTTTCTTTCTTTCTTTCTCTTCCTTCCTTCCTTCCTTCCTTCCTTCTTTCTTTCTTTCTCTTTCTCTCTTCTCTTTGGTGGGGGGATGAAGCAAGTTC
>QLTV01002664.1:371015-419114 GCA_003457575.1 Thermophis baileyi
GTTCTTTCTTTCTTTCTTTCTTTCTTTCTTTCTTTCTTTCTTTCTTTCTCTTTCTTTCTTTTTCTTTCTTTTCTTTCTTTCTCTTCTTTTTTCTTTCTTCTTTCTTCTTTCTTTCTTTCTTTCTTTCTTTCTTTCTTTCTTTCTTTCTTTCTTTCTTTCTTTCTTTCTTTCTTTCTTTCTTTCCTTCCTTCCTTCCTTCCTTCCTTCCTTCCTTCCTTCCTTCCTTCCTTCCTTCCTTCCTTTTTCTTTCTTTCTCTCTCCCTCCCTCCCTCCCTCCCCCCCCCTCTCTCTCTGTCTCTCTCAATTTTGAAAACAGAATAAAAACTAACAAGAAATATTGGAATGAAAAAGGGGAAAAAGAAAGAAGAATGAAGACCAAAGTGCAGAAATCAAAGAAAAATATATATATGAAAAAAATGACTTTTCTTTTACAACAGTTATGGGGGCAAATTAACCTTCTTACACTATGGTTACAGCATATTTTTTTCTATGATCTATTGTTTTGGTTCTAGTTATCAGAACCATATCATAACTATATTATTTTCTTTCCTACAAAAAGTCAATAAGGGATTTCCAGTCATTGTTAGAAAATGTTCTCTTTCTAATTAAAGTGCTCAATTTGCCCATCTCAACAAGTTCACCATTCATTCCCCCATTGTGGATAAAGTTGAATCTTCCCACCTTTGTGTCTTTAATAGCCTTGCTCCAATTGTCATGTATTAAAACAAAGTTGACTTTTTTCCCCAGCTGCTTTTCCCAGCTGCTTTTCCATCAATCCCAAAAGAAAAGTCTCTGGATTCAATTGTATATGAATCTTTAAAATCTTCTATATTATTTTATGTAGGCTGAGCCCAAAATTTTGTAGCTCTTTTACACATTCACTAAGTATGATAAAATGTGCCTTCCTGTTTATTACATTTCCAGCATAAATTTGAAGGATCTTTATACATTCTAGCCAATTTTTCCAGTGACATATACCAATAATACATCATTTTATAAGAATTTTTTTAAGACTACAACATAGTGTAAATTTTAATCCTTTCAACCATATATTCTTTCAGGTTAATTTGGAGAGTTTTCTATTGCTGCAAAAACACCATCAGAAACAATTTGTCAACTTGACAAATACCATCTCTTCACTTTGAAAAATCCTTTTCTGACAATCTTTTTCTGCAAGCTTACTTACATGCTCTGAATGTATGTCCAGTTCACTTGTTTTGTGAAGTTTTGTACTTTACATATAATTTTAGGAAACATATATATTATGTTTTTAAAGTTTTGAAACACCAACACAGCATTTTATAAAGCCACACAATAACAGTGTGACAATCCATCATTAATAAAGATAGGGTTTAGATTGCCACATGATGATGTTCTGACTCCATCCAATGTTATAAATTAATAGTGAGTGGAAATATCCACTGTAAGCAGAATTCTTGTGGGCAAACCTCTGAACTTCAATCTAATTCCAGCCAGCATTTCATATCTCTCTGTCTCTCTGTCTTGTCTCTGCCTCTCTTTCTTTCTCAATCTCTCATTTTCACTTTCACTATCTATAGTTTCATTTAAATAATATCAACAATGATAACTAAACACAGTACTTAAAAATTCCAGTATAAAAAATTCAAAAATGTTGAAAAAACAACAACAAAGTTAACAAAAAGGCAGAAGAAAAAAATAATTTGTCTAACCCATGCCATAAATGATGCAATATAATAATCATTTGTCTACCAAAAATAATATATTTAAATAAATTATTTGAATCCATATTTGAAAAACAAATTAAACGAAGACCATACAGTTTCCTTTTTTTAGTCAGTCTCCCATTGCTGCACTTAAACCAAAGGTATAAATCATGGTTTCTTGTTTTTACCCCTACCATTCTATTATTATGTTGTCATTTCAAATATTCAAAAACATAAGCTGCTCACAATTCCAAGAAAAGAGAATATATATTATTACAATATATGTATATAACAGGAGGCAAGAAACTAGGATTAGGGAATGCAGGACTAGAGTTTCCCTCAATCACTACTACTTTGTTCTATTTTGTCAAACAAACTCACTGATCTGAAGTAAAAAATATTAAGATCGCCTTCCTGGCTATGGTGATTTCCATAATTGGATTGTAAACCCGCCATTTCCATTTGTCAGTTAAGGGTGGGCTGGAGAAAATAGGAACCACAGTCCAGCGTGACCCTGTAACTTGAGGGCACTGGATTAGAAAAGATTCAGGTAAGGAAAAAAGGGAGAATGGATAAAATGCTGCACCTGCCAACATTCCCTATTCAAGCCAGTCACGAGGAATTTGTGGTCTGCTCTCCAACTTTCCCCTAAGAATAATAATGCAATAAGAGCAGAACCACATGGAAAGCAGCATCTTTCAACAGTGGTATATTAAAAATATTCCTGCTGGGAAAAATTATACAGTACATTGTGCCTGCTTTTTTTTAAAAGCACACACTTAAGCCAGCCGCTTTCATTTTGAAGGAATAGCAATGACATGAAGCTCTAATCTAAAATGTATTCCAGATACAAACTGGGTTTCTATATCAACTTCTTACTAAAATAATCTTACTATTTGCCTCTTGACATACTTTTGTGGCAAGAGCTGCCAAAAAGGTCCTTAATATTTAGCTATTTCTCCTAATGCTGCAAACAATCTGACTTATTTGTTAGGTTTGTAACTCAGACCATTTCTGTAGCACTCCCTTGCCAATTTTT
Source organism: Thermophis baileyi (assembly GCA_003457575.1). Lineage (NCBI taxonomy): Eukaryota > Metazoa > Chordata > Lepidosauria > Squamata > Dipsadidae > Thermophis > Thermophis baileyi. The sequence goes on from QLTV01002664.1 coordinate 373,740, forward strand.
CTCCACTGCAACTATATGAAGTAACAGTGAATTATTGGTCTAAAGTCACTAGTGACTTTTTATAGCTAATGATGGAATTGGACCTTGCTGTCCTCACTCCTAGTCCAATATTTTAGCCATTACATTACCCGGCAGTGCTGCAGTTTTTTCCAAATCTTTTTCAGTCCACCCTTCCTTAACTTGATTTAAAATCATCTCAAGTCCTAGTGGACACATCCATATGGTTTGGTGGGTCTCTGAGCTCGGTTGTTTTCTTAGACAACCAAACTTGGCAACACATCAATGCTAGAAGGGAGGGGGACTTGGTCTATATACTAGTGGTTCCTTGATTAGGTTGTTTATTGTTAGCTTATTTGTCTGAATTAGTAGCTCCTTGATTGGGGCATTATTTACTGCTTGCATGAGGTTTAATAACAGTAACAGAGTTGGAAGGGATCTTGGAGGTCATCTAGTCCAACCCCCTGCTTGCACAGGAGACCTATACTAGTTTGTTTGTTTGTCAACAATACAGAAGTGGCTTTCTGTTGCTTTTTCCAGAATTGTTTTCAGCTTCCAAGCCTATTTATAAGATTTCTTCATGGATTTCCATCCACAACCTACCCAGATCCAATCTCACTTAGCTTTTAGATATCAGCCAAGGTTGGATATGTATTGGCAACTGCTGTGATACCTTGTTCTAGAAATTCCAGAATTAATGACAGGAGCTCTTAGAGCTCATTGCCTACATTCACAAAGTGAAAAGAGGATCTTCTTCTGCAAGTCTTTTTCACTGGGTTGTTAAATTTTTTAAGAAGCTATCCTTGTCCTCTCTATTTTTCAACCACCAATAAATAAATAAACAAATGTGGACTGTGTTGTACTCTTTGCCCTCTCTTTATCTGATCAACTAAAGATGCTTGTATTGTCTCAGTGTGCTGATTTGTTGTTTCATGCTTTTTATCATTCCTCTGCTTTGTAAGTACCCAATTTTTCCTCTTTGTTATATTCTTTTTTGAAAAATATCTTTCATTCTGTTTGGACCTGTGAGTCAAGATTTTTTGTAGAAATTTTATTAAAGATTGTAATTACAAATAACTGATATACACTAAAATAGAATACAAAGAAACAAGGTACAAAAGAAGGAAAACAGGAAAAAATAGAAAAGAAAGTAGTATAGTAAAGAAAAAAGAATATTAAAAGTGACTTCCCACTTTAATCACAAATATAAACAATTTTTAGAAATTTAGAGCTTTCTCTTAAACTACAACAAATGATCTCTTCTTTCCATATTCCAGCTCATATTTATAAACAAATTTACAACACATTATCATTTCAGTCCTAGTGTCAGCAAAAGTCCATTAACAACTTATCTACTTTAACCTTGATCAAATAAACCACATTTATATTCCCTTTACTTCTAACAATCTTAATACTTAATAACCACTGAGCTGAGGTGGCGCAGTGGTTAGAGTGCAGTACTACAGTCTACTTCTGCTGCCTGCCGGCTGCCTGCAATTTGGCAGTTTGAATCTCACCAGGCTCAAGGTTGACTCAGCCTTCCATCCTTCCGAGGTCAGTAAAATGAGAACCCAGACTGTTGGGGGCAATATGCTGACTCTAAAGCCATATAGGGCTTTAAAGGTAATAACCAACACCTTGAATTGTGCCCGGAGACTAATAGGCAGCCAGTGCAGCTCGCAGAGTATAGGTGTAATATGGGTGTACCTAGGTGCACCCACGACAGCTTGCGCAGCCACATTCTGGACCAACTGTAGTCTCTGAACACTCTTCAAGGGTAGCCCCATGTAGAGCGCATTGCAATAATATACTTCTAGTGTCCTTTCAAAGGCACCAACTATGGTTTGAGCAAATGACTTTCCCTTTTCTCCCAGAGCTCTAAACCCACTGGTGACTCTGTGGGCTCTCTCTTTGTCCTGAGGGGGATTATTATATATTATTACTATTATAAGAGCCACAGTGGCACAGTGGTTAGAGTGCAGTACTGCAGTCTACTTCTGCTGCCTGCCGGCTGCCTGCAATTTGGCAGTTCGAATCTCACCAGGCTCAAGGTTGACTCAGCCTTCCATCCTTCCGAGGTCAGTAAAATGAGAACCCAGACTGTTGGGGGCAATATGCTGACTCTGTAAACCACTTAGAGAGGGCTGTAAAGCACTGGGAAGCAGTATATAAGTCTAAATGCTATTGCTATTGCTACTTAGTCCATGCAAGTAATGTTGTAGAACTTGAGTTTTTTTCTGGTTTTTTTTCTTTTTTGTCCCTTCTCACAAGATTCTTTAAAACTTCAATAAGCCTCTCTTTAAATCCAATTTAGGAAAATTATCCAGTCACTCTCTTGCTTTATTTGTACATCTCTTTTAATTAAGACCACAACTTTTCCCCACAGGAAGGATTCTTTATCATTAATTCCAAAATCTTACTCCAAAGGGACACTTAGTCCCTTTGTAACTTTCTAAAATCAAAGTTTAATCACCCTTTTTGCTGAGTATTCCAAAGTAGTTTTTTAAGAACTTAAACTTGTATTTAAAATGTCTTGAATTGAATTTGAATTTGAATTTATTAAATTTGTATGCAGCCCAACTCCCAAGGGACTATGGGCGGCTCACAACAATATAAAAAACCATTAAAAGAAAACATAATAAAAACATTTAAAAACAGTTAAAAAACTCATACACACCGTTTCATGGCCGGACCTTGGTAATTACAGAGGTGAGATCAACGGCCCCAAGCCTGCCGGAAGAGCCAGGTCTTCACCGCTTTCCGGAAGGCCATCAGGGTGGGGGCGGTCTGGATCTCAGGAGGTAACTGGTTCCAGAGGGCTGGAGCAGCCACAGAGAAGGCCCTCCCCCACGGGCCCACCAGCCGGCACTGTTTAGCTGACGGGACCTGGAGGAGCCCAACCCTGTGGGATCTTACCGGCCGCTGGGAGCTATGTGGCAGAAGGCGGTCTCGAAGATAACCTGGCCCTGAGCCATATAGGGCTTTAAAGGTAATAATCAACACCTTGAATTGTGCCCGGAGACCAATAGGGAGCCAGTGCAGCTCGCGGAGAATTGGTTCTAACCGTGAAGTGACAAGGGCATGAGTGACTGTGAGGAGAGCCTCTTGATCCAAGTAGGTCTTTCACTAAGGATTGAGGGGAATTCATCTGCTGCTGTAAAACATGTTGATCCAAAGATTCCTGGTGACTGAAAAGCAGCTAACAAGCAATTCCCAAATGAGATTAGAAGCATGCATACATATACTTCTAGTGTCCTTTCAAAGGCACCAACTATGGTTTGAGCAAATGACTTTCCCTTTTCTCCCACAGCTCTAAACCCACTGGTGACTCTGTGGGCTCTCTCTTTGTCCTGAGGGGGATTATTATATATTATTACTATTATAAGAGCCACAGTGGCACAGTGGTTAGAATGCAGTACTGCAGACTACTTCTGCTACCTGCTGGCTGCCTGCAATTTGGCAGTTCGAATCTCATCAGGCTCAAGGTTGACTCAGCCTTCCATCCTTCTGAGGTCGGTAAAATGAGGACCCAAATTGTTGGGGGCAATATGCTGACTCTGTAAACCACTTAGAGAGGGCTGTAAAGTAGTATATAAGTCTATGTGCTATTGCTATTATTGAAGAGCTGGTTTACATGCTGGCTCTTCATTCCACTGTGGTCATCAGCTCTGCTTTTCTGAGTCATCTTCTGTCCACCACTTTTCTTCTGGAAGTAATCTGGACCTGTGATTGAAGCTTGGATTTGAACCACTCTTATGCAATTTATCTTCTAATCTGCCCTAATTGGATTCACGGTGGCTCATCTGGTTAGGACGCTGGGTTAACAAGCTGCAAGCCCTTGTTTGAGATCCAAGTGCTGCCATGAGATGGGATAAGCTCCTGCCTTTCTCTCCAGTTCCTACTGGGGACATGAAAGGAGCTCGCAAGCGGGCATCCCCCCAGGCAATAGTGATGTCACCAGTTAATCCTTTCAACCTGGAAGTGCCTCGGTGCTTCTGACACACGTGTGATGCAATCTGCCTAATCCTCAGTTCAGCTATTGGGATTTCCTTGAAATAGAGCAGGCAGCTGCAAACTGAATTATATCTCAGTCCTAGGCCACCTCTTTGCAGGGTCAGTGGGAAAAGGGTTGAGGCCAACTCCCAGGCTGCTTCAAAGTTATACCAATCTGGCCTGCCTTGCAAGAGAGTTGGATTGAGCGTGGAGGATTTCTTCACAAAGGTGTTAGAAATCTGATGTAGATTAGTTTTAAAACAGAGTAACTAAGGATAAATGAGAAAGCAAGGGGTGAGTGCAAAGTTTGTTGCTTATCACTGCTTGCTATCACGTAAAAAAGCACTTCCCTTTTATTAGCATTGAAATTAAGAGCCGAGGTGGCGCAGTGGTTAGAGTGCAGCACTGCAGGCTACTTCAGCTGACTGCTAGCTTCAGAATTCGGCAGTTCAAATCCCATCAGGCTCAAGGTTGACTCAGCCTTCCATCCTTCCGAGGTGGGTAAAATGAGGACCCAGATTGTTGGGGGCAAGAGGCTGACTCTGTGAACCGCTTAGAGAGGGCTGTAAAGCACTGTGAAGCGGTATATAAGTCTAAGTGCTATTGCTATTGCTATTAAACCAACAAAAGGAATTGGCAAAGCCATAGATGCTTTCCAACATTAATCAGAAACACTCACTGAAAAAATTTATGGTTTCTCAGCCTCCGTGGAAGGGAGGCCCTTGTCAAACATAAGCCAAGCACAGCTGCACTGAAAACATAAGCCATGTCTTGGGATGTTTTGTATTTCTTTTTGCCTGGCAGCAATGAGAGGCAGGCGGCTCGCTCCACAGGAGGGCCAAGTGCCCTGGCAGCTTGCTCTTCAGATTGGCAACAGCTCCCTGTGTGGCTTGAGGCCCCCATTTGCAGCCCATTGACTTACTTGCCGGTAAGATTGCCAGAGCCAAACCCTCTTCCTGGAGGACATCAGCCAGAGCTCCGATTGACTTTTGTGGCATATGGGTCTGGCTTTGAATGCCTTCTTTCCTGCTGCTGCCATAGATTGATTTCAAAGACACATATACACATATTCCTTTCTCCCTTTGAGCCCTGAAAACAAGAAGTCCCCCCCCCCACAAAATCTGGAGTGCATCTGTTCTTCATTTCCAACCCAAGTTCCATCCCGTCCATGACACGGTGATTGGGTTTATTTATTATGCTAAACCATCGTTTGTTTTACTATCACTTATTAATTGAAACACAACCGGCTGGGCTTATAAAAGATGCTAGGCCATAAACCGTGATTCATAAACCACATTAACTGGAGTCACACAATACACTAATATGTCTTGCCTTAATTCAAGAGGTAAAATAATGGGAGGATTTCAGTGATGGGATAGATACATTCACCCTCCTGTTAGCAAACCCTGGGAATAAGAGCCGAGGTGGCACAGTGGTTAGAGTGCAGCACTGCAGGCTACTTCAGCTGACTGCTAGCTGCAGTTCGGCAGTTCAAATCTCACCAGGCTCAAGGTTGACTCAGCCTTCCCTCCTTCCAAGGTGGGTAAAATGAGGACCCAGATTGTTGGGGGCAATATGCTGACTCTGTGAACCGCTTAGAGAGGGCTGTAAAGCACTGTAAAGCGGTATATAAGTCTAAGTGCTATTGCTATTGCTATTGCTATTTTGGTGATGTTCCTGATCAGAAGCAAAGTAAAGAAAGGAAAGCCCCATGTTATGAACACAGACAAATTTGCACTCTGTTAACATAAAGTCCTAAGAATGTACACACATATGTAAACAGAAGGAAATGCCATTTTTGTGTGTATATATAACTGATGGCAGAATTATATCTGCTATGTGGATATGCATGTTTTCTTAGTGTCTTCTGTGTATAATTTAGTAATAGAAACTGCACCAGGCCTGCAGGCAAAGCCTTTCTTCCTTAATCCTTTCTTTGTAAGAGTAGCTAATCTTTTCCCAAGCACTGTCACCATACATAGGAGCTGAAAAACAATTTGGAGTCCTTAGGATTTCTAGGGTTTACTGCTAGGGCAATTCTAATCCAAGACAATGATGTTCAGAAATGTCACTCACAAGCAAATGAGGATGGGATTGCAATTTAGCCAGCATATAGATATCTCAGGGATTGCTTACTTTTATATTGACTGCATGGTTTGAAGGCTAAAATGCATGGCTTGTTGTGCTTACCAGGTACCAGCCATGGTAATGGAAAAGGAGGAAAGGGTGGGAGCTATATCATCAAGCAGCAACGCTCACCTGGGTAAAAGACTGGATAGAATTAAAAAAACCAAAGACTGTTAACGTTAGAGGGCCATGACTTACATCTAGGATGGCATGCATTTTTGTGGTATGAGAAACAAGCAGCACACCAATACTTTCAAAGACATTTTATAAGACAGGCCTTATTGGAGATATGGAATAAATTTAAATAGCAGAACTACATGAAAGTTCCGATTTGGTTATCTACATTAGAAGAGTTAGTACACCCAAATCTTATTAATCAAGAAAAACAGGTTATCTATAAGGACTTAATAAATGAAGAAGGGGGATTAAAATCGAGGCAAGAACTAAAAGAACAGGGGGTAGAATTGGAGTGGTGGTCCTATTTACAAATCCAATCACGATATATGAAAGACATGAAAGAGTGGGGGATCAATAGGGAGTTAATGACAATAGGTAAGATTCTTCTGGGGACAAATGATAAATTAGTAAAGAAAATTTATAGATTCTTATTGGATTACAAGATGGAGGAAGAACAGGTTAAGGAAACAATGGTGGCATGGGCAATAAACTTTGGATACAATATACAATTGGAAAAATGGCAAGAATTATGGGAAAGAAATAGGAAAATAACATTGGCTTTACCATATAAAGAGAACTTATATAAAATGTTCTGTAGGTGGCATCTCCCACCAGCGAGATTGGAAAAAATGTTCAGAAGTTTATCACCCAAATGTTGGAAGTGTAACCATGAATCAGGCACATATTATCATATGTGGTGGTTATGTAGGAAAGCCAAAGAATATTGGCAAAAAAATTCAAATATGGTTGGTAGAGTTAACTGGAGAGGAAATAGAATTTAAACCAGAATTATTCTTATTGGGAATTATAAATGGAAAATATAGTAAAGGGGTAATCTATTTACTGATACATATTATAACAGCAGCAAGAATGGTCTTCGCCCAAAACTGGAAAAATGAGGAAATCCCATCTGAAGAAGAAGTGATTAAGAAAATTTTGACTTGTGCGGAGATGGATAGATTGACTTTGGAATTGAAAAACAAGGGAGAGACAGAATATTACGAGATATGGAACAAATTTTATCAATGGTTGGAACGGAAAAGAGGGACCTAAAATACGAAATGACTAGGAGTTATAAAATGGAGAATCAGAGATATATGCATGTAACTATAAGAAAACGAGAGTAGATAAGATAAACTTAAAAGGAATACAGAGAGAAGTATGATGTTTGTATATATGTAAATATTGAATAGACTAAATATACATAAATAGTAGGATATATATTAAGTTACATGATATTTTAGTATGTATGGCAATGATGATGCCAGGACGGCTACACTGTGTTCAATGTTTTTAATGTGTGTTTAATAAAAATTAAAAATTAAAAGAAAAAAGAAAAAAAAGGAAAAGGAGGAAAGGCAGTTTTTATGGTTTCATGCACCAATTTGCAAGGAGAGTGGTTGACAAAACAAATGGAAACTGGGCAGACAAGCTGACAAGGAGAGGTTTTCAAGTTCCCCGAAGACCAACACTTATCTTGTTCATATCATCCCATAAGGGCTTATCTTTTCTATCTCCTATATAACTTTCCTATCTCCTATATAATCTTTTGCCAGTCTATTGTACGGGCTCTGTCTGTCTCGGCTGAGAGACCAGTGATCAGTTACCCTGTGGTAAGATGGGCGACCAATAAAATTTATAAATACATTCATTCATTCATTCATTCATTCATTCATTCATTCATTCATTCATTCAATTTGTTTGCCACAAGGTGACATTGTTCATATTATTGGATCATAGAATCTTAGAATTATAGGGCTGGAAGAGACTTGGAGGTCTTCTAGTTCAACCCCCTGCCTAAAGCAGGAATTCTTATACTATCCTGGACAAATGAATGCCCAATCTTTTCTTGAATACCTTCAACAATGGAGCATCCACAACTCTGGAAGGTAAGCTGTTCTGTTGGTTAATTGTTCTCAATGTCAGGAAATTTCTCCTCAGTTCCAGGAAGGATAGCAATAGCAATAGCACTTAGACTTACTGCTTCACAGTGCTTTTACAGCCGTCTCTAAGCAGTTTACAGAGTCAGCATATTGCCCCCAACAATCTGGGTCCTCATTTTATCCACCTCAGAAGGATGGAAGGCTGAGTCAACCTTGAGAAGGTGAGACTCGAACTGCTGGAACTGCAGTCAGCTGGCAGTCAGCAGAAGTAGCCTGCAGTACTGCATTCTAACCACTGCGCCACCACGGCTCAGATGTTCCTCTGACAAGCTTCTACCCATTGCTTCTTTTCATGCCCTCAGGTGCTTTGGAGAATAGGTCAACCCCTCATCTCTGTGACTGCCCCTCAGGTATTGAAAATCAGCTATGGCAGCTGCAGCATACTAATGGGCTCATACTTAAGTGGTGGTCCACTAAGGCATCTAGATCCCTGTTACAGTTACTATTGTTGAGCCAAGTACTATCTATTCTATACCTGTGCATTTTGTTTTTCCTGCCTAAGTAAAACCTTACTTTTCTCACCACTAAACTGCATCTTATTAGAGTAGAGTAGAGTAGAGTAGAATAGAATAGAATAGAATAGAATAGAATAGAATAGAATAGAATAGAATAGAATAGAATAGAATAGAATAGAATAGAATAGAATAGAATAGAATTTTTTATTGGCCAAGTGTGATTGGACACACAAGGAATTTGTCTTGGTGCATATGCTCTCAGTGTACATAAAAGAAAAGAGAAGTTCGTCAAGAATCATAAGGTACAACACTTAATGATAGTCCAGGTACAAATAAGCAATCAAGTCATATTAGGAACCAGTCAATATAAATCGTAAGGATGCAAGCAACAAAGTTACAGTCATACAGTCATTAGTGGGAGGAGATGGGTGATGGGAATGATGAGAAGATTAATAATAGTGCAGACTTAGTAAATAGTTTGACAGTGTTGAGATAGGGCCTTTTCTCTAGTCTGTCAAGATTTTTTTGAATCTTGAGTTTATCTTCCAAGGTGTTAGCAATTTTAATAGTGTCCTTACTTCCAAACTCCATTGCTTTAGTTCATATTTTAGTAGATCATTTTTTCCATAACAGACTGGCATAATTGGCAGTCTGTTATGGCAGGGAAGAAGGGAAAGGATGGGATCTATGACTGTAGCTCTCAGGAAGTGTCTCTGCCTGTTGCAGGCTCCCTCCCCCCATCTCCTATCCAAAACTCCTTAGAAATCCTGAGTGGGGAAGTTAGCATAGAACTTTACAGAAGCAAGTGCACAGTAGGTAAAGTTTGTGTCTGTCCCCATTTAATTCTACAGGAGTACCAAGTGATGCGTAAAGTGAAAGTAGAAATTGAGAAGCAGGGAGTCCCTGAGGGCAAATCTGTAAATGTTTGTGTTTTGCTGTCTGACTCTGCAGGAGCAAGTAATAGGTGGAGAAGCATGAGACTTGCAAGAGAAAATCCAATTTAAGCAAGATTGTGTATTATTGGCATCTGTCTGTGCAACAATGAATAAGGTAAGGTGAAATTGATAGGAAGTGTGGCTGGCAACCAGGATTGTAAGTCATTTCAGTTGAATTAAATAAAAGTGAGAGGGAAATGGAGTAGGGTGGGAGTAGGGTGGCTGGAATAACCATTTTTCCTGTTGAGTATTATGTACTTGGAATCTTAGTAAAATCCTGCCCCCCAATATAGCACAAGTCAGTGTCTCTTTCCTTGAGCTACACCTATCCTGCATCCCACACAAGGGAGGGAGAAGTTGATTCCTATGCCCCTATGACAGTGTGTATGAGAAATTTGTGTTTGATTTCCATAAGTAGGAATAATTACATTAATCTGCTGAAAAAAGAGTGAGTTCTTCAAAGCTTTGTCTTATTGTTGACCAGAGCTGCACATGGGATCTCCTAGCCACTCCTACCAAAGAGGCAAGGGAAGACCCACTTGGTGCCCCTCTTTAGCTGGAGTTAGAAAGAGGAAAAATTGGCATGCTTCAATGGCCCACAAGAGTGTGCGATTTTGCTGGGGCATGTATCATATTAATAATCCAAGATAGCAATAGCAATAGCACTTAGACTTATATACCGCTTCCCAGTGCTTTACAGCCATCTCTAAGTGGTTTACAGATTCAGCATATTGCCCCCAACAATTTGGGTCCTCATTTTACTGACCTCGGAAGGATGAAAGGCTGAGTCAATCTTGAAAGCTGAGACTGGAACTGCTGAACTGCTGACAGTCGGCAGTAAGCAGAATTAGCTGCAATACTGCATTCTAATCACTGAGTCACCACGGCTTTGGGTTATTGTAAGGTATTGTAATAAAAATGGGGCAGAGAATAGCCAGGTTGAATTATGTGTAAAGAAACATCCCCCCCCACCCCCATCCCAGGTGATGGATATAAAAGCAAACTATAGGAAATGGGTTCAAAATAGCGTGAGGAGACATCAGCCCCAATCAGGTGGAACTCAACAGAGTTCACATTCATTTTTAATATGGGAACTATTAGTCTGATCCTTTGCCTTATAAAGCCTTATAAAGTGATAACCAGACCTTGAATCGCAGTACGCAGAAGCCTGATGGGAGCCAGAAAAGCTCATGAACAGAAATGTTATAGGAGCATACCATGGTTTGTCCAAAATTGCACACACTGCTACATTCTGGACCAACTGCAGCTACTGATTGCTCTTCAAGAGCAGCTCTATGAAGAGCACAGTGAAATAGTCCAACCAGGTGGTTACTAAAGGATGAGTGACCATTAGTACAGTTCATGATCCAAGAATAGACACACTTAATATGTGAGATTAATCTGTGCAAAGGCCTTCCTAGCCACAACTGTTACCTCTTTTTCAAATAGGAGCCATGAGTCCAAGACAGCCCTCAAATTGCACACCAGCTCTGTCTTGGAGGAATGCTAACCCATCCAGAGTCCAAGATAAAAAAAAATATATCCAATTTTTGGAGTCTCTAAAACACAACTTTTCTTGGCCTTCCCCAAAAGGTCTTCCCCATCCACATCCTTCAGAACCCAGGAAAGAATCCTGACAGCATCACTTGGGAAGCCTGGAGCAGACATACACAACAGTTTATCACCAGCATGTTTCATGTAGATGTTTAATGGGAGCAGGGGTGGGTTCCGAAAATTTCCACTACCACTCTGTGGGCGTGGCTTAGGGTTACACGCGCGCGCGCTCCCCCGGTGCAATTCTGTGTCCGCGCATGCCCAGTCACTATAATCTGCCCGAAACACAGCTGAGGAGCTGATCAGCTGTGCTTCGGGCGAAGAATAAAGGACAGCCTTCACCCGGGGGCGGGTGGCAGGGCCCTTTCCAAAGCAGCAGCAGAGCACAAACGGCCCAAAATGTAAAAAAGCCGCCAAAAATTCCCGGAAAAAAATGGCGGCGCCCACGGACCGGCACCGACCAAGGCGGGTCCACGACGCCATCATGACATCACCAGCGCCTTGCTACCGGTTCAGGCGACCCAGTACAAACCGGGAGGAACCCACCCCTGAATGGGAGTTAGGAAACAGCAGAGCTCTAGGGCCAGGAGTCTGGAGCCAGACCTCTCCCCACCATACCAACACTGACTGAAACCAACCTTGAAAATAGAGGACAACCTCTTCCATCCCAATCCCTAAGATGGATGAGATGGATCCATGGTTGATGGTACTGAAAGCCACTGAGAGATCCAGGAAACCAGAATGGATCCCTGCCATGGTCATTGAGAAGTGTGATCAATGCTTCTCAGTACCATAAACCTGACTGAAAAGATTCAAGATAACCCACTTCTTCCAGGTGTCTTCCTCCCCTAAGGAGGAAACATTGGAAATTGCACTAAAGTTCTCCAGTACCACTGAATCCAGGATGGCTTTTTGAAGACAAAGTACAGTACTGATTCCTTCAAAATAAGCAGAACTTCTTCAAATCTGTGAATAATCAAAAGACTGTAACTGATCCCCCCACAATGGCTTTTGCTATTTACAATCTCAGCAAGTGACACAATCTGGCTGACTTTGGGTTTAGAAGTTAAATAAGGTTGGGCCAAGTGGGTATTCTGAAGGTATTTCCTAGACTGGAACGTTAAAAAAAATCGCCCAAAATAAGCAATGGCTAAATAATTTCCTTTTGCTTAAAAAAAAAAAGGCTTGCACTCTGCATACTTAACTGGAGAGTTTAGTTTTACCAAGTAAACCATGCCAGGCAAATTCAGTTTTCTACATTAAAAGTTTGTAATTGAGTAAGGGAACGTCTGGAAGCCACCTCCTGCAATTTTGTGATTACCCTTGCTTTCTGAATCAAAGCTCTCAAGATGACCATTTAGTGATGCAATTCATTCCAAAGCCTGCTGATTTCACTTGGAGCACATAAACCATATCCTTGAATAATACAGAACTGACAATGTGCATAGAAGAAAAATATCTCCAGAATTTCCTACAACCATTGCAATAGAGAAGGGAAAGATCCACAAGAAGTGGGAAGAGCAATGAGAGATTCTTTTTTGCTTAGAGACATAACTATTCTAGATGTGGGAGAAAAAATGGTTAATAAATTTAAAAGGCCTCTTTGGAAAAAAAAACACCTATTCCCTAATATTAAGGAAAGGTCATAATAAATTGTAAAACTTAAAAAGTCAGATTGATTTGTGCTAAAGCAGGTGGCAGCCAGCCCATCCAGCACAATTCTTTCTCAAGAAGGAAAGCAGAATTTTAAACCAATAGTCTAGTATTTGCCTGGAAGCCTTAGCTGTCCTCAGACTCCCTCTGCTGCCCTGCACTTCATTTTTCTCTCTGTCCTGAGTTTTATTTTTGGGAACATCACGTTCTGTATGGAATCTCTTTTATTCCTGTAGCTGAAAACCTCTTCATTTTGACACCATGGAGAATTTTCTGACACGAAACAGCAATATGTTTTCTTAAATCCAACACTTGCTTTATCAAAGACATTTCTTTACGTATCTGCCAGGGTCTTTTAATCAGATGCTCTTGCTTTCTGGCTGCAGAATTTCCCCTGTGGCCCTTGGCTTCTTTTCTGTCCTGATTTCAAAAACACTTCATTTGTGCGCTTTATTTAAAAGACTCATCTTCCTCTGCATCTCCCAAACTTTCAAATGAGGCTTCAGCATTAATTACTCCAATGCTGCAACTTCATGAACTTAACTGTCATGAGAATAAACGTGTGAACCGCTGTAACCCTTGTTGGTCAGATTCCAGCCATCTAATGTTGGATTTTCCCAGAAGATGATCTATTTAGAGAAAAGCATTGTCAGTTCTATTTTTCCCATGTGTTAGAGGCCAGTGAGAAATGAAGAGTAACTCAAGTACTTAATTGTATCTTATCAAAGGCCAACACGAATTTAGATTGGTATACAATATGAGAATATTCCCTGAAGGCTCTGTGAAAGAGAAGATTTTCCCTTTACTGTCCCTCTGAATATTAAAAGAAAATGAGCCATCCTGACTGGGGAAAATGAGTTGTTCCTGAGGGAGGAGAAACATAGTACAGAACAGTGGCCCCCAACCTTTTGGGCACCAGGGACTGATTCCATGGAGAAATGTTTTTCTGTGGATGAGAGGGGTCGTGCTGCCTGCAACCTGTGGGTGGGGCTTCACTTGTTTGCATGACCCTGGTTTTTGGCATGCTGTGGCCCAGTGTCGGTCCATAGACTGGGGGTTGCAGACCCCTGGTATACAAAGCTCATTTTTTACCACCACCTCCAGCAGCTTGTTATAGACCTAAATCTGTGGCAGATTTCTCTTTTAAGACTTCTGTTACACACACTCTTTCTTTTGGATACTGTATGTTCATACACACCAGAGGTGGGTTCCTCCCGGTTCGGACCGGTTTGCCTGAACTGGTAGCGACCTGCTGGTGATGTCACAATGACGTCACAGATCCGGTTCGGTCGGTGCTGGTCCATGGATGCCGCTATCTTTTTTTTCATTTTTTTACTTTTTTATTTTATTTTATTTTGGAATTTTTTCCTGTTTTTTTTTCTTCTGCGCATGCGCAGAAGCCGAGTTTCCGGCATGGTGCATGTGTCACCATCTTGTTTTTGGCTTTTTTTGGGGTGGGGGAATTTTTTTGGATTTGTTTTGCACTGCGCATGCGCGCACGTGGCCACGCAGTGCAGGAGGAACCAAACCGGCAGCGAGGTAAGAGTTAGAACCCACCCCTGATACACACCTATATAAACTTCCCATATTTCAGGATCTGATTGTTAACTTCTAGTTAGTTTGGGCTTCTTAAACCAAAATTATAAAATTAGCAGTCATATTTATAAGATGTATCAAAACTTAGATGGAAAGGACAGGAATAAAGAGAAGGGAAAGACCAATGCACTTTAATAACCAATCTTGATCCTTGATCCCAATCAAGTAAGGATGGGCAAACTGCAACCTCAGGGCACTCTTGGAACCCTTATTGCTGCTGACCTTAAAGTAGCACCCAGATTATGTACCCTTGCCACCATCCCTGCTCAATCAATCACCAATCAATCAAATATTCATTAGTTTAATAATGTTTCACTTCTAAATTATTCCCCTTAAAGAACAGTGTCTCACCCTTATTAGCTGATTTAATAATAACTGATCGGTCCTTGGTTAACAAAAGCATACATTCCTTGTCAAATTGTATTTAAATATGTCAATAATTATTCCATGCAGCACCTCAGTCCAGCAATTCACAAATTAAGACAATTCATCCTTAATTAAGGTTCACAAGGATGTAGGGTTGAACATATATATGATCATGTAGTGTTGTCCATGAGAATTCAGTTCTGTTTATAAAGCAGAGAAGTGAAAAACAAGTAGAATCTCCTCTTGAGCATTTTCCATAAAAAGGTCTGCTCCAGGCTATAACCTTTGCATGCGTCTCTTTGCATTTATCAAAATAATTGCTCACTGAAGTATGAGATCACGGGAAGACATGTGGTCAATTCACTTGCAAACAAAGTAGACTTTCATACTCCACTATTTAAAAAGGCTCATTATGCTATAAAGCAGCTGAACTAAAACTGCTGGATAAACCCCTCACCCCTCAAATATAAAGCACAGCATAGACCAAATTGGGATTTATTTAACCCTATGGATTTTATCAAAAAGAGTAGCTGCAAAAAAAGAATAGAAGCCACAAAAAGAGTGCAGATTGCTGGGCTCAAGAAGATAGAAAATAAAGGCAACTCTAACAATTGAGAAATAAGATTTATTAATAGACTTTGTTCATTATCTTTCTCTTGGCGAGGCTGAAACCTCATCAGGTTATCTGCTTTGGCATACTCAAAAAGAACCAATCAGCTTCCTGGTAGTGGCTAAACACCTGTAGTTCTAGTGACTATGCTTTGGATACTCAAAATTGATTTAGGTATCTTTTTTTTTTCAAAATTTGCTTGAGCTTCTTTTTCCACTTTAGACTGCAAGTTCTCTATCCAAATCATAGTTTAAAACTATGAAATGTATTATAATGGAAGCATTCCTTGGCATACAAAGAAGTCTCCCCTATTCGTGATTTTTAACAGAAAACAAGAGCGTTAAATCTTCATGTAGAGAGCCAGTGTGGTGTAGTGGTTAAAGCACCGGGTTAGAGACTGGCAGTTCTAGACTTGCCTTGGACACAAAAGCCAGTTGGATTACCTTGGACCAGTCACTCTCTCTCAGCCCTAGGAAGCGGGCAAGGGCAAACCACTTCTGAAATCTTGCCAAAGAATTCTGCAGGGACTAATCCAAGCAGTTGCCAGGAGTCCACTGACTTGAAGGCACACATACCCAACCTTCACGTGCTCCATCCTCCTTTGATTGGGAGACCACTTAGATTCTTCTACAGTTCAGCTTTTAAAGTTAATGTGAAAGCAACTCCAGCTGAACTGGGAAAATATCAGGGCAACTCCCTTGTGCATTGTGTATGTGCATCCCATGTCACAACATCTGGGTTATTCTCTGTGGGTATTGTTTTCTATGCATGGCTAATGTAGGGTGTCATCACTAAGCATCAGTCTGTTTGGTAGATGGTAGCAGAGTTTCCTGGATCTCCACAAGAATGGCTATCAGTGTTATTATCTGGAGCCTTTCTGCTCTGTGAGCATCCAGTCTAACAAAGCTTCTGTAGCTGTTGCTAGCATAGCAAGAGTGTAAGATGTAACTAATTAGTTACTTACTAATTGTTTCCATGGAATGAGCCACAGTGAAACTGTATCGCTTTAATCCAAGGTGCTATAAAATGTATCTTTGAAAAATTAGATTTCTTATTCCTGTTTGTTTTTGTTTGCTTGTTTGTTTTTTGTGCTACAGCTTCGGGTGACTACTACAGTATGATCCTCATACCATAAGCTATATAAAGGAGGAAGGAATTGCTTCCAGAGAACTAATATAGGACAAATGCACATATACACAGATTGTGCAGTAAGTTCAGCATCCCAGTCAAAAACCATATGGTGATACAGTGGTTATAATAAAATGTACATTAGATAGGAGAAGGGAAAGAATGGAGAAAGGAGAGAAACACATAGCTAAACAGCAATAGCACTTACTTATATACCGCTTCATAGTGCTTTTACAGCCCTCTCTAAGCAGTTTACAGAGTCAGCCTATTGCCCCCAACAATCTGGGTCCTCATTTTACCCACCTCGGAAGGATGGAAGGCTGAGTCAACCTTGAGCCTGGTGAAATTCGAACTGCCAAATTGCAGACAGCCGGCAGTCAGCAGAAGTAGCCTGTAGTACTGCACTCTCACCACTGTGCCACCGTGGCTCATAAATGTAATATAAAGCAGAATAATACAAGATATAGCCAGGAAATGCCAAATTAAGATGGTTTAGTAATAGGAAGCGGAAGAGAGCAGTTACATTTTCAGAACAGAACAGGGCAGCGTTAGTTCCAGATTCATTCAGCTCCCTGAAAGGAGAATCTTCATAATGACTAGATAGAATCAGGCATCACCCAATCGTTGCTCTGCTCTTAGTAATTCATTTCTTACATATGCCTAGAAAAATGACATCTATTAGGAATGGGTGGCTTTAAAAAGTTTATTAGGAATGAATGGTTTAGAAAAAAGAAAACCAAATTTCTTTTTATCTGAAGGTATTAGATTCAGGAGACTTGCAGAAATCAAATGAAACCAGCTATGAAGCAATCTTGAAAAGTATCAAGGGATTCCTTCTATTTCGTAAGGTAGGTGAAAGCCAGAATTGTAGAGGAAGATGCTAGTATTTATCCTGACCTGTCAAATGCCTTGGCATCTCTAATCATTAATTTCCTACAGGAATGGGAACCTTATGGTCTTCAGTTGTTCTATCAATAAGATGAGATGTTGGAAGCTAAGGTTCATATGGAGGACTGAAAGTTCACCATCCTGGTCTTAAAAGCAGGGAAGCATTTTTAGCTCTAAAAGCATCCTTGCTCCTATTATTTCATTCATTTATATGTCTCCTTTCTTTTGTCATGGAACTGAAGACAATGAACTCATTAACTATGATAATGTAGTCACAAACTAGACTGTTACTAGACTGACAGTCACCAGATTTGCTTTAGCTTTAGCAATATGGCTCCATCCCAAGCGTTCACAGTCACACCCTATGTGTCATCCATGGAAGTGATACCCTTGTAAAGCAACTACATGAGACAAAAGGTTAATTTGCCCCAGTTGCATCTTGCAGCTGAAGCATTCTCAATCTCAACCTATTTTCAATTGCTACCTGCTTTGCATTATTATTATTTTTTGTAGGAGCAGACTACCGGATTATGCAATTACAGTAGTTCATCTAACCTCCACATTAATGTAGAAAGATGTTCTCTTATATATGATGAAGAACTTGCATCCCGTTCTAAATTGCTCAGCAAAGTACACAGAATACTCTATTAGTTGTTTCTAATGGCTTTTCTATTCTTTTAATAAGTGTCAGAGTTGAAATTTGGCGGTGCAAAAATGCTGCCAATTGGTTAATTCATTAATATGGCAGCCATGCACATTTAGGCCATGAGACTCAGAAACTTATCAAAATGCCACCCAGAGTCATTTGTTGAAATGGACAGCTATAGAAATCACATAAATAAATAGATCATAAAAACTTAATTTGCCACATTTTTCCTTTCTACCACTTTAGGCCTACCAGTTCAAAAATCCAGATGACCATGAGCTGGCAGCACTGAATTATTCTGCCACCCTAATTTTTGCAGACCAAATCTATTTAAGAGAAAACAACAGTGTATAAGGCTGCCTACCACAGATGACTCTGCAGACATTCACCTGTGAAAGAATCTAAACCAGACTTAGGATGGGGCCAAGGGAGCAATGAATCTATACGGTTCATTAGTTTATGAAAATCTTACTCAAACCTGAGAAAAAGGAAAGCATGAGACAGAAACTCAAAACTGATTTTGTTTGGTATACGGTACATAGAAAGAAATGGATGGGCTTTCAAGATTCTGTTACTCTACTCTATAATATCACAGCTGCTTCTGTTTCTTCACATTGCTAACCTCGAAGTGCTGACAACACCAACTCATATCCATTTGCTTGACAGCCACTTAAACATGTCATCACATAAAGACATCCAGCAATGAGCTCAAAAAGCAGGGGCACCAGGAAATTAATGGTAGGGCAAAACAAAGCAACAAAGATAAATCTGCATTTTCCTTCTCTAGTCTTTATTCCCTGTGTTTCTCTCACTCTCTCAATTGCTTTTAATCAAAGAAGTGGCCATGGTCACTTAAAATGTACCCCTTCCTTCTCATGAATGAAGGTGAATATACGTGTCCCAGGATAATGTTGCAGGATACAATCTGGGTCAGTCACTGGGACCAGAGGTTTAGTCTTCCGAGCTTTTGGACTCATGCTGGAGTCCATCCTCAGGAAATTTCTCTCTCTCTCAGGGAACTTCTGGTGGTACTCCAGCATGAGTCCAAAAACTTGGAAGACCAAACCTCTGGTCCCGGTGAACAACCTTGATTGGATCCTGTACCCCTTCTCCTAAAAAGAAATGGGAAGAACTTGTGATCCTTTCTGGAATTGCAGGTTTGTAACTCCCAATCATTTTTGATCATTGGTGGCACTAATTGAACCAGGGGGAATTGAGAGTTCAACTGTTTCTGACAAAATCTCTGTCAATGTAACAACTTGTTCCCTCCACCCCGAATGCTCATACCAAGTATTTTGAACCTGATCTCAAGGCCAATTAAGATATAGCATAACAGAAGCCTAGAGAAGTCATGTTTGAAGTACAGTATGTTTTATAAAACTTTCAACCTAACTTTTTTTTTTCTTCTGCCTTAAGCAGTGCTCTGTATGGGTGAATTTCCACCTATAACTTCATAAGATCTTCAACATTCCCTTTCCAGCAATCCCTACCACAACAGGATATAAAAAGAGGGGAGGAAAGAAGTCTTTTGCCAATTATTTTGTCTTTTTAAATTGTATTCTTTGAAAACAAGGTAACAAATTGAAATCAGACTCAACCTCAATATTCCCAGAAAGGGAGTGGATTGGGAAAAGCAGGGGGTGGGGTGAGATGGGGAGGGAGTTATACTATATCCAGTTTGGTGGGAAAAGTTGAGATCAGACAGCTGCATCATTGAAGAAAAAACCCATCCTCGCTCCCACAATTTCACCAAAATGCTGCCTTCAGTCATTTTGCAAATCAAAACCAGAACAAGAAATTATATTTTGGGGAGTAAAAAATAAAATAAAATGAAAAACACCTTGCTTTATTTAGAAAAGGATGAAGAGTGCTTTCTTGGGGAATATTATCCTCTAGAAAATCCAACCATTTTGCTAAATTATCCTAAAAGAATCTTTTGGGACCGTTCCAACCAATCAAGGGGTGGATAGGTCGGAGATATCTAACATATATCTCATTTTTTTCTATTTCTCTTTATATCTGATAATAATCAATATTCTCAAATACTGAGAAGACATTAAAAGCTAAAGCAGTGTGTTTGTAACCATGGATAATACATTTCTCTATGTAATCATATTATTGGTTTCCATTGTAGATAAATACACAAGAATGTGTGTAGTTCACACTCCAATTGACTCCTAGAAAATGCCTGGACAAGTCCATGCAGGGGTTTTTTTTTTAGACAAGATTTTGGAAGTGGTTTGCCCTTGCCTGCTTCCTAGGACTGGGAGTGACTGCTCCAAGGTTACCCAGCTGGCTTCATGCCTAAGGTGAGACTATAACTCTCAGCCTCCCAGTTTCTAGCCTTAACCACTGCACCCCAGTGGCTCTTAATATAGGAGTAGACAACTTTTAAAGGCATGTTTTACATTTTGAACACCATGCTGTGGGCTCACTCACAAAATGGTTTCACTGGCAGACACAAACAATATAACAATATAAAAGCAGTGCTTCACTGGATCAGACCTTGGCTCATCTAGTCCAACAATCTGTTCTCATTAGTGGCCAACCAACTGCAAAAGGAAGCCCACTAGACTCCCAACAGATGGCCTTTCAAAGCAGTCAGATTGCCATCAAGGCTAACAGCCATTGTTCCCCATAACTTCCAGGCACTGGTCCAACCCTTTCTGGAAGTCAGCTAAGCTGATAGCCAGCCATCACAAGCATGTTCAATAAGGAAAAGACACTGCGAGAAGTCAAATCATGAGATCCTTCTTTGCCACCAGGTTAGGCCCCCTGGATGCATTCCTGTTGTACTTATTGGGGTTTTTTTTCCCCTGCACAGATGCTTAGAAAACAAAGACTCATTCCAAATTCAGCTTAGGGCTACCAGATCTGCAAAGAAGTACATAAACCTAGTGTTTGTATAGGTTTTTGTAGCCCAGATCTAGTTACCCAAATCAATCAATCAATCAATCAATCAATCAATCAATCAATCAATCCCCATCAGGATACAACTATCCACCATTTTTATTTACTATGAATGTGTATGGGATCCTATGGACAGGTTGGCTTCCAATTAATAGTAAAAAAGATGAGATAAGAAAAGTGTGTAAGGGCCAAGGGAAGTCTCTATAAGAATTAGTGCACCCACACAAAGCCATTGATTGTAAATATACTATATCAATTCTTCATCCAAAAGAATCCTTTTATGACATTATTGTTATGTGTTTTAAATAGTTGGCAGAAGCACTTAATGAGTACTAAAAGGTTTCACTCAATTTCCAATTTAGTTTTAATTTTAAAACAGGTTGTGCAAATAAAATAAAAGCTGCTAACCTTTAAACTTTCCTTGGGGCCATTTTCACTAATTTTCATTGAGGAGTCAATATTATATACCCAAAAGAAGCTAGATAATATAAATCCTACTCACCAAGGTCACTCCTTCCTCGAGTGCATTGCATTGTCTATGCTTTAGCTATCACTCAATAACCTAAAGGGGATGAAGCAGTCTGCAAAAGTATTCATTAGCATGGTTGCTTTCCAGCAGTATCTCCTCACTTCTTCAGAATAGGTGAGAAATTGCTCAATTAATTTAAGATTAATATAGTCAAAATTGATTTACTTGGATTTGTTGTCTTGTAGTGTACTTTTCACTAGTAAAACAGAACAGATTGCCTTCAGAAGTTGTGGGCTTCATCAATGGAAGCTTTCAAGAAGAGACTGGACTACCATCTGTCAGAAATGGTGTAGGGTCTCTTGCTTGAGTGGGGGGGGGGAGGGGGTTGGACTAAATGATCTACAAGGTCCCTTCTAACTCTGTTATTCTGTTATAATTTTAGTAAAGATTTGCTGGCAGCCATTAATCATAGCTGTTTATATATATTTAGAAAATGCACTGCATGCAACGTAATAGATTCAAATCAATACCACTAAAGTATTTTATTTGGAACTCAATCAAATAAAAAGTCTCTTTGGAGTCAAACTCAGCATCTGGAATCTTCATGGATACATGAAAATTGTTTTCTTAACAATTTTTTTTAACTTCCCAGCTGGGTCCTTAGTTGTGAATATACTGTATACCATTTTTTTTAACCATGGCTTACTGTAGCTGTCCAACTCTGCTTTAAAATTCAATGTAATATAAATTTCCTTCTGCAAACAGAAGGAATATTCCAGACAACTGTTTTTATTATCAGAAAGCAACTGATTTATTTTTTTTAAAAGCACAACTGAATGTCATTTCCTTGAAAAATTAAATCTTCCCCTTTCCTAATTCCACAAGTGGAAATTCTAGAGCCTATGCTGTTAATGTCTATCATACTTCCCTTGCCAAGATTCCTATATAAGCAGATAGAATACTGCAAATCACAAGGATACTCCTGGGCAATTCAAAATGTACTGTTCGACTTGGGACATCTGGTTCATTTCTGATACTTGGGAGGTTAATTGCCATAATCCTGTGGGTTGCCTTCTCTTTGCATTTCGAGAAAGCAGTTTATAGAGGGAGGACTTGAGAATGAGGATTTGCTCTGGTCAGAGTTCAGAGCTACAAGCGTTGTGACTGAAAATACATAGCAAATATAAATAATACTAGCAATAAACTGTAAAAGGCAGTTGAATCTTTGCAACAATAAAGATTTGGCATTCTAAACCATCGTTTCCTAAATGTGGGATAGCCAAGACTCCATACTCTTATGAGTAATAACATCTAAGAAGGCTTCCTTGGAAATTCCTCAGAGGAATGTGCTCCTCCCCTTTCATTCTGCTAGTTGCTGATCTGACCACACATCCCAGTCAGAAAGAGTTATAATCAAGATGTTCACATGCAGAGATGCAGCAGGGAGCTCTGAAGGCAGCTCGCTCTGCTACTTCTCTGCAAACCACATCCAAAATCTTGCCAAGAGAATAGTAGAGACATCTCTGCATTGGTATTGGTATTATTTAGATGATTAAATTGCACTCATAACAATAATCACCTCCTTACAGGCAGGCAAAGATGTCTAGCAGCTTTTATTGGAGTTTGGTATTTGGGGATCACATGAGGGTTTTTTATTATAATTATACAATGTATTTTAGAGCTGATGCACACTGGGTAAAGCCTTCTCTGACCTTCCTTATTTCTTTAAATGCTCTCACAATGGAAAAACAAGAATGCGTGTTGTGAAATTGATATGTACCTAATCTCACAATTGATACAAAAGCTATGAGTGGCTCAAAAAGCCACGGAAAGATACATGCTCGGCATTACAAGACAAGATAGAAAGACCTGCATATGGATTAGAGAACAAATGAAAGTATACGATATCGTCAAGACAGTAAAACAATTAAATAGAAATGGGCTGGTCTCTTAGCAAGAAGAACTGATGGCAGGTGGACCAAGGCAGTCATAGAATGGATCCCAATTGATAAAAAGCATTCACGAAAGAGACTTAAAACAAGATGGATCGACGACATCAGCAAGTATTGCAAGCCCAATTGGCAAAAGAAAGCTCAGGACTGTATTGGTTGGAAACACGCAGAAGAGGCCTTCATACTGCAGTGGATAGACAATGGCTAAAATGATGATGATGATTGTGATCACTGATGTTGCACACTTAGTTTTCTCCTTTGATTACATTATATTAGATACTCTGTATCTAAACCAGAGGTGCACAATCTATTCCTCTAGGACAGTGGTTCTCAACCTTCCTAATGCCGTGACCCCCGCCCCGCCCCCTCCTTGTGCATGCGCGTTGCCAGTCACCAAGATGGTGGGCTAGCGCGTGCTTAGGCGACCCCTGTGAAAGGGTCGTTCAACCCCCAAAGGGGTCGCGACCCACAGGTTGAGAACTGCTGCTCTAGGACCTTATGTCTTGTTGACTTTGGGGTCAAACTCTCAAGCCCATCAAAAAAATTTCATCAAATTTTAACTGTCACAAAAAGTAAAAATTGCCTGCATGAGATATTATCAGAGGTTGTAGCATTAGCTATAGGGTTATGCATGAAGTTTCCTTTGTTTGTTTTATGGATTGTGATGTAATTAGTAAAACAAGCATTTTTATGAGAACCAATATGCTAATAAACATTGGTACCACCCCAGAATACAACATGAGGAATAATTCACTATTTTTAAATTTAACTATAATGTTCATTTAACACAATTTAAACAAAATTTAGTTCTTTGTCCTGGAATTACTCATTCCTTTGGAGTTCAACCCCAGCATAACCCTCATAGGCTCTGGAAGAAGTCTGGCTTGAGAAAATTCACCCTGCGATAGGGACAAAGAACAACAAAATATTTCCTTCCAGAAGTTGTATTCTGAGAGGCTTTGTTACATAACAGTGATGTATTTCTAAGAGAAACCCATTATTTGAAAGCTTTTTCTGGAACACATGAACTTTACATAGAATGGAAAGTAGCCCCAAGGCAAGGATTGTTGTTTTGTTTTGCTATACAACAGGCTTCCCGACTTCTACTACTAAAAGACAGCTCAGAAGCACTAAATTACTTCCTTTGTTTGGGTTTTCATTTGCTTCACAATTCAGGGGTCATTGCCCATATCTCTTGTGCTCTTTCAAAAACAACCTATTGTAAAGCATGTGTCCTTGTATCATGAGAGGGGACAAACTTCTAATACAGAGCTAGAACTCTGGATGTGGCTATTGGGAGATTTGACAACACTACAGCATTTACTTTACAACTTTTTCAATGAGGAACCTGTATTTCCTTATGCTATTTGCCTTAGCCTATGCCAGGGGTCAGCAACCCGCGGCTCTGGAGCCACATGTGGCTCTTTCATCCCTCTGCTGTGGCTCCCTGTCGCCAGTCAGCTCCACAATTGATAGGGCTTTCGGTTAGGACAGGTAGAGGAAAAAGGATGCCGTGCAGGAGGAGACTCTATGGTGGGGGAACCAGACTTCCAGTCGGCAGAGGAAAAAGGACGCCGTGCTAGGAGGAGACTCTATGGTGGGGGAACCAGATTTCTGGTCGGCAGAGGAAGGACGCCACGCTAGGAGGAGACTCTATGGTGGGGGAACTGGACTTCCGGTCAGCTCCAGAATTGAACGGGGGGCTTCCAGTTAGGACCTTTGTGGCTCTTTGAGTGTTTAAGGTTGCTGACTCCTGGCCTATGCAAAGGGAAAAGTAATCTTTGTTTTAGCTTCCCCTGGGAGGTGCTTCGTGTTCACCCAAGGAACCCTCAATGCAGGAACTCCTGTTTTCCTCATAACCCCCGTCAGATGATCTTTTTGGCTTGTAAGAAGAGAAAGGCAAACGAGCAGGAAAGCAAAATGTTAGCCTGCCTGAGCTGCAAGTTGTTTAGTCATTCACTTCTCCTTCTTCAGGATATAATTTTGCCAGGATTGCCTATCAGTGATTGCTTCTTGGAGTTGAATTAGAATAGAATAGAGCTGGAAGGGAACTTGGGGGTCTTCTAGTCCAGCCCCCTGCTCAAGTAGGAGAACCTATACATATACATACATATATATATATATAAACTATATTTATATAAAAGTCTGTAGATTTGGGATGAACACCTTTGAATGGTGTGGGAGTAGGAATGGATTTCCAGAGGAAAAATTGCAGACTACAGGAACCAGAAGCACTACTCAGGTGACCCTGAGGACACAGATAAAGCTCCAAGTGCTTCAACGACCCTCTAAAAGGATGCAAATTACCAGCTGTCTGCAAGGAATATAAATCCTTCCATTCCCCACCATCCAATCAGAGCTGAAGCAGTTTCTTGGATGAGAAGCAAAACGTCTTCAAAAGGAAAAAACAAGAAAGTCCAGTTGCCTCCTGAAAAAAGCACCTTTGGGACAAACCATGACCTGGATGACTGAGAATCTCTACAGACTTCCTGAATGATAGGACACATGGACAGTAGAAAGGGGATTGCTTGGCTCTTCTGCCCTTCTCAATTCACTGTCTGAAGCAGATGATTTGTTCTGCCTCAGGAGGAAGGCAGACCGGCCTTGCATGCCAGGGGCCTGAATAGTCTTAGGCATTAAACATTGAACTTCAATCAGATGACTAAAGAAATGGCTGGGGAGAAGCTTGGTTCACTGTACCTTGGTGGCAGCCTCATTCCCTTCTATTTACAGCAATGACATCATTCTCCCAAGCTGTCAGTAGTCCTGGGCAGTTTCCCAGAACCTAATTTGTACTGATTAAATTATGGTGCTCATCCATCCATTGCTTAATCCTCAGTTTTGGCTTGTAGTGTAGTTCACTAGGGTTCCTCTGTAATCTTTTGCAGTCATTTTTGTACATGTCCAGACATTGTCTCTTGAATTCTTGAGCCACTGAGTTTCTCCAATGGCTCAAGGA
Source organism: Thermophis baileyi (assembly GCA_003457575.1). Taxonomy (NCBI): domain Eukaryota; kingdom Metazoa; phylum Chordata; class Lepidosauria; order Squamata; family Dipsadidae; genus Thermophis; species Thermophis baileyi. Next base: position 400,098 of record QLTV01002664.1, read on the forward strand.
AATTTGTACTCATTTCCTTCATTTGTCCTGTCAAGTAAAAGAAGATGAAACCTCTCCCTCTAATACCTCTCATCATTTCAGAGATAAAGGCTTGTGGAATAAGCTTGCTTTCTGCCAATGTTGCATGGATCTTGATACTGGGTCTTGAATCCAAAATAATACAGTGTAGAATGCAATAAAGGCTAACTATCAAATATACCTGACCTTCTAAAGCAGGGGTTTCAAACTCGATTTCATTGAGGGCCGCATTAAGGTTGTGTTTGACCTCGGGGTGTGCGTGGCCAGGATGGGTGTGGCCAGCTCGACATCACTCGTGTCGGGGGCACCTGTGGTGGCCCAAGCACTCTGCCAGTGAAAATGGGCTCCCGAGCTCTGTTTTCGGCTGCGATGGCCTTCTGCAACCCTCTGCCAGCGAAAATAGAGCTCCATTTTCACTGGCAGAGGCACCATGGTGTCCTTTGCTGTTTCTAGGGTGGCCCCGCGGGCCAGATCTAAGCACACTGTGGGCTGGATCCAGGTCCCGGGCCTTGAGTTTGACACCCCTGTTCTAAAGTCACCCATTCACCAAGGTAAACTAGTCAAAGATCTTATTAGCTGGGCTGTTGGTCTGAGCTCTGAGCTTGGCAATTTGAAGCTCAGACCAACAGCCCAACTATCAACCTGAGCTACTTATTATATTCAAATACATTTCAATCATATTAGCTTTCATCACTGAGCAATAGCAATAGCACTTAGACTTATATATTCACAGTGCTTTACACCCCTCTCTAAGTGGTTTACAAAGTCAACATATTGCCCCCAACAATCTGGGTCCTCATTTTATTGACCTCAGAAGGATGGAAGGCTGAGTAAACCTTGAGCCCATGAGACTAGAACTGCTGAACTGCTGGCAGTTGACAGTCAGCAGAATTAGCCTGCAATACTGCATTCTAACCAGTGCACCACCACGGCATATGCTAAACTGAGTCCCCTTTCAACTGCAATACCATGATTGATTATTTTAGGTTTGCTGAGTTCCTTTTCAGGGAAAAACAAGCTCCAATCCAGGGGTGGGTTTCGAAAATTTCCGCTACCACTCTGTGGGCGTGGCTTAGGGTTACGCGTGCGCGCGCGCTCCCCGGGTGCAATTCTGTGTCCGCGCATAGTCAGTCACTATAATCTGCCCGAAACACAGCTGAGGAGCTGATCAGCTGTGCTTCGGGCGAAGAATAAAGGACAGCCTTAACCCGGGGGCGGGTGGGAGGGCCCTTTCCAAAGCAGCAGCAGAGCACAAACGGCCCAAAACGTAAAAAAGCCGCCAAAAATTCCCAGAAAAAAATGGTGGCGCCCACGGACCGGCACCGACCAAGGCAGGTCCATGATGCCATCATGACATCACCAGCGCCTCGCTACTGGTTTGGGCGACCCAGTACAAACCGGGAGGAACCCACCCCTGCACCAATCGATTTTACTTGTCCTGTGTATTACCAGAATAGTACCATTTGACAGTAACTTGCAGCAGAAACAATAGAAGCAGAATAGAAACTGGCAATGAAACCTCCCACAAATTTCACACTAATAAGTGTTCTGCTGACTCTAGAATGGGTGCATAGTTCTTTACTCAGCAATGAGTAGGTCCTTATTTTGCTTCACTGACTCTTGATTAAATCATGTACTTTTGAACTGACTTGTTCAGTCTAAAGGCATAGCTCAAGGCTGTTATCTGAAAAAATAATCTTGGAAAGTCTGTGTCACAGAGAAGTCTTTTTGCTGTGAAAAGTACAAACAACCATATTAACAGTAAAAATGTTATCAAGCTAAGAGGCAGAATCCAACAAACTGAAATTGTTCCTATCCACATTAACCCATGGAACAGATTCATTGCAAGTTCTAACATGATACCATACCTGCCTTCTCAGTGATATAATATTGTCTTTTGTGCTCTGTGCACATACACACACACACACATACAGGAAATTCATCACAGCAAGGCATTTCATCTTCCCATTTGAACAGGAAAGACCACCCAGATGAAAACATTCCTTATAACAACTTTTGCCATTGTTAAATGTAGCTGGCAGCTTTAAGTGGCTTAAAAATTGGCACTCTTAAATGGCTAGAATGGAATCAATGTTCAACAGCTGGGATACTTCAGCTAGAGAAGCATCTTTCTCATTTTCCCACAATGCTCTTTGGCTAAATTATACTTATTTATTAGTGAAGTGTTTATATTTATTTACCAAACTCTGTTCCCTAGAGAAGAGATGGGGGATATCATAATTGTGGGCCCCCTGAAGTGCAAATACCTTTTTGAAAAGCAATAATTATATATTATACAGTGAAAGGTATTATGGGTTTTCTATTATTTCTATTTCTATTCTAATTTAAGGAGAGTGCTACATATTTGATCTAATCAAGTCTTATACATTGTACATTAATTGTTTTCACAGCTTTGGAAAATGCCAGGATTCTGCAGCATTGCTTGCTCACTCTCATAAAGTTTGAGAAATAATAGAATGGAAGGGTTGTTTTAAGTGGGGAAAGAAGAGCAATTGTTTCTTCTGTGAACTTAGTATAGGAATCCTGACTGCAACATTCTCTTTCTAAAGGGATCATATGATCATAATTACAGTGGAAATGTGGTACCTTTCTTTTACTTTTATTTGTTAAAAGGCTTGTACTGGTATGTTTCTCTTCTTCTTTTCTTGTTCAGAACTGAAGAAGCTTCTTGGATGAGAAGCGAAATGTCTTCAAGGAAAAACAAAGAAAGTCCAGTTGCCTCTTGAAAAAGCACCTTTGGAACATCCATGACATGGATGACTGAGAATCTCCACAGATACTCACAGCTTAATAACAGTGGTAACTAGGTTCTTCCATTACTGTTGAGCTACTTGGTAGATTTGCTAAACATTGGGGGAGGGGAAAGGGTTCCACTACTATGTGATTATGTCACAACTTTATGCAGTCATTAGTTTCTGTCTACTTCTAGTCAGATAAAGTTGGACTTAGTAACATTTCCAGTACTGACCTCCTCAGTGTTCTTGGTACTCAGACCAAGAGAAAGAGAGATAAATTTTCTTTCAACGTGACTTCACCAAAAAGGCAAAAGATTTTAATTGAATAATTAAAACCAATTTGGGGAATGAAATTCTCTATGGGAGCAAGCAATTCCTGTTCAGAAAAAGAGGTCTGATCTCAAACAAAATGACAGTTTTAAGACTAGCATTCATTCATTCATTCATTCATTCATTCATTCATTCATTCACTCATTCATTCATTCATTTGCATTTCTATGCCGCCCAACTCCCTAGGGACTCTGGGATTCATTTCCCCCCCTAACCTGATATTGGTGCAATATGAGGGAATGCAAGGAAGTAAGGCAGGTTTTGTGTGCACAAATATTTTGCATGTTATTTATTGTACAAATCAGGAGTGAAATGCTCCCGGTTCGGGCGTGCCTGCCAGTCGTCGGAGATCCAGTAGCGATGGCAGCACTAGGCTTCACCCACCCGCCCAGATGCCGCCATTTGGGTTCTTTTACCCTCTGCACATGTGCAGAATGCTTTGTGCATGCGCAGAGGGTAAAAGAACCCAAATGGCAGTGTCCGGGCGGGTGGGCGAAGCTTAGCGCTGCCGTCACTACTGGCTCTCTGATGACCGGCAGGCACGCCCGAACCAGGAGCATTTCACCCCTGGTACAAATGTTTGGACTGCCCCTCCACAGAGAACACTTGAGGTGATGGACTAATACAGTACAAAATACTTAAATTATTTTTTGAACAGTAAGACCAGAAATTGTTTTCCTCATTTAAAAACTCAAGTAAAAAATAATCTGGGTAGGACAAAATCAATCAAGCGAGTTTCTTTTAAAATTCGGAAGAATTGTGAACTTTCATCATGGGGGACTAGGTTTTGCTTTAACGTGAATGAATGCATTAAATCAATTGGAAGGTTAATGTATCTATTTAATTTTTTATTTCAAGCCCAATTATAGAGAAACTGTCACAATCCATCTGGGAATAATTCTAGGTTTTTAAAGGACTTCTATTCTTAAATCCCATGAATCAGCTCTAAAATGGTTCATCATATTACAGGTCAATCCTAACAATGGTGGCATGCTAAAAGGGAACCAAATGTTTGACTAAAAGAGAAAAGGGCAGGTTTGCCATTTATTTTCTGATAACCATCCAAAATTCTGAGCTAATTATGAAAAGTTCTTTGGGATAACATTTTTATCATGATACTTGGGTTGTTTATTGCTCATGAAGGACAAAGATGGTAGAGCTGGACTAAAAACATATTTTTAGTCATCTCCTCAGACTCATAAATTTCATCGCCTTATTACCATTGCCTAGATATCCAGTTTGGTGTAGTAGTTAAGGTGCTGACTTAGAGAGCAGGAGACTGTGAGTTCTAGTCCCACTTTACACATGAAAGCCAGTTAGGTGACTTTGGGCCAGTCATTTTCTCTCAACCCAACCACCTCACGGGATTGTTGTTGTGGGGAGAAATTGGAGGAGGAAGGCCCAAAGGTGCTTTTTCAAGAGGCAATTGGACTTTCCGGTTTTTCTTTGAAGACCTTTTGCTTCTCATCCAAGAAGCTTCTTCTGCTCTGAGCTGAAGAAGCTTCTTGAATGAGAAGTGAAACGTCTTCAAAGAAACAACAGAAAGTCCAGTTGCCTCTTGAAAAAGCATTTTTGGGACAACCATGACCTGGATGACTGAGAATCTCCATAGACAGGAGGAGGAAGGAGTATTATGTGTTTTCTCCCCCTTATAAGTTACTTATAAAGTAATGAAGACGGGATAAAAATCTACTAAATAAATAAATTGCTTTTATACGGATGTTTTTCGTTAACTTTTCCTCTAATTGGACAATATACACCCACATATACCACAGCTGAGATGAAAGTGCCTAATTAAAATGCAAACTAAAAACTGCAAACTAAGAACACTTTAAGATTGTGCATGTATTTGGGGCAGACTCAAAATACAGATTAGCTCCTTAATCTTCAAGGATTGATTCCATTAACTAATGTTGTTAGTCTGAAAAGATTTTTACTGCGCTAAAGAAAAATGGCAAGAAACACTTCAGCATTGATTACAGCACAATCAAACATTCAGCTAACTTTGTAGCAATACCAAATCATAAAGAGCTCTTTGAAAACACCAGCATGCTGGGATCTGGCTTCACTGAGTACACATATAGATCACTAGTGGGTGAACAGACAAATTTGCTAAATTCCTTTGGCCTTTTGCATGCAGCATTCTCCTGACTGCCTATCCTGTAAAAAAAGCAAATAATTATTGTTCAACAGCATAAAGCTGTTCTTATACGCCACAATCAAATATCTAATACCCAGAAAAGAGGAAACATCACAGTATTTTTACAATTCTTGCTTGACCAAAATTGCAAACTAACCTATACAGAGTAGACAATAGATACTGTATTTGCCTTTTGTGGCATGTAGGTGTTTCTTAATTCAAATAATATTTAACAAAGGTAATATCTTTGTGGGAAAGACAGGTCCTGGCTGTTACAGCTGTGGACCAAGGGTTGAGCAATCTTGTTAATAAAGCTCTATAATTTTTCCTCTTAATATTGTAAGAATGGACAGGAAATCCTGTCACAATGAATCACAAAGGCCCCGGGATCATAATTAAGCAAAAAAACAAACAGGAGAAATCATAGGAACAGGTTAAATTAAGGAAACGACACCCTGTTAGTCAAAGGCTCTAAAGTTGGGCATGCACACCAGAAAAGTTACTAACTTGAATATCGAACTAAAAATTCTGCAACAGATTTCAGTGAAGAAAAGCTGTCAAACTTAAGAAGAAAATAAATCAAAATGGAAAGTATGTGTTTTAATAGGAACTTTTAGAAGAATTTAATAACTTCCTATCAATGTAAAACAATAATATATATCAATAGCATTTTTTTCAGAATCTTTGAAGTTAATTTTACCACATGGCACAGCCAGTTTGATCTAGAAGTTAAGATGCTGGACTATGAGCAAGAAAACTTCAGTTCTAGTCCTACTTAAGGTCTGAAGCCATCTGGCTGTCTTTAAGCAGTCATCATTTCTCTACCATCGGAAGACAGCAAGGGCATACCACTTCTGAAAATGTTGTCAAGAAAGTGCATAGATCTGTCTATGTAATCACCAGGAGTTAAGATTATCTGAAAGGTAGCAATAGCACTTAGACTTATATACTGCTTCATAGTGCTTTACAACCCTCTCTAAGCAGTTCACAGAGTCAGTATATTGCCCCCAACAATCTGGGTCCTCATTTTACCCACCTCAGAAGGATGGAAGGCTGAGTCAACCTTGAGCCGGTGAGATTTGAACCGCTGAACTGCAGCTAGCAGTCAGCTGAAGTAGCCTGCAGTGCTGCACTCTAACCACTGCGCCACCTCAGCACACGTGCACACATTCTTCCCCTGGGATGACTTCCTGGTGCATGGATTTCAGTTCCCAAAATTGTTGGCTACTGGCAAGAGGACAGCCCCCTCTAGGGGGAAAAATCTGCTGTGACTTTCTGTAGTATAACTTGTTTCTTAGGGCATATGCATAAACTATACCCCATAGCTTCTAGAGGATACATATACCGGTAATTGGCAATATTACCTCTGTGGTACGATTATCAAAAAGGGATGCAGAATACAGAGGACAATCTGTAACAACATCTCCCCATCATTTGTTTTATCCAGGTCTGAACAGATCTGGATGCTATTATTGAGGTCCCTGTTGTGGCTTGCCCCCGTCCCGTGCAGCTGCTCATGGATCCGGACGAACAAGAACAGACCATAGGGTGGCAAGAGCGGTCTGTAGCGCCGGCACCGGAGTCCGAGACCGAAGAGGAAGCAGGGCCAGAGGACGATGCGCAATCAGGGCCTTCTGCACCTCCTCAGCAGGAGTTCAGTGACTCCAGTGAAGAGGAGGGGCCTCTGATTGATGCTAGGGCATGCAGGGCAGCTAGCCAGCAAGAGTGGCTTTGCAGAAGAAGGTCTCCTCACCTGTAAACCTGCAGGCAGAGGGGCCACGCCCTAAGACTATATAACGTTGAATCACAACGGAAACTCTTGCTGGAAACAACGCATGTATTTTCCCTGGCTGCTGTTTGAACTTTGGTGATATCAGTTGGACTAACTCCAGTCCGGGCTCTCGGCCAATTCCAGCAAGCGAGGAATTTAAGGACTTAATGATCTGTCTGTTTCATTTTTCCTGAACTTAAATGATCACTAAGCCTTGATTAGTGATAAAACCTACTTTAGTTTGGACCAGTGTGTGTGTGTGTGTGTCGTTTCTGGGGGTTTGCTCCGCTGGGGCACAACAGTCCCTTGTATTAGCCTCATGTTCCAGGAACAACTCTCCTAAGCAGATTGCTGATTTGGGCTGTGTTTGTAGACTGCTGGATCATTTGAATGCAAATGAAGGACTTCTTCTGGCTGGAGCAAGCCAAAGTGGGAAAATTAATAATGGGTCTATTTTTGTTCCGACGCCAATATATATATATATATCATTTGCAATACACTAATAAAAAAAGAAACCAGAAAAGGACAACTTTTTATTTTCATGCTGCTTGTGTAGCCAAACCAGCGCATAGACGCATGCGGCTTAACTAAAAAACCATGCCTTGGTTTTGCTACTCAATCTCTGGCTCTACTTTAATATCTATCAATTATATTCTAATCGTGCATACAAAAGACACACTTCAGTGTGTTTTAATAAAAACTGTTATATTGCTAGACCTATTATGAAATATATCAAAAATAAACAAATCATACTTCAAATGCATTTGGATTGTACAGAGTAGCCAAGTCGTTTGAGAATATATTCTCTCACTGAAAAAAGGATAGTTGTTTGCCCTACTTTACAGAGAGCAGTGCTTTTCTTGAAGGTATCCTCTCAGCTCTGCTTATAAAGAACTATCTGAAAGGAATATAGAGGACTAAACTCTCCATCAATTCTGGCCAGCTGCTTTAAAAGGCTTACAAATGACTTTTCCTCTCTATGGAGAGATGTATTTTATATTTTTCTATTGGCTTGGCAGTAGCAGATGTAAAATTATCTGGGGAGGATTGTCAACCACAAGTTAAAGATCAGCCAACATTGTAATTGTTTAAAAGCAAATGCCATTCTGGGATGCATAGAGTTCAGATCACAGGAAGCAATTCTTCTACTCTACACTGCCATGGATAGCATCTCACTTGGAATACTGTGTCCAGTTCTGGCCACTGTAGTCCAAAAAGGACAGTGACAGATTGGAATAAGTTTGGAGGAAGACTCCCAAATTAGTGAATGCCTGGAAACCAAGCCTTATGAGAAACAGTTAAAGGACCTGTGTACTTTTAACTTATAGAAAAGAAATTTAAAGGAAGATATAACTTTTAAAAAGTTATAAGATATAACTTTTCAAAAAAAAAAAGTTAAGGGTTGCAGGGGACTTGTCTGGTAATGGCCTTGGACAAGATTAGAGGCAATGGGGTAAGACTACAAGAAAACAGGTTGAAGCTAGACATCAGGACTTCTTGGTTATATAGAAGAGGAACAGACTGATATATAAAATGATGAGTTCTACTTTGCTGGAGGTCTTCACACAGAGGTTAAATGGTTATCTGCTACTAGATGAGCAGAGATTGGACCTGATGATCTTTAAGTTCCTTTTTTGCTTATAATTCTATTATTACAGACTGAGCCATGTGGTGCAGTGGTAGAATGCAGTACTGCAGGCTCACTCTGCTCACATTGCCAGAAGTCTGATTCCCTCAATTCTGACCGGCAAAAGGTTGACTCATCCTTCCATCCTTCCGAGGTCGGTAAAATGAGGACCCAGATTGTTGGGGGCAATATGCTGACTCTGTAAACCGCTTAGAGAGGCTATAAAGCACTGGGAAGCAGTATATAAGTCTAAGTGTTATTGCTATTATCAGGTCTATTATGTGGAAATCTTCATTATTCCAAAGAACGACATAAATTATGAATACCGTTTTTAAATACCTGTGTTTATGAAATTTGTGTTCCCTTTTGGCATCTTTCTTGCTGATTATGTAAATGGAAACTTTATTGGAAATAGAACCTAGAGTTCAAAATATACCTGAGAATGTGTTTCAGGCCATCAGTCAATAACCAAACATTGAGTCAATATTCTACAGAGACAGGAATGTGATGAAGAAATAAGAAATACAATTCTCCTAACCACAAGGGTCTGGCTCAAGAAGGGATTGTTTTTCCAACACAACAATGCAAAAGGATTTTGAAATTAAGATTGTCGTTAGCCCTAAAGTTGGAGGTGACTAATGAATGAGTCTGACAAGTGTTCTACGTGAATTGGTTATATTTCATAATCCCAAAGTCCACAGGTAAACCTGACAGTGCACTGTGACTTTTGTTTACCGGCATTACAGTGTGACTGTACCACCAAAAAAATAAATAAAAAAGCAGTTGCTTAAAACAAGGGCACAGTGTTTTCTATGGAAGAAAAAAAAAAGGTGCTTTTTAGTTGTGAGGAAGGGCTGGAGGAAGGAGACTGATGCATGGAAAGATTGGAGAAAAGAGCTGACCTCTAATATGATGTTGTAAACTCAAGCTGCTCTAGTTCACATAATTGTACAAAAAGAGGCCACAGGAATTTCTTCTAGTATGTTAAAGGAAAAACACAAAGTTCTTCACACAGTAGAACAGTTACTGTTGCTTGCAGATTAAGAGAAAGCAAACATTTACTGTGTGTTTTCTTTTCCAATGATTCAAAGGGAAAAAATGGGTTATTTGAAAGTAAATAGGAACTTGTTTGTAGAGGACTTTTCACCTGAAACAAGCTGAAATTGAAATGAAACACAAAACTGACCAATTGTTTTTAAATCACTCGAGAGGTTGAACTTTCCAAGGTGAAGTAACAATAAATCAAAAGTAGAGCAAAACTCTGGCATTTCACAGCTTATGGCTCAGGCCAGACTAATTTCTAACATCCTACCTAACAATTAAAACTTTCACTCAGATGAACTTTCGCATTATGTCCTGAGGGCAGTTTTTTTACACTACCTGGAATTCAGTTCTTCTCCTGAATCATCTTGTACACTACATTTTCTGACCTTAGAAATTCAATTGAGTGAGACCATTACATGCTTTTATTTATTTGGTGCCAACATTTTCCTAGAGGAATTGGGTGCCAACTACAGGAAGTCCTCAACTTATAACCACAATTAAGCCCAAAATTTATCTTGCTAAGTGAGACAGTTGTTAAATGAGTTTTGCCCCATTTTATCCATTTTCTTGCTGCCATTGTTGAGTGAATCACTGCAGTTGTTAAGTTAGTAGCAATAGCAATAGCACTTAGACTTATATACCGCTTCATAGTGCTTTACAGCCCTCTCTAAGCGGTTTACAGAGTCAGCATATTGCCCCCAACAATCTGGGTGCTCATTTTACCCACCTCAGAAGGATGGAAGGCTGAGTCAACCTTGAGCCGGTGAGATTTGAACCGCCGAACTGCAGCTAGCAGTCAGCTGAAGTAGCCTGCAGTGCTGCACTCTAACCACTGCGCCACCTCGGCTCTTTTTACCATGTACCATGGATTGTTAAGTGAATCTGGCTTTCCCATGACTTTGCTTGTCAGGTGGTTACAAAAGGGAATCACATGATCCCAGGACATTGTAACCGTCAATTGCCAAGTGTCTGAATTTTGATCATTGTGACCATGGGAATGCTGCAATGGTCGTAAGTGTGAAAAATAGTCATAAATCACTTTTTTTCAGTGCCATTGTAACTTTACGCGGTCACTGAATGAACTGTTGTATGTCAAGGACTACCTGCATAGACCTATGAAGGTTTATGATGTTTATTGTTTTCATTGAAAATGTAATCTTCAGTAACAGCTTTATCCAAACTGTTATTTTCTGTATATGGCTGGCTGTCTGGCTAAAGAATTTGGGGGACAGATACCAAATACATACAGAAAGTAACAGGCTGGCAATTCTGTTAGAAATGTCTAAAGGCTACATCCCCTTGGTATGAAGAACTCTTGCTTCTTTCATACATTTAAACCAGTGGTTCTCAACCTTTCTAATGCTGCGACCCCCCTGCTGCTGTGACCCCCCAAAGCATTCTGTGCATGCGCAGAGGGTAAAAGAACCCAAATGGCGGCACCCGGGCGGGTGGGCGAAGTCTCCCACTTCTGTCGCTACCGGCTATCTGGCGACCCACAGGCACGGCTGAACCAGGAACATTTCACCCCTGCAGTGACGGTGGCACCAAGATGGCGGGCTAACGTGCGCTGTGACCCCTGTGAAATGGTCGTTCGACCCCCAAAGGGGTCGCGACCCACAGGTTGAGAACCGCTGATTTAAACCCTGCCTTTCTTCCACAGCAGAACTCAAAAGCAGGCAATTCTCTCATCATCTTCCATCTTGATCCTTACCAAATCAAGCCCTGTTTAGTTTAGCAAAGAGACATGGAGGAAATCTCAGATGGCAACTAGTATCAAACCTCCTCTCTTGTTTAACTCTCCCCTCATGCTTAACTGGAATAGAAATTCTCCAAAGACACAAATGTTCTTGAGATTGAAAAACAGTAGATTTCCATTAAAGTAATACTGTGTTTTGTTCCTTATTATCATTCGGATATACTACTGTGGATATGCTGTCAATGTCTAGTAACTCTGGGCTGCTTATATCGTAAAATAAAACAATTAGCATGCTAAAAACATTAAAACCTCAAAAGTCATGAAAATCAGATCTCATTTTGATACAACTGTATTGGCAAACATTTCTACTCTCCATACATCCCCAAGGATATGTCAAGACGAATGCTTCCTTGTGTTTGTTTAAGGTGCACTAAATATCCCTCTTTTAACAGCAACTAAATTCACAGCTACAAATTAAGAGCTCAGCTGTAGTTAGTTTCTGGTGCTGAAAATTATCATTAGAGTTAAAATGAACATAATAAGCAGTGTGTCTTGTTTTTTTTTTTAATTGGAATCAATAAAAAGCCATACATGTATAACCACTCTTCTATCTTCCAGGAACTGAACATGTTGAGGCAGGCTAAATTTCATGCCAAGATAATGAGTAATATGGCATTCATTTAAAAATAATGTTTCACCAAGGCATGAATAGTTCCTGAAATACGATGGTTGTTTTTGTAAAATATTGGTTTTTTTTTTAAAAAAAATCTTAACAGAGATTGCTTCATCTATAGTATCTTATGGTCAACTGTAATGTGAAGGGCAACTGTTGTGGTTGGGAAGTCCAGCTGTTATCTACTATTTTTGGTGAGCATGGCTAGCCAGAAAATGCAAGGCTGTTAATTTGCAATTATAGAAACTTTATAGCACAGCAGTTGTTGTAGATTTCACTTGCATTTCAGTAGCAATTGTTGCTATTGAAGAGTTAGAAGGGTTTGCTGCCAAACCAAATGGAGGCAACAGCTGGACCTCTTCAGAAGATGGATCCAGAATGGGGTCATCTCAGAACTATTGATAACATCCATATGTGTTCTGGCCTGTTGGCTGCCGACCCCTCCAGCAGCCGAATCAGATGAGGAGGAGGCGTGGGAGTCAGGGTCAGCATCAAGGCAACCTGAGAGCTCCGAGGGGAAGAGGGAATGGAGCTGTCAGAGAGAGACACAGAGGCGGAGCCTGGGCCGTCCATCAGCCCACAGATGGAGAGTCAATGGCCCCCAGGTCTTGGAGGTGGCTGATGAGGAAGAGGAGGAACAGCTGGGTCCAGTGCCTGACGCACGGATGTGCAGAAGGCAGAGGAAAGGAGAGCAGTGGAAATCTGTGGGCCGATCCTTGGGACGGAAGAGCCACTGTAGCTAGCGAAGCCCCACCCTAGCTCTGGGGATAAAAGGCATGGGGCGGAGATGAATAGATGTGGCAGACAACTATTCCCTTCCCTGCCGGACAGACTTGTTAGCCTGCGTTGAGAGAGAAACTTTTTGCCGGGGCTGCTGGCGCTCCTAATAAAGGAATCATTGATTTAAATACAGAGGGTTTGTCGTGTTTGGGGAACTGGGTCAGAACAATATGGCATTGCTATCTAGAACTCTTAAATCTGGTTCTAAGCTAGAAGCAGGAAAGACATATCTTCAGAGAATATGAAAGGTTTACATCAGGGGTGGGTTCTAACTTACCTCGCTGCCGGTTCGCTTGCTCCCGCGCCGCGTGGCATGCGCAGTGCCGAAACCCCCCCCCAAAAAAATAAAAAAGCCAAAAACAAGATGGCGACGCATGTGCAGTGCTGGAAACTCGGCTTCTGCGCATGCGCAGAAGGAAACCCCCCTCCCCCGGAAATAAATTAAAAAATAATAATAAAAAAAATTCAAAAAAACTAAAAAAAAAAAAGATGGCGGCACCCACGGACTGGCACCGACCGAACCAGATCCGTGATGTCACTGTGACATCACCAGCGGGTCGCTACCGGTTCAGGCAATCCGGTCCGAACCCACCTCTGGTGCAATGCATTTTGGTAGCTTTTGATGGTGACGTTTATGGTATCTCTCTGACTTTCTGCAGGCTGAGCCTTGTGGGCACTGTTCCATAAAAATGCTGGTTCTTTCTGTCAGAACACGTTCAGAAGGTGATGCTGGGTTGATTATTGCTCTGCCTGCTTTTCTATGGGGAAATTCTGTCCTATCTTATCCCTTATGTTGTTAAACAAATGCAAATGATAGCTGGGGGAGATAATTCAAAGCCTTAAAGTGCTCTATACCTTCGAACTCCAAAGAATCAATTAGTATCATGATTAGGAATGTAGCCTAATCATAATAATGGTTTGCCTGAACAAGCTGAAATTAAATCCAGGTAAGAAAAAAACAGACACCTAGATTTGGGAATTGAGGTCAAGCCCACTCTGAATAGGATTTCCTTCTTCAGAAAGAGCAGGTTCTCAATTTGGGAGTGAATCTTGACAACCAACTATTTCTGCACTGGTAGGTACTGGTTGTGGTGAAGAATGTATTTGCACATTATTTCCTGAGCCACATCATTTTTATCTTGAACTGATCCTGAACAGTTCCTGGAGGTTGTAAATGATGCAAAATGTGGTGCTTAAGCGGCTAACTGATGCAAGAAACAAGGATCACATGATATGAACATTGAATTATCTGAACTGGCTGCCAATTGCCTACCACTGAAAGTATTGGTGTTGAACTTTATGGCTTAGGACAGAGGTCTTCAAACTTGGCAACTTTAAGACTTGTGGACTTCAACTCCCAGAATTCTCCAGCCAGCTATGCTGGCTGGAGAATTCTGGGAGTTGAAGTCCACAAGTCTTAAAGTTGCCAAGTTTGGGGACTCCTGGCTTAGGAGCTGACTATCTTGTGGCATCCCCTCTCCCATTAAGAATCCATATAATTGCTCAGATGAGCAGGAGAAGCTCTCTTGATGATGTCCCTAGTGCCACGTTTGGTGGACAAGTGAGGATCTTCTCTGGTACGACTTTTGAGCTATAGAAATGTGCACTCCAGGGAGATGTGTTTGCCCCTCATTCTTTCAGTGTAAGAAAATGGCAAAAAACAAACAAACCCATTTCTTTTATCAAGCTTTACATTATTGATTTTAATCATAATTAATTTTGATTGTAATATTAATGGTACTGCTGCGTTTTGTAGTTTGCAACTTTGCTTCATTGTTACAAGAGGGCTTACATAAGTAGAAAAGTGGAATATACAGTACATGTTATTATCATATATGGCTTTTGTTAAGCTGCTAAAACGATTGAAGCAGCAGAATATCATGTTACAAATAAATAAGATGATGACATAATGTGAAATTAGGCTGAGGTCCAGCATCAACACCCAATAAATTTGGGAAGCTTCTGGGTTAAACCACAGTTACCCTTGTTTCTTACATTCCACATAACACTTTCTGAGATATTATGAGAAGTATGAAATACTGGTTCAGCAATTCAGATTTAGCTTCTGGAACAAACTGCAGAAAGGAGATCAGAAGAGCTTATTCTACCTAGAAGTTACCTTAATTAGGCTCGTGAAGCACATACTGTGGCATAATTTTATTTATTTTTTTACTGTTTTATGATACTCTCAATTTGAAACAAAAATGTTTCTGGCCAGCATGGAGAGTTGACTTCCAATGCACATATCAGCCCCATTTTAGCAATTACACGAAGAGTTATTGCAGTTAGATATAGATATGAAAAAAGAATCCAATTAGTCATGATCTATATTCATCTGGCAGAGCTCTAGGCAGGCTCTTTCTCACAACCGATTGAAGCTCGGCCAAAGCACACAGGGGTTGGCTGTGCAGAACCACTCCACAAAGGCTCATAGGCACTGTGGACACGTGAGAGGGGTTAGATAGAGGTTCAAAACAAGCTGCTTGCCAGGAGGTCTAGTCGGCCCTCATGAACGCCCCAAGAGTGGGCTGGTGCCCAAAAGTTAGGCTTTTTTTTTTGAGGGTGGGGATTTTAAGGGGCCCAATTGGTGCTTCAAAACTTGCTGAGGCTCCAAGCATCTGTTTCACTTCTTAAAATTTCCTCTCCCCTATTCCCCTACCCCCACACCAAATATGGCTAATTTGAACCTGGTCCATATTGTTAAAGCTTGGCATATCTTTTAAGCCAATGGATTTTTTTGTCCATTTCCCGAATCAACAAAATACACAATAAACTTTCCCACAGTTCTCAATGAAGGAGCAAATCTCTGGTCCACAAACCCCCTGCCTGGTAGCAATAGCAATAGCAATAGCAGTTAGACTTATATACCGCTTCATAGTGCTTTACAGCCCTCTCTAAGCGGTTTACAGAGTTAGCATATTGCCCCCAACAATCTGGGTCCTCATTTTACCCACCTCAGAAGGATGGAAGGCTGAGTCAACCTTGAGCCAGTGAGATTTGAACCGCCGAAGCTGAAGTAGCCTGCAGTGCTGCACTCTAACCACTGCGCCACCTTGGTAAAACATATGACCCTGCGATTCCCAGATTTTGCTGAGTGCCATCTCTCATATTCTTTCAGACAGAATTCCCTCATCCTCCATGGGACACTTAAAAAGGTCATTCCTTTGTATGTTTGCATTCATCCTTGCTACTCAGCCCCTTTATGAAGAGGAATAGTTACAGCATTCTTACCATTGTCCAGGCTGGGTACACACAGATGTAATGTTTTGCATATATAGCAATAGCACGTAGACTTATATGCTGCTTCACAGTGCTTTACAGCCCTCTCTAAGTGGTTTACAGAGTCAGCATATTGCCCCCCAACAATCTGGGTCCTCATTTTACTGACCTCGGAAGCATGAAAGGATAGAGTCAACCTTGAGCCAGTGAGATTTGAACTGCTGAACTTTCTCCGAACAACGTATCTGTGTTCATTTCATTAATTCTTGCTCGTTGTCCCTTACCCCTCTTACATTGTAAATCAGTTTTCCTTATGCCATGATTGTCATCAGATAAGTCTACCTGCTGCTCATGTATGCCTTTGATCCAACACTTGATATAGAGGTAGTCCTCAACTTACAACCATTCACTTAGTGATCATTTGAAGTTGCAATAGCACTGAAAAAAGGGACTTATGACCATTTCCCACACTCATGACTGTTGCAGCATCCCTATGGGCATGTGATCAAAATTCAGACACTTGGCAACTGACTCATATTTATGATGGTTGCAGTGACCGGGTCATGTGATCACCTTTTGCGACCTTCTGATGAGCAAAGACAATGGGGAAGCCAGATTCACTTAACATCCATGTTACTGACTTCACAAGTGCAGTGATTCACTTAACAATTCTGGCAAGAAAGGTCATAAAATGGGACAAAAGTCCCTTAACAACTGTCTTGATTAGCAATAGAAATTTTGATTTCTCAATTGTGGTCGTAAGTTGAGGACTACTTGTACAGTATGTCTAACACTTTTGAGTAATATAGAGTAGGAGTGGACTTGGTTACCAGCCTTATTCATACTGATGCCAAGTAGAATATTTGCTGCAAACAACAGGAACAGTGTCTTTTTAGCCAGTATGCCACAAGTGCAATCAAATCCTAGTTTTTACCCCAACTATATTTGTTACTCTATGCAAGCTAGGATCTCTGGAAATACTTTCCAAATTTCCACACTGTTATCAGCAATCCAGCAAGAAAGAGATACCTGCAGAATATTGACATTCTCAGTCTGTTCAATTGTACATTATTTCAACTTTATGCAATACCTCCAGTATGTAAATGTGTATGCAACCTTATGACAAGTTTTCAGTCCTCAGAGTTACAGAGATCAGCTGTCTCCTGGAAGCATAAGATCAAGGTCTATGATGCATTTTCAATGTATACATACAACCTATGCACTGGAGAACTCAAGAGTCAGAAAGACATAGAGTACTACGACTGCTGTAATGTCTGAAATAATCCGTAAAAGCACTGTAGGAGCCTTGAGTAGCAGCACTTGTCAGGCTGGTTCTAGATAAAATAACTACCATTTTAAATATCAATTTGTTACATACCAAAGCTTTCGGCTACCAAAGGCTATGTTTGATCTGTCTATACCTGTGCATACACAGATATTTGCCTTTCAATGTGAGAATTTAGCATATGCTTAATTCACTCAGGTTTTTTGTTTTATTGCCAATGCCCTTCCTCTCCTCTCCCCTGAAACACACTTGCAACTCTAAAGATTTGAGCCAATAGAAGACAGACAGTAGTTTGCAACAAGTAGTTTCTCGTTCTGTGCAAAGGAGGAGAATATTCCCGAGGAAATATTTTATTTCTACTCACCTGTATACGATGTCTTTTTCATGCTGTCCTTATCCCAGCTGTTACATAGGAAGGGAAGAAAGTTTCTCCAAGCTGCCCTCCCTTGTAAATAATCCCCAAAGGTGCTATGAAAGGGGCTTGATAATCCTTTTGCTGTAGGCAGGCAGGGCTCCACAGAGGAAGTACTCTCCTCTTACAGGTTACATACAGACCTAATCACAATTGCAGCTGGGCAGGGAATGCGCAGCACTCCCATTCATTAGAACACACCTTTTCTAATCCGTGGGTTGTTCCAACTAGGCTAAAGCTGAGAGAGGCAGTTCAGGGAAGAGTTCGGCTGCAGGAGAAATTTCACCTTTTCCCCTCTGCAAATAAACCGGCCCTGGCACACACACATGCTCGTCCTCTCCCTGCCAGATATGCCCCTTTTGTGCACTTCTTCCCCCACCTGAGTTGCCTTGCCCCAACTTTGAGTCTCTCTTCCTCCTAGCTCTCCCTTCTCAGCTGTGCTGGCTGCTCAGGTTGGAGGGAGGACTCATTCCTGCAGGCTCCAGTTCAAAGTACATTGTGGCTTGTCTGCCGGTTTACTGTAAACATGACTTCTTTTCCTCCTTGGAAAGAAGGCCCAGAGAAGGCAATTCATTGCTCAAGGCTACTGATCGTGTAAATGTATCGACCCTAATTGTTTGTAAAGTTTGTATAAGTGCTGCCATTCATGGCTTGGGAAGGAATTGGGGCACCAACAAGCTTGCCTTGCCATCGCCACAAAATCCCCAGGTAAAAAGAGACCAGGTAATGGTGCCCGAATGTTTTTCAACATTAGATCACTTATTTTATTTATTTATTTTATTTATTTATTTGTCAAACATGTACAAGATAGCAGGTATAGGTATAATCATAAACATAATCAAAGTGAATACAGATAGATGAAGACAATAGGACAGTAGGACAGGGACGGTAGGCACGCTGGTGCGCTTATGCACGCCCCTTACAGACCTCTTAGGAATGGGGTGAGGTCGACAGTAGACAGTCTAAGGTTAAAGTTTTTTGGGTTTGGGGAAGAAACCACAGAGTCAGGTAGTGAATTCCAGGCATTGATCACTCTGTTGCTGAAGTCATATTTTCTGCAGTCGAGTTTGGAGCGGTTTACATTACATACACTACATATACACATTACATACAATACCTTTAAAATCAGGTAGTGACATTGATCACTCTGTTGCTGAAGTCATATTTTCTGCAGTCGAGTTTGGAGCGGTTTACATTAAGTTTGTATCTATTGTGTGCTCGTGTATTGTTGTGGTTGAAGCTGAAGTAGTCATTGAGTCATTGACA
>QLTV01002664.1:424967-439997 GCA_003457575.1 Thermophis baileyi
CCGAATCTGACACTACCAGGGTTTCTCCCCCCAGTTGAAAGATCAAGCCCTTTGTCCCCACACCCACAAGTTCATGATGTTAGCCAGTCGCCTTCTGCCGACATGTCAGTTACTCCCCTCAGCTTCCGGGCAGGTGCTGGACAAAGGATGACCTTGAGAATCTAAAGGAATTTGTTATGGCTACATGTCTACATCCCTCATGCAACAGCCCCTCCCAAATTCCCACAGCAAGAATACATTCTCAAGCATAAAGTGTGGCAGGCCAAAGTCTCTAATAAAATATGGCTTCAGCCTGACATTGCCATTGTGATTTTTGCCCTTATTGTGCAGAACATAAACCAATCTTCATCTGGCACTTGGCAGGAAACTACCATCTCCGTGCAGGTGCAGGACAAAGGATGACCTTGGCAATCTGAAAGGAATTTGTTATGGCTACGTACATCCCTCATGCAACAGCCCCTCCCAAATTCCCATAGCAAAGCCTACATTCTAAAGCATAAGTGTTGCAGGCCAAAGTCTCTAATAAAATATGGCTTCAGCCTGACATTGCCATTGTGATTTTTGCCCTTATTGTGCAGAAACATTATTCTAGAGGAGCTTCATAAATCTTGACAAACAAAGGTTGCCAATCAGTGCTTATGACATACCCATGAACATCTTTTGCCATCAGGTATAAGCAGGTATCTACAATATCTCTCTAGAGCAGGGGTGTCAAACTGGAGATCCATGGGCCGGATGCGTCACGCGCAGGCCACGCCCACCCCAGCTCCGCGAAGGGGAAAACCATCGCGAAACATCACATGACGGCAGTGTGATGCCGTGAGTTTGACACCCGACCTCTAGAGGGTATCGTTTTTCCTTCTCTTTATCAATGTTACAACCTGTGTGATTTTAAGGTGCTAACATTCAGAGTTGAATGGATTCAGGTGTTGATATCTCTGGATGACTAATCCATGCTAAAATAACATTCCAAATATTTGTCTATGGGGATTCTCGGTCATCCTGGTCACGGTTATCCCAAGGGTGTTTTTTCAAAAGGCAACTGGACTTTCTTTGTTTTCCCTTGAAGACATTTCACTTCTCATCCAAGAAGCTTCTTCAGTTCTCTTGTTAGCACAGTGTGTGCTAATGACTGGATGACTGCAAGGAATATAAATCCTTCCATTCTCCACCATTCAGTCAGAACCGAAGAAGCTTCTTCGATGAGAAGCAAAATGTCTTCAAGGAAAAACAAAGAAAGTCCAGTTGCCTTTTGAAAAAGCACCTTTGGGATTCCAAATATTTGCACCCTTCCCCAAGCCTGCCCAGACTCTCACAGCCACGTAACCTAAACAAAGTCCCACAAATGCAATATTTCTGAGGATGAATTCTTTTCTAAGTGCAATGGACAGTAGGCTTGTTCTGTTGCTACCGTGGCCTGGCATATTTCTTCCACTCTAGGAGCCAAAAAAGAAAAAGAAAGGATACGAAAATGTCAGAAATGATTTTAAAAAATAAAAAAAAGAGTGAGGCCACAGAATGAAGTTATTTATTTTTTCCTGTTGTGTCAGAATGATTCGGAGACCAGCCATTGTTTTGAATGGGCAAGTTAATGTTTCATAAAATACACATTTCAGAAACCCTCAATAGGCAGGTCTTTATATAACTTTCTCTCCTACTTTTGCAAGATTAGTGAGGGAATGTATAGTTCATTAAAGAAAGGGGGATTTGGAGCAATAGCAGGAGCCAGGTGGAGTGTAGTCATGCCAAACAGCTCAGGTCAGCCCAGAAAAATGCACAAATTATGCCAGCTAGGTCAGGGCTTTTTCTGAGAGCACCCTCCATTTTCCTAATGTTGGAATTTCTGTCCACAACTTTATAAAGAAAAGCAGATCTCTCTGTGAGCTTCGGTTTTTTTGGTCAGGTCAGCCTGCTTTTGAAAAGTGCTTTCTATTGTCTCATGAGAGGCAAAAATCTAACCAGTAAAATGCTTGTTTTGTTTTGCTTAGTTTCATTTTTTGTGGAACTAAATTTTTGCTTCTGGTTAATTGTTACTCTTTAAGAAGCTATTCAAACGGTTCATAAGTAAGGTCATTTAACATTATTGTGGTCCTTTGTCAAAGCACATCTGTAACAGTTTAGCACATCTGCAGTACAGAAAATTTATATGTATGTGTATACAGTATGTATATGTATATGTGTATGTATATGTATACAGTATGTATATCAGAGGTGGTTCCTGCTGGTTCGGACCGGCTCTATAGAACCGGTAGCGGGAATTCCCCCCCCCCCCACTTGCTGAACCAGCAGTGATGGCTGGCTGGACACGCCCCTGAACTGGCTCTCTCAGCGGTGCCATAGACACCGCCATCTTGTTTTTTGCTTCTGCCCACGCGCAGAAGCTTGGTTTTTAGCACTGCGCATGTACCCACACAGCGCGTGAGGAAGCGAACCGGCAGCGAGGTAAGTCAGAACCCACCCCTGATGTATATGTACAGTATGTCACAGAAATAAGTACACCCCCTCACATTTTGTAAATATTTAAGTATATCTTTTCATGTGACAACACTGAAGAAATGACACTTGGCTACAATGTAAAGTAGTGAGTATACAGCTTGTATATCAGTGTAAATATGCTGTTCCCTCAAAATAACACAACACACAGCCATTAATGTCTAAACTGCTGGCAACAAAAGTGAGTAATATGTGTAGTATTATTTTAAGCAGACTGTGTTTTTCTATTGTTGTGACTTAGATGACGTTCAGAGCACATTTTATGACCAATTCATGCAAAACTCCACGTAATCCCAAGGGGTTCACATACTTTTTCTTGCAACTGTATGTATATGTATGCGCTACCTAAAGCTTTCAGAGGCCAGGTGTAACCTGATTTAGGAGAACTAGAGAGAGCCAATTTGGTGTAGTGGTGAAGGTGCTGCCTAGAAACTTGGAGATTGTAAGTTCTAGTCCTGTTTAGGCATGAAAGCCAGCTGGGTGACTTTGGGCCAGTCATTCTCTCTCAGCCCAGCTCATCTCACAGCATGGTTGTTGTGGGGAAAATTAGGAAGATCAAGGAGTATTATGGATGCTCCCTGTCTTGAGTTACTTATAAATTAATAAAGATAGAATAAAAATATACTAAATAAATTAGCCCACATTTGTCTGCATGACAAGCTGTGATGCAGCATGATTTATGTAAAAAAGGGAACTCTTCATATGCCTCTGGAAAAAAAAAAGCCAATTAACATGGCTAAGAAGAAAGAGGGTCCACTGCTGAGATATTTGGGTGTCTGAAGTTGCAGCACAGCTTTCAGTCCCTTTAGGTGCTCAAAATCAGAAAACAGCTTGAGAGAGATGTGTCTTCCTGGTTCAGAATCTTCTGAATCGCACACAAATTTCCACTATCCAGCTTTTCTGTTTCATGTAGGGCTATCTCTCTGGGCTTCTCTCCAATATGCCTTTCTTATTAAATATACAAAAGATGAATGGGTATCAGGCGGTACCAGTTAACCTCAGACTTCCATTATGTCGATCTGAAGTGGAAGTGGACTGAATGTGTTCATCTGACTGTGTTCCACATAAGAGCTTGGGTATGCAAAAGCATCCCAAGTCCTACGTCTCCCTTGTCCTAGAATTATACCTGTGCTAGAAAATTCACACAATAGCTACTCTATTAGTATTTATCCTTTGCTTTAAATCTCTAAAATATAAGTCTTTTCTGCTTTGGATGTTCTTTTTTTTTATCAATTATTACTTCTGAAATTGAGAGGGATCTATTTTATTTTATTTTATTATTTTATTTTATTATTTTATTATTTCTTATTCAATCAGTAAATCAATCAAGGGCTTGATTGATTGACAAGTAAGAGCCGAGGTGGCGCAGTGGTTAGAGTGCAGTACTGCAGGCTACTTCAGCTGACTGCTAGCTGCAGTTCGGCAGTTCAAATCTCACCGGCTCAAGGTTGACTCAGCCTTCCATCCTTCCGAGGTCGGTAAAAATGAGGACCCAGATTGTTGGAGGCAATATGCTGACTCTGTGAACCGCTTAGAGAAGGCTGTAAAGCGCTGTAAAGCGGTATATAAGTCTAAGTGCTATTGCTATTGCTAATCAATTTATATAGCCCCCCCATCTCACATTTGTAACTCTGGGCAGCTTACAATTAAAACATAAACAGTACTCAAATCCCACCAAAATAACACAACCACACAAATAATACAAAATGTGAAAATAATTTAAAACTATACTGTACAGTCTCTGGATGAACACAGTTGTTCAAGAACAGTACAGTACAGCCATTTTATCATGTGGAGATGGAACTGAAGAATCAAACAGAAAAGACAATTTTAGTCTTTCATTTATCAAATAAAGAGTAGAAATTCTCGTACTCTCACAGTAGGGTTGCAGGAATTGTTTTATCTCCCTGGGGCACAAAGTAATATCTATATTAACTCACACAAGCAGCATATTACATGTTTTTACCCCATCATAGAGCTAGGGGAATTACAGAATCAGAGTTGCTGCTGGCAATGTATTTCATATGCATATACACGTTGCGTGAGATGCTATTTTTCTTGTTGACAGATATTATGAAAAAGTTCATAATAAAGATGGACTTCTACTAGTTTCTACCTTATTCTATGTAATATTACTTCATGGAACATTTTAGGGCAAGAAATACGAGGGCTTCTTTTAGACAATGAATGTCTTGGCCACTAGAGTTAAACAAAAAGGAAACACTATATGTGTGTTTGTGTGTGTCAGATTGATATTTCCACCATTTCCACCACTTCCCCGACTCTTGTGGTTTTATTAATACTGATTACATTTCTTTGATAAAGCTGATGTGCAAGAGCTTTATTAGCACTCCTGTGTTAGATGTAACATGTTCCCCAGAGGATCTCCAGAGTAGAAATGTGTTCCATTCAAGATGGAAAAGTATAGCAGAGAAGTTTCAAGGGGAAGTGACCAGATGTCTTCCTCCCATGACAGAGTTGGGGAACCAAAGGGTAGATGAATTGCATGGATAAGAAAAGGTAGGGAAACAATAGGTCAGAGTTACAAGGCTACTAGCTGCCAAGCAACTTCATAATAGGTGGGAAACAGCTCTGCTGCTGGATGTGAAGATGGAAACCAGAGTGATGGGTCTGTAAATCAAGCATATCCACCTCCCCACTCTTGTGTTTGTTTTACCTCTGGCCCTGCCAGCTTCATTTAGCACACAATCCCTCTTCTTCTATACCTCCATGGTTGGAAAGTTTTTCCATCTGGTTTGCCTTCTTGTCGGGCTATCCAGTCTAGCTTTGGCAAAACAGAGGGATAAGGGGGAAACTGCCAAAACAAACAGTAGATGTGCAATGCCACCCAGTGGCTGGCAGAAAAGGAACCAGAAAGGAAGGGGAGGGGGGGGGAAACACCCTGGAAATTAGCTGTAAAAGGATTTAAATAGCAGGAACAAAGTAAACAAATGGAGATGGCATCAGATTTCAGCTGCAGCTCCAACTCATAACAATTAAAGGGCTTTCCCAGCCACTGCCAGTTTGCGATCCCACCAGCAATCTTGGCTCCCACGAACGGCAGCACCCAAGTGCTGACTTGTCAAATGCATTTTGGTAAAGCCAGCAGGCCTGCAGTTCATAAAAAAAGGGGCTTAGCAATATTTCTTAAAGAATCCATAAGATGTCTGTACTGTGAAATTTAATTTAATTTTATAGCCAGGGGGAAAACAACCTTGCACCAAATTGTCGCAGCAGCTGCCAACCACAC
This sequence comes from Thermophis baileyi, assembly GCA_003457575.1. NCBI lineage: Eukaryota > Metazoa > Chordata > Lepidosauria > Squamata > Dipsadidae > Thermophis > Thermophis baileyi. The sequence continues at coordinate 430,711 of QLTV01002664.1, forward strand.
CAAATCTGTGCCTGGGCCCGGAATCACTACAGCCAAAGTAATTTCAATAACTAATAATGTGCCTATGTATAAGTTTCAAGCTAGTTTGTCCTGAGCTTCAAGAGGTAGATTGTTATCCTAGATAAAAGCAACCTAAGGTTAATGAGATTTATATTTTAAACAACGCTTTCAGTTCATTATTTTGCTGACTGGATATTTCGTAGGTTCAAGCAAAATGGAGAAATGACAGATCAGTACATGCACGACAATGAATGGATTCATATATTGTTTTAAACCAAGGGTTCTCAAACTCTGAGTCAGAATATGAGCAAGGTAAGTAGTCAAAACGTTTTATACATCTGATCGGGCATGTGAAGATTAAGTGGGAGCATTGTCAAAAATCACTCTGGCTCCATTCCATTTTTTGCCTGCATATAAGCCTAAAGTAGGTAATTGAGTTACATGGCAACAACTATGCATCAACATTAAGTTATTAAAAATGTGTATGTATGTGTATGTATGTATGTGTGTGTGTGTGTATGTATGTATGTATGTGTGTATATATATATATATATGTATGTATGTATGCATGCATGTATGTATGTATGTGTATGTGTGTGTATGTGTATGTGTATGTGTATATGTATACATACATACACACACACACACATATATATATAAAATTATCTAAGTGTTATTATTTGCATTCTTGTATAAAATATACTGATACAAGTACATACTGTGGTGTTTGCATAGTGACATCATTCCATGTGTGTTGTCAAGTTGGTGCCATTGTGGTTTTCTGCAGATGACTCAAGAATATGCTACCACAAAGTTTGAAAACCCTTGAGTTAAATTGTTGTGTGTTTCTTTGCTTTTGGTTAGCATGATGTTGGAACCCACTCAATTGCTGTTGATTAAGTAACCATGTTTAATCAAATCATGTGTGTGGACCCAATCATCAAGTGGGGGGGGGCAGTTAGAAGGCACGCAGGGCTGATATCTCCAAATCATCACTGTCAGTGCTGTCAATTTTGTAGCAAACACAAATTCAGTAGGATTATGGTTGAATGCTCTGGCAAGAAGAGGAGGAAGTATAAAACAGATTTCCCCCCACCCCACCCCAAGTTTCCACAAATTAAGTTATCCAAACTTGTTGAGTCATAACATTTTAACAATCTTTCTTTCATTTCTTTCTCTTTCTGTAGGAAAAATAAATATGAGTCCATTATATTTATCCTGTTTTCTACCCTGTAAAAGAAATTACAGTTAGCCAGTTGTCCTTCAGGATGATTAACTTTGCTGGTAAATGAAAAAGAGGACATTGCAGTCAGTTTATATACAGTTTTAAAGTTCTGGATTCCATTTTTCAGCCAGTTTTCCCTCCCAGTACTGTGGCACATATTCATTTTTTTTTCTGGTTTCAGAGCTTAACTATCATCAAAAGGATGCTTTTGTAAAATGTGGAAGACCGGACCTCACAAGTCTCTCCATCTGTCCCATTTCCATAGCACACAAGTTGGAAAACCATCAGTGGTATATGCTGTATAAAATAATACAGATACAATAGACCTATCATATCTGAGCTGCAAATTTAGGGTTGACCACTAGATCACATCCAAGATATTAGAGCCGAGGTGGCGCAGTGGTTAGAGTGCAGCACTGCAGGCTACTTCAGCTGACTGCTAGCTGCAGTTTGGCGGTTCAAATCTCACCGGCTCAAGGTTGACTCAGCCTTCCATCCTTCCGAGGTGGGTAAAATGAGGACCCAAATTGTTGGGGGCAATATGCTGACTCTGTGAACCGCTTAGAGAGGGCTGTAAAGCACTGTAAAGCGGTATATAAGTCTAAGTGCTATTGCTATATACAGGAAATTCTGACACTTGATTGCAATTCAGATATAGCAGGTGCATAGAGAAGATAATATCTGTAGCTCAGAGAGCGCCAACAACTCTGTAGTAGGAACAATATTTTTTAATACTATGTGGATTTGAGTGTCAGTAGCACAAAGAAAATTATTAACATTAGAATATTACAAAACAAAAGCCATCCAATTCAGTTAGTGGTCTTGCCTGTTTCTGCCATTAAAAGGGAAAGCAACTCAATCTGCGCTTCTCCTTATTTCCTAGAGAAGTGTGTAACTATCTGGGTTTGATTGCCAGGAAGAAGGCAACTCCAGATGACGTAAGCAAGTGAGCCAAATCCAAGATTGCTGGACTCAACTACAGATGAGTAGCAGCACCAATTTCCAGTACAGGTAGTCCTCGACTTACAACAGTTCATTTGGTGACCGTTCAAAGTTACAATGGCACTGAAAAAAGTGAGTTATGACCATTTTTCACACTTATGATCATTGCAGCATCCTCATGGTCACTTGAACAAAATTCTGATGCTTGGCAACTGACTCATATTTATGACCGTTGCTGTGTCCCAAGGGCATGTGATCCCCTTATGCGACCTTCTGATCAGCAAAGTCAACGGGGAATCCAGATTCACTTAATAACCATGTTACTAACTTAACAAATGCAATGATTCACTTAACAACTGTGGCAAGGAAAGTCGTAAAATGGGGCAAACTCACTTAACAAATGTTTCACTTAGCAATATAAATTTTGGGCTTAATTGTGGCCGTAACTCGAGGACTACCTGTATTCTTCATTCTTAAGGCATTCAGTGGGGAAACATAGCAGCATTTGCTTTTAAACCATATCCAGAAAAACATGAGCTTTCTTTTTCTGCCTATTCATTAGAATCTCATTGCAATTCTGTGTCTCCATATTATGGTGATTTGTATTATGGTTTCACCTTAATTTAATAGTTTATCTCTTATATAGTATTGTCCATATATCATTCATATATATACTGTGTGTGTGTGTGTGTGTGTGTGTGTGTGTGTATTTGCTGACACTTTATTTAAACTAAATTTGTATATCAGGACTGCTTGACCTCTGTAGCTGCCATACGCTTCTTCTTCTTGTGCCATATCCATCATCGGACGTTGGCGATCATATTGGCGATCCTATTTTTTTATCAACAGCCACACCAAAAAGTGCTGTTGAGTTTTGTCCAAACCAGTCCCTTGAAGCCATTATGTTCTTCTTCTCCTGGACCTTGTTTGCCTTCAATCTTTCCTTGGAGGATTAATGCCATACGCTAAGTAAATAAATAAAAGTTTGACATCTCCAGCTCAAATAAGCCCCCCCCCCCTCACTTTGCAACTATACCCAGGTCAGAGGTGGGTTCCTCCCGGTTCAGACCGGATCACCCGAACCAGTAGCGACCCGCTGGTGACATCACAGTGACGTCACGGATCCGGTTCGGTCGGTGCCGGTCCGTGGGCGCCGCCATTATTTTTTTTATTTTTTTTTAGAAATTTTTTTTGAAATTTTTTTCTGGGTTTTTTTTTCTTCTGTGCATGCGCAGAAGCCGAGTTTCCGGCACTGTGCATGTGTCGCCATCTTGTTTTTGGCTTTTTTAAGGGGGGGAATTTTTTCTGATTTTTTGGCACTGCGCATGCGCGCGGCCACGCAGCGCGGGAGGAAGCGAACCAGCAGCGAGGTAAGTTAGAACTCACCCCTGCCCCAGGTGACTCCCAGGTCAGTCTTTTCATGTTCTGTTGCAGGTGCTCCATGGCACAGAGATGCTAGAGTTCTGCCTCAATGGACAACATCTAACAGAAAAATAGCCTAGGCATTTGGATGAGTTTCAAGAGGAGCTTGCAGAACAGCCTTCTGTTCATGGCTACACCTAGAGCAGCAGGGAATTTCTACTACATCCTTTTGATCATTGGAGTGAATGTACTTTGTGGAAAAAACAGAAGAAAAAAAATCTATCAATCTAGACAGACATAACATGCATTTCCCTCCAAATAAACTAAGTAAGCAAATAAGTAAGTTTATATTCAACTTTGATTCTTTCAGAGTTTTGCTGTTGAAAATGGGATAGAATGTGCTATTTGTAATCAGGTTGATACATAATGGCCAAAGAATCCACTGGAGCTGGGTGGCTAATAAATTTAAATAGTAGTAATTGTGTCTATCACATCAATTCATAGGATAGGTACAAAAGTAAACTAAGGTTAGGGTTAGACTTATCACCAAATTTGGCCTAAAGAATTGAGCGGCAGATGCTCAATTTTTGAAACCAAAAAACAGGACTCCTTCTGTATTTATATCTTTTTTAATGAAATTCCTCTCCCTAGGAGAGGCTTACATTTAGAAATGCAGGTTGGTATCTGCTTAGGTGGATCAGTTATTATACCTTAACACAATAACAGCCCTAACGATTATTTGTTTTATTTATTTTTTTGCTTACCTGTTGATTCTTCTATTTTAACTCACTTTTCTTTTATTCATACACACAGAGAGACATATAAAGATGTGTATATGCATCTGTGTCTGTTTTCATAGGAATACCTGCAAAAAATTTTTTTACACTGTACTTCTTTCTTCCAGGTTTTTTTGCAAGGCCATCCAAGGCATTTTGCCTTCAGAAGTTGTGGGTGCTTCATCACTGGATGATTTTAAGATGAGACTGGACAGCCACTTGTCTCATATTGTATAGGGTGTCCTGCTTGAGCAAAGGATAGGACTAGAAGACATCCAAGGTCCTTTCCAGCAGTATTCTGATTGATTGATTGATTGATTGATTGATTGATTTGTATCCCATTGTTTTTCCTTTATACCACCCCAGTAGTAACTTTCTGTGTTGGCTGGTCTGAAACAGAATGACTAGCCCAAAATCCATCAATGAATTTCCTTGACTGTGGATATTGGTTCGGTCTCCTTAGATAAACATTTGACTGGCTCTCTTAGTTCTGTTTCAGGTTTCTCCAAGCAGAGAATTTCTTGTGAATGCCCAAGAGCGGGAAGACCTAAGTAAGGTATTTCTTTTCTATTCCCTTAATCCCAGATGCCTCTGTAATGAGGCCTTTGAAGAAATTGCTATTCCTTTGAATGAGATATGTTCAGATACTTCACCAGCTCTCAGTTACGGTGCAGTTAGGTTCAATTCTCAGGATAGCATAGATGAAAAGAATAATCTGAGGGCAGTGCATACATTCTGCAGACAGAGAGAATGCAGGTGGTGCCAGGCTTGCCGTGTTGATGGGTACACCAGGGAGATACAGAACTAGCAATTCACCTGCAGGAACAGGGGAATTGGGTGGAATTTAATGAAAGCACTCAGCTCAGCATAAATCACCTCCCACCCTTGGCATGATTTAAGAGATGTTTAGACAGCTCTGACTTGTCTTTAATCACAGCGGGAGAGGTAGGTGTATAAAGATTTAATAGGAAGGGGGAATGTATGCCTGCCTTCTCTGGGCCTCCACCCCTTGCATTCCTCAAGCCTTTTTGGCACTGCATTACAGGGGCAAATGCCGAATAAATGGACACACAAAATAGGCAATATTGAGTTTGCAGGTTACAGTAATAACAGTTTGGAACGGAGACACTATTGGTTGGAACAAATCTTCCACATTAGCAGAAAGACCCACTTGTGAGTTTCCCCTGAGGCATGTGGCTGGTTTTAGGAAGACTTTTCCCCCGAGGCATGTGGCTGGTTTTAGGAAGACACGAGACTTTGGTCTCATCCCGAAAAAGATCTTTTTTATGATTATGTCCGTACAATAGGGGACAAATATCAGGCACCTCCAAACAGCCTTCACTTGACACCTCATGAGGGTACAAAAATTAAAACATAATAAATCTGCGATTTAAAACATGTTCTGGATATTGCTCCACAATTATTTAGTATGCAATTTTCATAGAATGACTGATCATACATGTACGTAGGGCAAGGATTTTGGCATGCTCTTTTTATTTATTAAATTGATGATGATGATGATGTTATCCATTCATTTGTGTCCAATTCTTGACAATTCTATGGGCCAGGTTTCTCCACATCTTCTGATCTTGCACTGCTTCTTTGAGTTTGTCTATGCTTTGGCTGGTATCAGCTTTGATGGTGTCCAGCCATTGTGTTCTTTGGCAGCCACGTTTCCTTTTACCACTAACTCTTCCCAACATAATTGCTTTCTCCAGTGAATTAAATTTATATGGTGCCCATCTCACAATTACAGTGACTCTGGGTTACTTACAATATGATAAGAAGATTAAAAAAAGATAATACAAAATCATTAAAAATTAAGAGGATTAAATAAGAAACTAAAAATCAAATTTGGATGTGTGATTTTTTCGAGGAGAAATGATATGATTCATTCCTTAATTTTAACCATGGGTTTTGAAGAGAGTTAGCAGATACCTGAAAAACATTTGTTACTGTGTATGCCTGTACTGTAGTTCACAATTTTCATTTGCATTCTACACAAAATCTTCTACTCAGAAGATTTAAAGATATTGAATTTGTTCTAGGTGCCTTGTTGTACAAATTATAGTCCGATCCACTGGGAGATTGTGAGATTACTATAATCTATATTAATAAAGTACAGTTTCAGTAAAACTTCTGAAATCAGTTTCTGAGCTGACCTACCTCAAAGGACAGATACGTCATTTGGCACTTCTACCATCCTTCAAAATTGTTCAAAATGGATACATTAAAATCTTGGTGCATCAAACCTTGATACAATGGGCTTCATATGCAATGAACCATTTCCTTGCACCAATGTTCCTTATCCATCTCATTGTTCATTATTTGCCTAATGATAGTTCCTAAATGACTTAAAATAACGCAAATAACATATTTTACACCATTTGTGCAGCGATGCCATCACCAAATGTGATAAATTGTCACAATGCCATGCTCTTCAATTTAACAGGAAATCAGGAATAACTGACACTTCTTCCTTAATTGGGCCATATCAATTTCAAGTTCAATCTTGCCTATTCATGTTTCTGGTGGAGCACGTATTCTCTTCTTGCAGAAGACTAAGGAAAAATAAAAATGGAATAATACTGCTTCTTCTTCATCAGCTGCTAGCATTTTAGTCGTCTTCATGCAGTACAGTGTTTTGATATTTTCGTCTCCTTTTATTGTAATACAAAGAAGTCCCTTTTATTCATAGAGCCAGGAATCATGTTGGGAATAGGATCAATAGCATATGCAAAGCCCATGCAAACTTTTACAACAAGAATCTTCTTTGTTAAAGAAGGTGAAACTTATTGGTGCATTGAGGTAATTTCGTACACTGGCCTTAATGGAGATGGTGGTGGTGCAGTAGCAACGGGAGTGGGTCTGTATCAGGGGTGAAATGCTACCGGTTCGGCCTGGTCCAGGCGTACCAGTAGCAGCGGCGGCTGGTGGTTCGGAGAACCGGTAGCAGCACCAGCGCGAGGCTCTGCCCACCCGCCCGGACGTCACCATTTTCTTTTTTTTAAACCCTCTGCGCATGTGCAAAGCATTCTGCGCATGCGCATAGGGAGAAAAAGTGCACGTGCGGAGCACGCACTTCCAAACCAGTAGGGAAGGTAAGTAGATTTCACCGCTGGTCTGTATAGATGCAAATATTTCTCAGCCATTGAATAAATTTCTATCTAACAATAATGCTAGTCAGGGCAAAATCTTAAAGTAGAAATCCTTGAGCAGGAGGGTCTCCAATTGCAACAGGAGGTTATTACTGTTTGACTTGATATCAAGCTTTGACATAATAATATAATCATGTCATTTTCACGATGACACGTGTTATTATTTGAATGTCATCACATCATTGCAGGTGATGCTCCCACTCCTCCAATCTAAGCCACATTGTAACTATATTCAACCGATGCTTGAAAAATGGTTTACAAACTCCAGAATTGGTGTTCAAACCACATGAAAAGCTAAAATCCAATATACCATTTTTTGGCATAGCAGTATGCTTGAGTCAAGTCTTAAATCCTATAGTAGATGTCTATGAAGCAAAGCATTAATTAGAGTTATGAGTGAGAGAAATAGAAAACAAATCCTGATCTGTGTAAGTATTTGGGAAAGCTCATTTCTAGATGGAGAGGTAATATGGAATGTGTAAGCATTGTCTATGTATTGGAGCATATTATGCTTATGTTTAACCTGTATATTTTGAAATAAATCCAAATAGTATATATAGTGAGTGCTTAATGGAATAAACAAAGTCTATGCTAGCAGTGAAATCTCGGACCACTCACTTCATAATATGACTCTTCTTTTATTGATCTGCATCACAAAACAGTTGTGTATCCATTCCTTCCCTAAAGATTACTGTTTTCTTAGCAGTTCCTGAGCAAAGGGCAATCATTTTTAGTACGACAATTCCTAGGAAAACATTGCCCTCTCATGTTCAACACTAAGTGTTGCAATATTCCCCCCCCCCATAAAATAACTGGAATGTGAATTCTCAAGCTCCAAGGAATATCCGTGTAGTTCATCAGTCAGTGCACAATGTCATAAATCTAGAAGTCAGTGCCAGAGACAACGGGCTTTCTGCCATAAAAGAAATCTGTGTTAAAACTAATTTAGGATATTCTAATATGAAAACTATACATCATTTAATATATTTTCAGCTGTCAGGTATCCAAATTAATCTAGCTGCCATCTAGAGGAGAAATAAATTTCTTCTAACTCTAAAGCTAATATTTGTAAACTTTCAGACAAGCCATTCCTCAGCTCCAAACTTGTACATTTCTTTATGACCCAAGAAATCTCATGAGGTACAGATGGCCAGCTGCCACTCACCCATTTGCTGCTTTTCTGCAATAGGAGCAATGATAACCTTTTGTTTCTTTTCTGCACTGAACAGTCTTTGACACTTATACACATCTCATACACAGACAAGTGAACCTTTTCTCATCACTCAGAGTGCCGTGAATTTAGGAAAATCTAAACTTGCTGAACTTGTCAATGAAATGTCAATAAGCCTTTTACAAAAACATGTGCAACAATGGTTTCCATCTCTTGCAACTGCCTTTCTCTGAATTTAAGGGAGCCAAGATAAGCATATTACTTGCCCAAGAGCCAGAGGTGAGTTTCAGCAGGTTCTGACCAGTTCTGGAGAACCGGTAGCGGAAATTTTGAGTAGTTTGGAGAACTGCTACCGGTTCGGACCGGTTCGGGAGAACCGTTAGCAGACATGTGGCCTGGTTCACTGAACCAGTAGTGACGGCTGGCTGGCCATGCCCCCGAACCGGTCCCCCAGTCGCTGCTTGCTCGCCCTGCCCTGCCCAGTCTCTGCTCTGCAGCTTGCCTTCCTGAAGTGCTGCACCGCTGTTCTGCCTGCCAGGTAAGCCTGCAAAGTAGTGGCCTACCTAGCTGCCCCTGCCCCCCCCCCACTGTCCCAGCCTGGCTGCCCCACCCCATTCTCCACGGCCCGCAGCCCCCACATGCTTGCCTGCCGT
>QLTV01002664.1:463891-487078 GCA_003457575.1 Thermophis baileyi
GCCCTTGCATTTGCGCTCCCATATGTATGCTGCCTGCTTGAGTGCCCTGCACTTGTCTCTGCTGCAGTGAATCCTGCTGTGTCTCTCTTAAATCATGACCTCGGTCAAACAATACATCAGCACCACCAGGGCATGCACTCTGATGTACATGAAGAGACATTTGAGATATCTCTGCTTGCAGACTAGTTTGTTTGAGAGAAATTTCTCGGAAACTATGTTGCAGAGAACGTAATTCCTCCTGTATTTTGGCATATTCGCCACCAGATGGCATTGCACCATTAGCTGTCTCCTTTGATCGGCCTGACGCAACATCCTCTAAGGGGAGTGGTCTAGGCTCTGATGAAGAAGGCAACATACATGATGAGACATTTGAGATATCTCTGCTTGGAGGCTAGTTTGTTTGAGGGAAATATCTAGGAAACTACGTTGCAGAAAATGTAAATGCTCCTGTATTTTGGCATATTCGCCACCAGATGGCATTGCACCATTAGCTGTCTCCTTTGATCGGCCTGACGCAACATCCTCTAAGGGGAGTGGTCTAGGCTCTGATGAAGAAGGCAACATGGACGCCTCCTGAGGAACACTATATCCCCTTTTTACTGGCCCCAGTGTAGAAACATATTCCTTTGCCTTATGCAGTGTTTCTTCCATAATACTAATTTGCTCATAATAGCTGCTTATAGCTTCATCTCGTGCTGTTAATAAAGGGGGTGAAATACTTTTACTTCTTTCACTTAAGAATGTCTGTGCTGCCCGTGATATATCAAGCTCTGTGTCAGGGTGTCCGACTCCCCCAGATTCCTCAGAAACCTTTTGGGTGCTTGTGCTTGGACATACTGACCTTATTAAATCTTCTTCTTGACATCCACTCTCAGATTCAGGCAGCGTGTAGATATCAGTATGACGTTTCTTCTTTTTCTGTCTTTTGGTCATTCTTGCAGTGATTAAACAGCATTCCTCAGTTGCTAATAAATCTTGCTAACAAACCTGGCCGGTCATCAAAGAATGATGAGCGGGGAATCATTAGAGCAATAAATAGCAATAGCAATAGCAGTTAGACTTATATACCGCTTCATAGTGCTTTACAGCCCTCTCTAAGCGGTTTACAGAGTTAGCATATTGCCCCCAACAATCTGGGTCCTCATTTTACCCACCTCGGAAGGATGGAAGGCTGAGTCAACCTTGAGCCGGTGAGATTTGAACCGCTGAACTGCAGCTAGCAGTCAGCTGAATAAAGATAACCATCCTCTGCTACCATGTTGCGGAGAAAAATAATTAGAGGTGAAATGAATCTTGTTTCCCTGCCCTCAATCCTCATGAATAAGACCGGAGTCCAGGAAAGAATAAAAGTAATATATTTGCATAACAAAAATAAGAACACCTAAGTCTGTGTCTACATGGTGAAGAACAAAGAGAACAAAAAAAAAATTAACACATGCGCAGTACAGGTATCACATGAGGACTTCATATCAGTGTACAATGCTATTTCAAAATAAGAGTCCTGCTGACAAATTAAAATGAACGTAGTGACAGTATCTCACACTCAGACATGCATATTTATGCTTTGTCAAACAATTTGTGCTTTTACACACTCAACTTGTCTACTTTACTGTACATGAACATTGCCAAGACTGTACAGATGCCATGATGGCTATGGGGTACCAACACAGCTGTAAAACAAAAATAATCCTTAACACCTGGTATTGGCCAGATGAAATGGAATCTCTTGAAAGAACATATGAAACCAAGTTACTAGACTGGGTTTCTTTGTTATTTGTTTATTTTTTATACACACACACACACCAAACAGCCTTCTACAAGTCATACTAAGATATAAGGAAAGCATATAAGGCTAATCTGATTTCTTCCCCTGCAATCAGCCAAAACAGTGTCTCTCTTTGTATCATAAATAAAATAAAGAGCCATCCAAATAAACAGTCTTTTTGAACTTAGCCTACATCAATAATTCTCAGTGAGGGTTAAAATCAGAAAAACATCTTTTGGATATCTTCTACCTTTTGGTTCTGCATTTCCAGGAGAAATCATAATCATAACTGGCATATAGACTTCATCTTTAAAACTCTTGTTGTTTTAGGATATCCATCATTTATTTCCAGGATAAGGGATGTTACATACAATACAGAAAAAAAATGTAAAAGAAATGGTAGACAGACAATTATGGCAGACAGAAAATGGATGACTCAAATTCACTCATAAACTAAATTACTGTGTAAATTCATGCCACCCAACATTTTTTTCTGGGGGAAGATACATGCTAAAGATTACTGAATTTCATGTCTTAAGTTTCTCATTTTTTGCCAAGCTGTCTGTTTCAGTTTCTCATAATTCATGTAGTTCCGTATCTAATCCAACTATTATTTATAATGGTATTTTTTCATACATCTCTCCAAATATATGTACTTTGTTTTAGGCTTGTGTTTCATATACACTATCCTTGCAACCATTTTCCCCTAATAAAAAACGATTTGTTGTTTAATTTTAGATGCAATTTTGTGCAGATTTTTCTCTCATATATGATTTTTTTAATACTAAATTTTGCAGATTTGTAGAGGTAGGTCTTTTAAAGGATTAATTAATTGTACAGATTCTAAAATAAGAAAGAAATGTCACATTCAGATTTGCCAAGTGTCTGTTATCTCAAATGCAGAGACATAAGGAAAAGCAAATGATGGAATATAAACAGTACTGCACAGCCAAGATATATCTTGAAGTCTTTATTGCATGCTTTGCTCTCCTTCTCTTTCTCTGTCTCTCTCTCCCTCCCTCCCCCCTCTCTCTCCCTCTCCCTCCCTCCCTCCCTCCCTCTCTCTCTCTCTCTCTCTCTCTCTCTCTCTCTCTCTCTGTCTCTGTCTCTGTCTCTGTCTCTGTCTTTCTCTGTCATAAAATAACCCCATCTTTTTAACTTCTAAATTTGGTTTAAAATCTAAAAAAGTAACATATACTATAGAAGAATAAACAGTCAATGCTGCAATTGTATTTTTTTAATTTGTCTTACATACAGAAATACAAGGCAACCTACATAGTGCTTCCTTCTATTTCCCCCCCAATGCATCAGCCACCTTGTGTTAGGGAGTTGTTGGTCTGAAGTCATCAGGTAAGGTACTATGGCTGAGGATGAATGACAATTTGGATCTTCACAGTGCCAATATGATTACCACTACACCACATTGGCTCTTTTGTGGGTATTGACATCATAAAATTATATATCTTAAAATGTTTATACAGCATTCTAAATGTACAAGATAAAAAACATTTTCAACATCTTCCCTTCTAAATACTTGCTAATATTCCATAATGTTTTCTACAGATATACCTTTAATAACTATGGATGTGGAACTCAGTGGGAAGAATGCTATATTTTAAAAACTGCAATATATTTTCCACTTGTATTCCTCTTCATTAAACTGGGTATTGAATACTTTCAATAATATATTACATATAAAAAATACTGCAAATATTTATGGCAATGACATCATTTCAAAATACCTACTCATATTATATAACTAGCACTAACCACAACAGTTATAAAGTTAAGCCATATTAATATTAAGATAGGTAAGGACATATACTGTATAAACCTAATAAGAATTTAAGCCATCCAGATTAAAGCTCCTGCGCTGTCCTTTTTCAGGTTTTCAGCTGAATGTGTGAAGGGGAAGTGGACTTGACTTGGGTTGAATGATAGCATGCTTCTCTGAACCCAGAAGCATAGAATTTAAAGTTGGAAGGGATCTTGGAGGTCTTCTAGTCCAACCTCTTCTCCAGTATAGGAATCCTCACCACTATTCAGGACAAATGGCTCTCCAGTCTTTTTTTTTGCAGACCTCTAGCAATGCAGCACCCACAAGTTTGGAGCTCTATTGTAGTTTTTCCACCCACTGGTTCTTGTCTTGCCCTCAGGTACTGTACTTGGGAGAGTAAATCTACTCCTCTCTTCCAGGGAGGTCCCTATCTGAAAATTCCTATTATGTCTCCCCATAGTCTTTTCTTCTTCAACCTAAACAAGTTCCAAGTTTAGTATGATTTAGATTCCAAGCCCTTGCCATCTTTGTTGCTCTTCTCTGCATGCTTTTTAGTTCCTCCAGCATAAAGCAGTAGTATCACTTTCCGTGATTTTGATGCTATGGTTGCTATGGTTTGATGCTAGATTGACTCAGCCTTCCATCCTTCCGAGGTGGGTAAAATGAGGACTCAAATTGTTGGCGGCAATATGCTAATTCTGTAAAACTGCTTAGAGAGGGCTGGAAAGCACTGGAAAGCGGTATATAAGTCTAAGTGCTATTGCTATTGCTATACTTCTATTGATGTAGCACAAAATTGCATTGGCTCTTTTGGTAACTGAAGTACAGTGTCAATTCTTGCTTAATCTGTGGTCTAGCAAGACACCCTGATTTTTGTTGCAAGCATTCTAAGACCTCTAATAAAGCAAAGTCTCTAATCGCACTGAGGCTATTCTCCCATCCAAATGAATGCAAATTTGGCTCTCTTCAGACCTCCAGCTAAATGTGTGGAAGTCAGAGGAGGTAGGATTAGTAGGTACCATTCTTGACCCAGTTTGTGCCCTTCACACATGTAATGGGACTACCTGAATGGAGCTTTTGAACCTTAACTTTCAAAATGTAAACTGGTGTTCAAAGTGTACATTTTTTGATCTCTTTAAAAAAATAATGGAACAATTATATTTTTGTCGGAATTTCAACAATATTTTGTTATTCAGCATTCAATATATTCAGTTATTCAGATATTACATAGCATATTGGTTTTTTTGAGTCTCAGTGTTCTTGCACCTCAGACTGTAAGTCATGTCTTCATAGATAAAATTTTGCCTTGTCTTTGCCTTGTCTTTTTGGAAGCATTTCTTGATCTATTTAAAAAGACAACAAATAAGAGGCATTACCCCTAAGGGATTTGTTTTTTTATATATTTCCAAATTACTTAATGGTTCCTTATGCTATGTATAGATCTGTTGAACCATATAACATAAACAAGATATAAAAAATAAATACAACTGTTAACAAATAAAAAAAAATTGAAGTATGTAAAATCATTATATAAAACCAAAATCAACGTGTAGGAACTGTAAAATGGATTTGTAACGCTACATGTTTTTATTTCACTGGTCTTGGACTGAATAATTTTCAGCATTAGCCATTATAGGAAGGAGGACGTAGCTGGACATTTTTAAGGTCACAATGACAAGTATCTATAGCAAATATTAATGTTGTACTGAATCACAAGGCTTTTCTTTTAAGTTTGCACTTATATGATTATGGTTATTATATGGATCCACTGCAGTCCTTACGTTGGTATAGAAAAACCAGAATAAAGAAACCTGGAAACCTTTAAATTGGAAATTCTTTTGTATTACAAATATCCAATGTCCTGCAATTATGCAGGAAAGGACTTATTTGATATTATTATCTTGGGACATTTCTTGACTGATGTACATAATTTTTGGAAGAAAAGAATGGAAGTTGATGGAACTTAGTTAATATAATACCTTGATATTAGCCATACTTACATTGGTATGATAGATGATATAAAATCCCAGCATAAAAAGCAAGAGTATTAACACAGAGATAATACTATACACCATCCAGGGAGATTCAAAATTCTTCTTTGCAGCTGCTGTAGCGAAGAAAATGGGACATGTGATTTATCATAATGCTTTACACCAGGATCTGGCCCGTGGGATGCTTAGATGTGGCCTGCAGGGCTGCCCTGGAAACAGCAAAGGATCGGCCCACGGTGCCTCTGCAAGCTAAAACGGAGTTCAGGAGGGCGTGTGTGGCCATCCTAAGCTCCATTTTCATTGGCAGAGGGTTGCAGGAGGCCGTCACAGCCGAAAATGGAGCTCGTGAGGGCCGGGGGCGGCCCTCCTGAGCTCTGTTTTGGCTGGCAGAGGGTTGCAGGAAGCCGTCACAGCAGAAAATGGAACTTGGGAGCCTGTTTTGGCTGGCAGAGCACACGGGCCACAGGCGCCCCCAACACAGGTGACATTGAGCTGGCCACGCCACCTTGGCCACACCCACCCTGTCCCCCCAAGCTGAAACACAACCCTGATGCTGCCCTCAATGAAATTGAGTTTGACACTCCTGCTTTACACCAACCTTTCCCAGCCTCCAAATATGAAGGAATAATATTTCCTCTCCTCATACCAACTGAAAAGTCTGGGAGTTGTAGTTCCAGTTAATTTGAAAGCCATCTTTTAAAAAGTGCATTAAGAAGGCTGCTTTATTGGACCCCAGCCTTCCATAACCTGGATATCCCTTTGATCTGTGGCCTTCAACTCTCACAATTCACAAAACTTACATTATTAATTGTGGGATTTAACATCTCAGATACATTTAATTGTTTTAAAAGATTGTTATCTATTATACATTTTTGCTTATCACAGAAGGGAATAATGTAATGGCATAAATGAATGTATTTGTGTGTGTGTGTGTGTGTGTGTGTGTGCGTGGTGATATCCTTATATATTCTGTAAACTCCTAGAGTCCAATTAGATTAAATCAATGTATCAATGTTATAAATAAACCAACCAAATCAATTTGCTGACTTTCAAAGATAAGCATCTGAATTAAGATTGGGGTGTAGTCCTCAAATAGTTTCAGTCGCAAGTTGACTTCTGTGGACCTTACTTCATACTTAAGTGGTCAGTAGAGGGGGCGTGCATAAGTGCACTAACATGCCTATAGTCCCTGTCATTGTGTTTTTCTTTTATTCTTGTTCTCGTTTTTGTTTGACAAATTCTAATAAATAAATAAATAAATAAAATTAAAAAAAAATGAATTAGAAAATCTATGAGCAAAGATGAGATAAATTTATCTGAATGACTGAATCAGGATCTGGATTGAATCTTCTGGTCTATAAAATTTCAATTTATTTGAGAGTCTACATTTTTCTAGTTTAAAATTCAGACCATCCCATTGTCACCTCAATGTGCAATTTTCTTTTTTTTAAAAGCTTTCCTTGGTTATGTAGTTTTTCAAATATGTACATTCTGAAGTATATACTACATGCATATTTTGTATACATGTTTGCTCAGTGCACATTATTTGCTTTTCATCCTTCTTAGTACAATGCATTTTTATATCCTTTAATTATACTTTGATTTTGTACAAACACATTTTTGTATTGGTCTAGAACTAAATGTAAGGATGCTGAAGTCTGGAAGGGTAACTGAATTTTAGTTTATGAGCTGCCACTTTCCCCAACCCAGTATTAGCAAGTTTATTACTTTTTTAAAAAAAATCACTTTAATTTGTATCCAGATATTCCACATTTACTTTTAAATTTCATAGAATTCTAAGAAAATATGGCTAATGGGAGTTAGAATCAAAGTACCAAATTGAGAAAAAATGGTTAAAGATTTGTAAGTGAGAATTATCCACATTACCTTTTTCTCCATCCCTACCTTCTACTGCCAAAAGAATAGGCGGGCCATTCTCCTGCACAAGATCATTGTTTATGAACATGCCTGCCCTACACAGGTATACATCACTGTCATTCTCTTTCAGATGCTTCAGTGTGATTGTGGCCATGTTGTTCATCTCAAAATACTCAGTGCGATTTTCATATGCAGGATCTTCTCTCTTGATTTTGCCGTGTTGGGTAACATAAAGCACGTTCTTGACGTCTCTAATGGTTCGTTTCAGATACAGACCTTCAATCCTATGCATAAACTTGCAGGTGAGATTGACAGATTGCCCTTCTTCAGCAATAAGAACCATCAATTCCTGGCTCACCATTTTATCTGGAAAGAAAAAGATCTCCTGAGTGAAGGTGATGGTGAATATTATTTATGCCCTTGCCATATTGATGTCAATGGATCTTAAGTGTTATAGTGTGCGCCAGTTCCAATTCCAAGTCTATTTAAAAATGCAAAACCCTGAAGATGAAGCTTCATTATCCTTTCAGTTGTATTTCAGTCTTGATATTGAGAAGAAACCCAATTTTTTTCCAGGCATTCAGCAATCACAATGCAAGTTCCAGTTCTTCTTTCACATTAGAAACAGCCTGGCTACTGAGCAAATACCACCTGCTGAATACCACAAACTATAAATTCTCCTGAAAGGTGGCAGACACAATAAACAAGCTTATTTTAATTTGCCATTTCCTGTCATTTAGCTTTTTATTATTGTCACTACATCATAGAATGAGAGTTTCTGCTGCATAGTTTTGCTAAGAAAAAAAAATACTTATGAATTGTGGAACTGCTTTAAAAGCAGTGGCTATCACTTTCAAAGTGCATTCGTTTCTTGAAGCAAGTTCAGCTGCCATACGCCACATCTAGTGTTGTCACTTAAGTATTTGAATACTTTTTTTTCTATGTCCGGGTTCTTTTCTTCAAAACTCCTCTCCACGATTACATCTAAAATAACTGAACAGTTGTAAGAAATCTTGGGGATCTCGTAAAACTTTTCTACTTCAATGATATTCAAACTTAAAAAATTACCAGTTCCATTTGCAAGACAATCTTATTTTCCTCGCATTCAATCAATAACATTGTATTGGGTTTTTTTTAATTGCCTCTCTTCTTTGAACTTATGAGGACTGTCTATCAAGCTGTTGTTCTGAATAGCAATAGCACTTAGACTTATATACCGCTTCACAGTGCTTTACAGCCCTCTCTAAGCGGTTCACAGAGTCAGCATATTGCCCCCAACAATCTGGGTCCTCATTTTACCCACCTCGGAAGGATGGAAGGCTGAGTCAACCTTGAGCCTGGTGAGATTTGAACTGCCGAACTGCAGCTAGCAGTCAGCTGAAGTAGCCTGCAGTACTGCACTCTAACCACTGCGCCACCTCGGCTCTTTGAATGACCAAAGAAACTTCTGTGCTGTGCTATTCTTTGTTATGCTGTGCTGTTCTTACTTGCTTAGCCTGTGTAAATCTGTCTGCTATTTTTATTTCATGTTTGACTGCCTTAATGCACTATTTCATTAACTGGGGTTTTTAATTGATTCGTTGGAATTCTATGCAATAATGGATTTCCTGGAAGTGCATTTCAAGAGCCACATTTGAGGAATAAATATAGTATACTTTGAGAGTTAGTCCTTAGCATCCCAAAGATCTCAAAATATAATGTTTATATTTTAAAGATTCATTTTGGAATGTTTAAAAATATTGAATGCTGGAGTTAATATAGAGCAGAAATTCTGACATAAAGAACTGTAGCTCCCCAACATACATCTTTGAATACCAGTATCAAATTTCCCTGATTCCTTACATGCTTCAACATAGGGACCAGAGCTGTGCAGAGATCCGTATTTGAAGGGGAGAGTGACTTAGAGCATATGTCATTATGAAACACATTTTCCCTTTAGGATTGCATGGCAAGAGTTGGCCAAGCTCAGGTCAGATGTGGCTTATTTAAGGAGCTAGGTACAGGTGTGCATACCTTCTTGATTTTTCTCATTGGAATTGACAGCTTAATCTGAGAAAGTTAATATTATTTGCTATTTCCAAGACCAACAGAAAAGATAAAACATAAAATAATAAAAATTACAAGACAAGTTAATGAAACAATTTAATAATGCAAGAAAGGCAACAGTCTCTGCAAACCATAGCTATTTATAGAAATATTGCAGAAATTGGTTAGTATAAAAAAAGGAATTTCAGTGGGATTGTAGTAATAAAAGACTCTTTGACACCACGAAAACTAATAGCATACCGGTAATTTGTATCCATTACTTTTAAGTACATTTGGAAAGGAATCTTCTCACATTTTACATACATCTTACATACAATATTCCTAGACATTTCTCAGACAAACCTGAATATCCTACTTTGTATCCCACATTCAGACAAAGCATATTTATGGTTTTTCAGACAATTTCTGCTTTTATACACTGAAATTCTCTACTTTACATGTGCATTGCCAAGACTGCACAGATGCCATGACAGCTATGGAGCACCAAGGCAGAGGTAAAACAAAAGTAATCATTAACATTTGGTTTTGGCCAAATAAAATGGAATAACTTGAAAGAAGATATGATTGTCTGGAATTTTGAATAACAGTTCTCAAAATGCCACCATATTTTATTGCAACTCCTACTTAGCTACAACCAGTTGCTAGACTGGGTTTCTCTGCTGTTTACTCATCTTGCAAAAAAAAAAATACACAAAACATATTTCTACAAGTCATGCTAAGATATAAATAAAGCCTACAAATTCTGAGATAATTGATATGAACATTCTGAGTATTTACATTATTCAAAGAAAACTTTAATTTATACCAAAGTGCTAAACTCAAATCTGATTTCTTCCCCTGTAATCAGCCAAAACAGTTGCTCTCTTTATATCATAAATAAAAGCAAGATCCAGACAAATAAACAGACTTTTTTTCAACTTAGCCCATGTTATTAATTCTCAGTGAGGGTTAAAAATCAATAAAATAATTTTTGGATATCTTCTACCTTTTGATCCTGCATTTCCAGGAGAAAGCAGCAAGAGAAAATACATAGAAAGGATCCAAAGCATTTTGCAACAGTTGTTTTTTTCTATCTGAAACCAGCTACTCTTTACCCACAGAGCAAAAATTGCCTTCCCATTTGGGTGATCATGTGATTTTCAACCAAATGAGTGCTTGGCTTAGCCTAAACCACATCAGTATATACAGTCAAATCTAATGGTGTGAGTAACTATCCACAAATAAAACCACATTTCTGACAAGGTGCAAACAACATGTGTTCAGCTTTAGTCCTTGTTTTAGCAAAATTACAAAACAGTCACAAAAATGTTCATGCTAGTCCTTCATAAGCAAAGTTTGCTCCCACTTTATTCCACATCCACATATAAATTATATATCATAGTGTCTGTAAAATAGATTGAAGAGGACTAAAATAAAAACAATCTTTATTAATTTCTCTTTCTGTTGCTTATTGTCCTTTTGTCATATCCTTTTCATCACAATTTTCAGAGCTCTGTCAAACACCTTCCAGGTACACTTGTCAAACTAATCTACAGTCATTTTTGCATTCATACTTGATAGGGAGGGGAACAATAATAGTATTCTTCCAATCATCAGGCCAAGGTGAAGTTTTTATACACATCATTAAATAAATCATACGGTGATGTCATATTCAAACTACATCTGTATTTAAAACATTATTAATGAAAAAAAATAACACTTTTAAAAACAAATTTGGGGGGATTGTTTACTGGTTTCTGGGAGCATCCTAAGATTACTATGTAAGTAATACTAATACTATTAATATTAATACTATGGCCATAGAAGTTCTTAAAATTAAATAAATACATTTTCCCGCTATTTCATCCACCCCACAGCCTTATCATTTTCAATGTTTCATAACAGTTATTTCATTTCCATCCGTTTGTTTCCATTCCAATTTGACATATTTTCTCACATTTTTCCTTAAAACAAAGTTTCCAGCATTCCCGCTCTTGGATAATTTTATCTCAAATTATTTCAACACTTTTAATTCCATGAGCTTTCATAGAGGCTCCTTGTTTAACTCGCCTCACCAGCTTCCAAAACAACTTATCTCCCTCAAAATCACTCATTTTGTGGGCCATTTTTAATCTTATTTCCCGATTTCTGACTACATTACTGCCTTTTCCCCTCTCAACACACATTATACAATATCTTTCTCAGCCTAAGTTTTATCTTACATGATTATTATTATTATTTATTATTATTAAATTTATTTTCTGCTTATCTCGCCACGGGGCTACTCTACATGCTTGTTTCCTCATACATAGCTTCTTTCAAGTCATCATTTTATCTAATGATTCTCATTAGACTATCTCAATACATTTCTTTATTACCCTGTACAGTAATATAATTATTATTCCCACTTCATGCAGCTATCCAATTTTCTTCTATTATAGCCCCTTCCCATTCATTCTGTTGCTAGATTAATTTATCTTCTAATATACAGCATTCATACCTTCTTTTTCTGCAGTCATTCTACTTTCACTCTACTTTCTTTCATTTACTTCCTTTTCTTCCATGTCTATTTCCCCCCCTAAAGATTCATTATTGACACTAATAAATATGTCACACATTCAGAACATCTAATCATCCTTGTATCCAAGATCATTCCTTCCTGGACCAACTTGGGCCACATGATGCTACATAATAAAGTTCCACATAACCAACAGCATTCAGTATCTCTGTATCAAGAGCTTTAGGTATGGCAGATAGTCAAGGTACCAAATCTGGACTGCAGATGTCCAGACATAAAAATCATTTTACTGTCCTCTAGTGGTTGTCTAGTTTTTTTGCAGTATACCTGGTAGCCCTAATGTACCAAACTGCAAAGATCTACTCAGAAAGCTTTATTCAGTCATTTTTGATCGGCTTCTGTCCCTTCCACACGTGCTCAGCAGAGCAAAAAACAAAAAATTAAAAACACTTTAAAAATATTTAATCTTGCCAGCCATCTAGCATCTTGAAGTGCAAAATGCCCAAAAAGGAAAATTAAATAACTTCCATTTTCTTACATAGTGAGTAATCCATACTGAATTATTTAATTTTTTTATTTATGACACTGGGAATCCTAAAGGAAGTTTCATGACATGTTAGGTACTTCTTGTTCTTTTTTTATCCAGAGACGAATATAATTTTTCAAAATTCATCGTCCAGCTTCTTAACAAAAAATAGTGATCTTAACCACATTCATACAATCTTAGATGCTCCATATTTGTATATCTGTAGCTCAGAGTTGAACTGTGGAGTCTTTGCTGCTCTTTGAGCATGGTTGTTTGCTTGCAGATGTCTTACTACCTGACTGGGTAAGGTCATCAGTGAGAATAAGTGTGGGATTTGCTCCGTTACTTGTATATACAGTAGCTTGACCTACCAGTGTTCTCCTTGGTAGTCTTAGATGCTCATAATCTAGATCAGCAGCCCCCAATCTTTTGGGCACAAGGAACACCAGTTTCATGTGCTGCCTGAATCCCATGGATGGGACTTCTCTTGTTTGTGCAGCCTGGTTGCAGGCATGCTGCGGACGTGCTGGTCCATGGACCACGGATTTGGAGACCCCTGATCTAGATTGCAATTCCAGAAGAATCAAGATTGAATACCCAGATAGAACATTCATTATACAGGAAAATAACAAAGGAGTGCAGTTCACACATACATGAAACTTCCAAGAAGGCTTGGCCAGTGCCACCTTGGCTTTTTCTCATAGGTAAATGAAATAGGCCAGAGTGCCTTTCACTCATCCAGTTCATCTGGGAGTTGCCTGATTTTAGAGAATTGACTTTTGTTGTGGAAACTATGCCTTCTTTTTTCTTCAAAGTCATCAGTTTTGACAAACTGCATCAGCTGAAATCTCCCAAAGGAACCCTTTTTGCTTCCATGGCTGCTTTAAGTGGGTGTCATGCACTACATTTTCCATATATGTCAATTGACAAACACATAAAGCTACATATACTTGTGTTTGTTTGTTGTGTTTATATACTGCCGTATTTAGCAAAAATAACTCCTGATGGTTTATAACTCCAAAATATAAAAGCAGAATGAAGCATAAATGCCAATAAAAATCAAAACAGCCATAAAAGTTACTATGTATTAGTGACGATACATTTCCCAAAAGTCCTCCGGAATAGCTCTGTCATTCACAATTTCTGGAAATCAAGAGGGAGAGTATTCCATTACATGGTTCTAGTAGCACAAAAATGTTGCCTGTAAGTCTCAGCCCCTTTCATCTCCCCTACATGGGAGGCCATTAAATGATGTTCGCTGGAGAGCCATACAGGGTGAATTGAGTGTTATACATATGCTGTTGCAATCTATAATGCTGGTGCTATATATAATGCCAATATATTGTCATTAATTCAGAGTTAAAATAAATTTATAAATTTAATATAAATAATATATTTAAACAATTAAATAATATATTCTAACAAACTTTTGTTTTGGGGTTTTGTTTTGTTTTGTTTTGTTTTGCTAAGAAAACCTACAAGTTATTTACTTGCATGCTTAGATCATATGTTAAGTGTATGATAGAGCTACAGTTTCAAAAGCAAGTTGAAATATGTGCAAATTGGGAATAATAAGTCTGTGTGTGCACTTCTAAGTAGCCTTGACTCCTGGCAACAAGTACCTGCAATTTTCTTGGCAACATTTTTGGAAGGGGTTTATCACTGCATTCTTCCTATGACTAAGAGAAAGTGACTCAGCCAACTGCCTTTTGAGAGAGAGAGAGAGAGAGAGAGAGAGAGAGAGAGAGAGAGAGAGAGAGAGAGAGAGAGAGAGAGAGAGAGAGAGACAGAGACAGAGACAGAGACAGAGACAGAGACAGAGACAGAGACAGAGACAGAGACCTCCCTGGCAGGGAGGACTTCAACAGATGTAGGAAGAGATGGTAGGGCCTAGCAGTGGGAATGATGGAAAGAAAATGTGTCTTTTTTTAAATAATATCTTTATTAAGTTTCAATTTCACACATTAGATTGCATATTATCATAAAAAGAAAAGGGAAAGAAAAAGAAAAAAATACATTTAAGTCTCCAAAAATACAACTAACAAATACAACAAAAATGCCCTCTATCTTTTTTTTTAGTAGAGATATTAACAATCTAATCAAATTATTGTCATGAAGAAAATGTTTGAAAGAGATATGACCTTAATTGACTTGAAGTCTGCCTTTGGGTTTTCCCCTGAATAACATTGTATTAGAAGCAGATTAGATGAGCTATATACATATTCAGTCATTAGAACAGTATTTTGGTGCTAGATAAGGGTTAACGAAATTCAAAATGGGTTGGACTTAGTCCACTTGTGTAAACGTGGAGGCTCTAGAATAATTCTCTTTTTTTGCCGCTCCTTCTCTTACAGCTCCTGGTTCCATCTCTGTGGATATTTTTTGTCTATGGAGTCTGGGAGGAAGCCAATAGTATAAGCAAGTGACACAGTCCAGATTCAAAGAAGTGTAGATTAGTTCATGAGACTTTTTTGCTTCTGTCCCTGAAGCTGTTCTCTACACCTCAGCATAGAGGGCCATTTTTATTGCATTGGAATCAGTTCATGGCTCCCATATGTTCTCTTTGCAAATCCAAGTCTCTCTCTCTCTCTCTCTCTCTCTCTCTCTCTCTCTCTCTCTCACACACACACACACACACACACACACACTTTCTCTTTCTCTTTCTCTCTCTCCCCTCCCCTCCCCCTTTTTAGCAGTCCTGATACCAGGTAACATTTTTTCCTAATGCCAAAGTAGTTTGGGAGGTGAATAGGGAAAAAGCTACCTTATTGGCAGCTTAGGAAAGGCAGGAAAGGCAAACAGGAAAGGAGCAAAGCTGGGGAAACTGGGCAATCCAATCAGTAATATTTGCCATGTTGGCAGCTTCTGAAGGGACGGAAGAGATAGCAAGGGCAATGCAGATACAGATACAGATTAACAGAGTTGGAAGGGATCTTGTAGGTCATCTAGTCCAACCCCCCGCCCAAGCAGACCCTACACCATTTTTGACAGATGGCAGTCCAGTCTCTTCTTGAAAGCTTCCAGTGATGAAACTCCCACAACTTCTAATATGTGAATTTGTTTGCATGAGTGAATTTCTGCCATTTCTGCACAATAAACAAGGAATAACAAATAGTGAAATTAACAACAAGAACAAGAAAACAGTTAATGAGTATTATAAACTTTTCTATCTATTTTTAATGAGGCAAATAGTGACTTTTAGTGACAATAAAAAAATTCTACTTTTATTGTTCATTTTTAATCAACCTTTCTTTATTTTTATTTACGTGGGTAATCCCCTCACCACAGTGATTCTGGCAGTGAACACACTTTAAATGGACCGTAATATAAATAAAATAAAATATAAAATTTTAAAATATATAATATATATTGTAACATAAAATATGTTCTGTAATTGTTCCCATTCATTCTCAGGGTTTGAGTATTTGAAATTATTTAATGGACCCATGCTTTTTCTTTAAGGCAATAATCAGGCCAAAGTCTCCTTTTAATTAAGCTCCTGATAACCTATATTAGACAGCCATGCAGTGTTCTTAACAACTGTATAAAATGGTTTACTGTTGCCTTCTTCTGATATTTTTTTTTCTTAGCAAGAAAAATAAATTCAAATATAATCTCAACATTTTTTCATATTATAGGATTGCCCATGCATTTTCAATTATTGGGAATTGATATTAATAGATAAAATACAGGTAGAAAAAAAGCACATGGACATAGGATGCAGTGAAAAGGGTTGGAGTTTCCCATGAACACTGGCTCATGGGTTGGTGATTTATGGGATTCAAACCAAGGAAGTTAACATTGGGTCCATTCAAATATATTTCAATATTTTCTAGGCACCATAGATTGAATGTTTAAGTATGAGGTCCCAGAGATGATAAATAATGATGATGATGCAATGTTTTCATGCCAAATAAGAAAGCTGCAATGTTCATTTTTTTTGTCATGTCTGGCTTTATAGTAATGGTTAAAGTAAATGGTCATTGGGTATTGAAAAATATCAATCTCTAGTTAGCCCTTACCTGCAGAAGATAATTTTTCCTCCCTGTTCTCCACCACATTACAGCCAATAAAATGGAAGCCAATGAAATAACAGCTATCACAATGACTATTGTCCCAGTTATATTCAGTGTGGTCTCTTCTGTTATAATCTTGGAAGCTCTAACATTTTCAAGTGTCGTACATGCAGAGGCTGTATAAAATAAAGAAAAGAAAATGTAGTTAATTTTCCACCCGAACAATTAAAAAGGTAGTATGTTCTTGAAGTGCTGAATTCCTGGTCATTTCATGAACATGTCCATATGATTTTCTTGGCAACTGCATAGAAATAGTTCATTAACTTCTTCCAAATTAGTCTACTTCTGGGTTTTCTTTGTGGTTTTAAATCCAAGTATGAACTTTGATCCTTCTTAGCTTTTGGATTCAACCACGCTCAACTCTATGCTGTTATCTAGCAAAGTATATGGTACTTATTAAGAATACAACCAGAGGTGGTATTCAGCCAGTTCTGACTGGTTCTGGAAAACCGGTAGCGGAAATTTTGAGTAGTTCAGAGAACCGGCAAATACCACCTCTGGCTGGCCCTGCCCCTGATCTATTCGCTGCCTTGCTGATTGGCTGGGTCTTCTTTTGTTGCCCTGCACAGGAGAACATGGAAAGCAGGTTAGTGGGTTGGGGAGGGAATGGAAATTTTGCAGTATCCTTACCCCTGGAGTGGGGTGGAAATGGAGATTTTACAGTATCCTTCCCCTGGAGTGGGGTGGAAATGGAGATTTTGCAGTATCCTTACCCATGGAGTGGGATGGAAATGGAAATTTTGCAGTATCCTTACCCCTGGAGTGGGGTGGAAATGGAAATTTTACAGTATCCTTCCCCTGGAGTGCGGTGGAAATGGAGATTTTGCAGTATCCTTACCCCTGGAGTGGGATGGAAATGGAAATTTTGTAGTATCCTTACCCCTGGAGTGCGGTGGAAATGGAGATTTTGCAGTATCCTTCACCTGGGGAGGGATGGGAGTGGAGATTGTGCGGCCCCTGGAGTGGGGTGGAAATGGAAATTTTACAGTATCCTTCCCCTGGAGTGGGGTGGAGATGGAGATTTTACAGTATCCTTCCCCTGGAGTGGGATGGAAATGAAGATTTTGCAGTATCATTACCCCTGGAGTGGGGTGGAAATGGGGATTTTACAGTATCCTTTCCCTGGAGTGGGGAGGGAATGGGGATTTTGCAGTATCCTTCCCCCAGGAGTAGGGAGGGAATGGGGATTTTGCAGTATCCTTCCCCCAGGAGAGGGGAGAGAATGGGGATTTTGCAGTATCCTTCCCCTGCCCCGCCCACCAAGCCACGCCCACCAAGCCATGCCCACCAAGCCACACCATGCCCACCAAGCCACGCCCACAGAACCGGTAGTAAAAAAATTTGAATCCCACCACTAGAAGGAAGCCATTTGCTTCCCAAAAGTGGATCACTACAAGTCTCTGCTTTGACACCAAACTAAAACCATTGCTGTTGAAAGAATCTCTTCTCCCTGTTAACAAAAGTACTTCCTATTATATTCCATGTGCCCCCCCCCCCGCGCATGCACGCATGACTCCCCCTGCTCCCGGCACACGATGGCACGCCCGTTTTTCGCTCTCCCCAGGCTTCAGAGCCTTTCTAGGAGACTGGGGAGGGCGAAAATGGCCTCCCCCCCCGGAGGCCAGAAATGGCCCATTTCCCAATTTCTGGCCTCCGGAGGGCCTCCAGGGGGTGGGGAAGGCTGTTTTCGTCCTCCCCAGGCTCCTAGAAAGGCTCTGAAGTCTGGCGAGAGCAAAAAAACGGGACTTCCGGTCCAACCGGAAGTCGGCAAACGGCCCATTTCCGGCCTCCGGAGGACCTCCAGGGGGGGTGGGAAGGCCGTTTTCGCCCTCCCCAGACTCCTAGAAAGGCTCTGGAGCTTGGGGAGAGCAAAAAACGGGCCTTCCCCATCCCCTCCGGAGGCTGGAAACAGCCTGTTTCCTGACTCCCAGTGGGCCCAGAAGGCCCGAAAATCAGCATGCACGCGCCGGACCTGAGCTCGCGTGCCCACCGATATGGCTCCGCATGCCACATTCTATTATATTGAATATTAGATACATGGGACAAGTAACATGATAATTTGGTGGACTTCGTGTGCTGCTGGAGTTCTAGACAGAACTTCAGACAGTAGCTTGCCAAGAATTCAATGCAACACAGTGATAGCCCCCGAGCATCAATCTCACATTTTTACTAACTCACTCCCAAAGATCTTATAATTAAATTTCCAGTTAATTACTCCAAAATGCTCATTACCCACCCAAAATTGTTCAATGGAAACAGTGAGATCTTAATGGGATTGGAACAAACACAATTGTCAAGCCTATCCTGGGAAAAATATCTTATGTTAACTGTTCTTTTAGTTCTTGATAACTTTAATTACCAATGTTTCTAGACTGGTAGTGATAGCTGTTGACAATCTGAAGTATAGGCACGATAATGAAAAAATGAAACACACCTGGTTGTCTGCTAGGAATTCTTGTGTTGTTGAAAGTACAGCAATATTCAGTTTCAGAGGGAGCAGATTCCAGTTGAAGGGTATTGCTCAGGCTGAATGACCCATCCTCAATTTTCACAGACTGAGATGTTGACTTATGGGTCAGATTAGTTCCAGTTTTAGAAACCCAATAGAGCTTCTCCTCTGGGTAACCTCCAGATGCTGTACAAATAAGAGTGTCCTCCTGTTTCATGACTTGAGGACTCGTATATGGTGCTGCCAAAATATGACAATGCACTAATCAGAACTATATCGCTCATAGACTTTAAAGGGATTACAGTTTCTCCAAGATCTACTGTTTTTCCAGTTATATTTGTGACACTCCCACCCCTTGTCTCTCATCAGGAATGTACAGATCCAAGCCAGTTATCATTAAGGTGACTGCTGTGGACACCCACAGGATAGTCCCAGAGACATCACAATTGGCAGACCAAAAGCATATAATTGATTGGGGGGATTTAAAATTAGCTTTTTGCAGTTAATATTATGTTCTATTTTTCTGCAATAATATTCTAGACTTTAAAAGAACAATGATTCATTCATTCATTCATTCATTCATTCATTCATTCATTCATTCATTCATTCTTTCTTTCATTCATTTATTATAGCCATCCAACTAATTGCTCTCTCAAGAGGGAACAATTGTGAGGAAAATCGGAGGAGGAAGGCATATTAGGTATGTTCTCTATCTTGACTTATTTATAAAAAAAATAAATGCAGGGTAAAAACAAACAAACAAATATTATTCTGGATTTTACAATTTTTAAAAAATGTACCAGAATTCACAGTTTCCTGGTTTCTAGCCTGACGATTTAATCACTAGACCAAATAGTCTTTTCTATAAGGGCATTTTGAAAGTATATTTCAAAGAATTCATGTTTATGACATTCTGTTTGTTCCATACTTCTAAATCAGGGGTGTCAAACTCACATTGTCACGTCATCACCACGTGACATATCGCGACTTCTTTTCCCTTTGTTAAACCAGGGGTGGGCGGGAACCAAATTTGGGAATAAGAACCAAAATGCAGAACCAAATTTGGGAATAAGAAAAGGATGAATAAGCTGTTAAGGAACTTTGAAAAAAATCACATAGTCCTAAAGAAAAGGAAAGCCTGAGAAAATAATACAGAATGACCCCATGTTGATTTTGTTTAATATATGATAGATAGAGATAAACTCTGACAAGATTTGGAGATTCTGTTATTCTACCACCTATAACAGCAAAAAGCACTCAGAACCCTTGCCACACTTGTTTCTTGACTTTGCCCCCTTCAAATTCCTTTCTGCCTCACTAAGCAAAATCAAAGCAGGATTATTTTGAGTTTCTTTCTCACCCTTTCACCCTCCTCAAGACTGTGTAATCTTTTCTCCAAGTTCCCTTTTAATGGCTCATTCACTCATCTTCCTTCCCAAGGGCAGATCTACATGATATCAGGAGGCAAGCTCCACCTTTTATGCTTGGATTGCAAGGTAGCACACAAGTATGTAAGGGCTGGAGTGTGTGTCAGGATGGGCATTTAGTCGTTGGCTCTATCCCTCCTCTGCCCCTGTGTAGATGCTTATGGTGAAAGCCAGTATTAATAGTGAAATTTTAAGAATGGCAGCTGCTATACCAACTGATTTTGACCAATACACATTCAAATCTAGCTTCTTGATGTTTATTGATCATAGGCTCAGACTTACCAAACACCTCTAGAGATATAGTCAGGTTATCCATAGTGTTTTCAGCTATATAACTTAATGTATAGTTTCCTTCATGTGATATCTTTATTTGGTTAATACTCAGAAAAGCCATATTGCTGTGGAATTCCAATGTTGTTTCACCATCAGTCAAGCTTCTATTCTGTTTTTTGATGACTCCTTTGGGAGTACAGTGGTTTCCCTTGAGGGGGCAGAATCTCAATCCCATAAATACTATGGGTGCATTATTCTTGCATTCAATCATAATGCCTTTTCCAAGTTCTGCAATGTTGGGTTTTGAACATGATAAACAACCATCCCCTGAAAAAAAAAAAAGCAGAAGATGCAAACAATTGCACTGCATGTTTTTCATTTACCAAACCTAAATTATTAGGAATTAAGAATACTATTTCTACAGCCAGAAGACATATTTGGATAGAAAAAGTTCAGTGCTTAGTAATTTAGGCAATAAGGCTAATAGGAAAGTTCTCCTAAAGTTTGGGACAATGGCTGCTATTCAGTGTAGTCACCTCTGTTTTGTCTGAAGCATGGATAAACTGAATTCATAACAGCCATTAATTGGATTCAGCAAAAAAAAATGGCAGTTAAAAATAATGTATGATTAGCTGAATAACTATAGGCTCTTTCCACATTATGCTAAACCACAGAGCCTGGATTCACACAAACTCAATCAAAAATGCTTATTGTGAGTTGTGAAGTCAGCCATTATTTAGTGATTACTACAATGTGCTCTATGCAGGCTGCCCTGGAAGATCTTCCAGAAACTACAACTGGTCCAGTATGTGGTGGTGTGTGCAATTTTAGGGGTTTCATCACTGCTGTGTGAGCTGCACTGGCTTCCAGTTTCTTCTCAGGTGCAATTCAAGGTGCTGGTTATGGCCTTTAAAGCCCTAAATGGATCTGAGTTACTGAACCTCTTCTAACAAAGGAGAAACAGAAAGAATCCCCAATGCCAATAGAAGAAATTTCATTTGGGCCAATTAACCTTTTTTTAACTGACATTTGCAGTTTTTTACTTTCTCTTTTGTGTACTTGCACCTGTCCTCCTTAATGTCTTGATAGGCATCTTAGTCCGTTCTTGAATTCAAGGTCCTATCTTTAAAATGTACCTATATTCCTGTAAGTTGGATTTAAGGAGTTGTTTCTTTGACATTTCCAATGATACATAGGTTGTTTTTGTAAGCAGGAAAAATCGAACAATAACTACCATATATTCCTGAACGTATAACAATGAACAAGAATATCTAGTTTTTCATGTTATTAAGTAATATTTCCCCTTTCTAAAGCCTTATAAGAATCATATACAGTAAGCATACTGTAAGCAAACACATAAAAAATAGATGGTCTGTATCCTGTAACTGAATTGTTTTATTGATTTGACTTACATTAAGTTTATAATAATTTCCAAAAATCATGAGTTTGGCATTTGGTCCTTAGCATAAACTTGTAGGATATTCTTCCTCCCTGCCTGGCTAGTGTACAGGTTATTAGTATTATATGACTCGACACATTCAAAATGCATTAATAGAAACACACCATTTCAATTCTCTAAAAATACAGCAGCTGTAACTTTAATGTTAGAAATGGAAGTTACTCTTTTTTCCTTCTCCAATAAAAGGCAAAGCAAAATAATAGTAAAGGAAATGCAGTTGAAGGAATCTCACCTATGTCCTGTTATAAGGCAGTATAAAAATATTGTAGCTATAAAATATACTGAGATAATAGAAAAAATTTACCTGCTTGAATGTCACTTAAAACATTCAACAGTAGGAAAGTGAATGGTAACGTTCGGAAAGATGCCATACTAACACCAATTGTTTCTGCTTAGAATCTCAGTGGAAGGCATTTCAGAAACTGAGTCACCATCTTGAAATAGCAATCAATGTTTTTCCTGTTGAGAAATGAGAACATTAAGTATTCCTTCTCCATCTTGCTCAATTAGAATAATCTGTGAATAAAATTATTCCCAAATAATCCTTTACCCTGTTCTTCTGGATTAAAGCCTTTCTTTAAAAAAAATGTGACGCAAAATTTTGTAGAAGAAAAAAAAATCTCATCATCATTTAAGAAAATGGTAACTGAGAGCAAGTTTGGTCTAATGGTGAAGGCACCAGGGGCTAGAAACCAGGAGAATGTGATTTTTAGTACCATCTTAGCCATGAAAGCTGACTGGATGCCTTTGGCCAGGGGTAGGTTCCAAAAATTTCTACTACCACTCTGTGGGCATGGCTCAGGGGTGGGTTCCACTTACCTTCGCCACCGGTGTGCATCGCGATGTTGTGTGCGCGCGCATTCCCCCGGCGCAATGCTGCTTCCGCGCATGCTCAGTCACTATAATCGGCCCGAAACACAGCTGAGGAGCTGATCAGCTGTGCTTCGGGCGAAGAATAAAGGTCAGCATACACCCGGGGGCGGGCGGGAGGGCCATTTCCGAAGCAGCAGCAGAGCACAAATG
>QLTV01002664.1:488356-512441 GCA_003457575.1 Thermophis baileyi
GTCCCGTCAGCTAAACAGTGCCGGCTGGCGGGCCCGCGGGGGAGGGCCTTCTCTGTGGCTGCTCCGGCCCTCTGGAACCAGCTACCCCCTGAGATCCGGACCACCCCCACCCAGCTGGCCTTCTGGAAAGCGGTGAAGACCAGGCTCTTCCGGCCGGCTTGGGGGCGTTGATCTCGCCTCTGTAATTGGCGAGGTCCAGCCATGAAACGGTATGCATGAGTTTTTAACTGTTTTTAATTGTTTTTATTATGATTTTTTTAATGGTTTTTTATATTGTTGTGAGCCGCCCAGAGTCCCTTGGGAGTTGGGCGGCATACAAATTTAATAAATAATAATAATAATAATAAAAAATTTGCCACAAATCCTCAGAAACAAATGCCGGCGCCCATGGACCGGCACCGACCAAAGCGGGTCAATGACGCCATTGTGACATCACCAGGGNATAATCTGCCCGAAACACAGCTGAGGAGCTGATCAGCTGTGCTTCGGGCGAAGAATAAAGGACAGCCTTAGCCCGGGGGTGGGTGGGAGCGCCCTTTCCAAAGCAGCAGCAGAGCACAAACGGCACAAAACTTCAAAAATTCGCCAAAAATCCTCAGAAACAAATGCCGGCGCCCATGGACCGGCACCGACCAAAGCGGGTCAATGACGCCATTGTGACATCACCAGCGGCTCGCTACTGGTTCGGGCGACCCGGTACGAACCAGGAGGAACCCACTCCTGCCTTTGGCCCAGTTATTTTTGCTCAGCCTATTATGTCAGGCTCTAGTGACAAGCTTGTCTGTCAGTTCTAATTACAAGCTGTGAATCAACATTTGGTTGATGCAAAAAAAAAAAAGAAGAAGAAGAAGAAGAAGAAGAAGAAGAAGAAGAAGAAGAAGAAGAAGAAGAAGAAGAAGAAGAAGAAGAAGAAGAAGAAGAAGAAGAAGAAGAAGAAGAAGAAGAAAAGCAGGCCATGCAGTTGCAGGGTAAATTCTAGGACAGGGCTGTCAAACTCGTGGCCCACGGACCGGATGCGTCATGAGCTGGCCACGCCCATGCCCGGTTTAGCGAAGAGGAAAAAAGTCACGATATGTCATGTGACGATGCTGTGACAATGCAAGTTTGACACCCCTGCTCTAGGAAGAAAAAAAATGGAAGAGAATGGTAATCAAAATTAAAAAATTATAAAAAGATTGTACTCCCTGTTTGAAGGGACTTATTATTTATATATTTACAATAATTATTATTATTGAATTATATTATTATTTATATATTTACAATAAAAGACCAAGTTAAAAGAAAGATAATGCATATTTGTATGACTAATAACGTGCATCAAAGGAACACGTGAGATAAAATAATGGATAAAATAAGTTAAAATCAATTCAAACAAATGTTAGTTACTTTTCTTTGAAAATAGCTTCCTGCAGCCCCATCGCTTGTGCCAAGAAGAAATCCTGTATGGCTTTTTCTATATTGGATAAATGTTGAAGACAACTTTCTGAAAACTGATGGTATAATAAGGGTAGAAGGAACAGAGACCCAGAGACCCCATCTATCTACCACATTGGCAGATCACTGTTTTACTGCCAAGTGCTTATAGATATTGTCAAGATGGCAGAATAGGTTGAATTATTTTAGATTACAGGAGGTGAAACTTTTGTTTCTGTTTCATTTTCAAACATGCACAAAGACAACTCCCTGAAAGGAACTTTGGTTGCTGTTATTGTTAGTAATTTTAAACATGGTAACCCTGAACAGTATGATTGTCTCTTGCAGGTTGAAGTAGTTTATCCTTTTTCTCATTAGGATCTCAGATCAGAGGGAAATCTCATTAGTTTGATTTCCCCCAATACTGAATATAAGCTTCAAATGATTGTCAAGATATTTAAGTATTTTTTACATATAAAAATATCTATTGGTACTACCAATTCATATCTTTTAAACTTCACGGTACTAGCTGTGAAGTAAGTCACCTTATGACAATAGCAAAACAAAACATTTCAGTCAGATTAGAAGCCTGTACTATATTAATTTATAAAAACATTCTGTTATTTCTTTTCTCACCAAAAGAGGACGCCCTGTTTCTTTTGAGCATATCAGTAACATAAGGTTAACTTGTAACTGATTTTAAACAAATGGCTGTCAACATTTATTATAATTTCTCCCCATAATACAATTTTCTATGATGATGTGAATGCTTTCACTGATACATCTGTGCCTAGTATGAGTTAAAAGAATTGTTATGGGTTCACATTTTTTCCTTCTTCCCCCACAGAGTCTCAGTGAGTTTGCATTTATATAGTAAATCCAGCACATGGTATCAAATTATAATTATAGTGAGCTGGAGCTCCAGAGATCATTCAGTTTGTAATACAAAGTGGTTTTTTAAAATCTATCTTTATTGTTGAAATAGTGAAATACTGTACAAAAGATAAAAAAAAGTAAAATAAGATAAAATAAAATAAAATAAAAGAACAGCTGCTAAAGATAAACAAAAGGCATTATGAAAAGACTTTCTGGTAACCCATTCTTCCTTTCTCTTCCATTTGTGTTTCCAACTGCTGATCACAATATGGCTATCTATACCTTACAATAAATGTTAAAAAATCATTGGGGGTTACTGTTAGGTCCTAGAAGCCATATTCCAAACGTCTAAATTTCCCTTGCTATACTGAGTTGTATATAAGTCAGTCTTTCTTACTTTAATTTATTCTATATATATACTGCAAATTTTGCCACTGCAAAATTCTCTAATTTTAGCAATAGCACTTAGACTTATATACCGCTTTACAGTGCTTTACAGCCCTCTCTAAGCGGTTCACAGAGTCAGCATATTGCCCCCAACAATCTGGGTCCTCATTTTACCCACCTCGGAAGGATGGAAGGCTGAGTCAACCTTGAGCCGGTGAGATTTGAACCGCTGAACTGCTGAACAGTCAGCTGAAGTAGCCTGCAGTACTGCACTCTAACCACTGTGCCACCTCGGCTCAGTCTTAGTCTCCCAATCTGATATCTTCTGCAAAGTTTCTCTGTGAATTTTATTCTTGCAGTTGTCAAATAAATAAATAAATAAATAAATAACTTTATTACGGTCATAGACCAGCAATAGACATTACTGTTTACAATATATTAAAAAATAGTACTGACATTAATAGTCTATAATTACATCCTTGTTAAGAAAATACCTGTTCTCAGACCATTAGGTTCACTCCCTAGTTTACGTGAGTGGAGAGCCGATAAGTATGTGAATAAATACATTTTTCCAAAAATTGTTAGAGACAATTTTTCCCCCAAAAAAGTTGGCCCAAGTTGGCAGCTATAATTCTGTAACCAATTTTTTTCTTGTGGACATTGCAGCGACACAGAATTTTGCAGTTGTCAACATATTTCATAGTAAACTGTGTATTTTACCTTTATGTTTCCTGGAATTATACCTAATAAAATATTTGTGCTTTCAGTTCAAATTTTATTTTTTGAATATTTTGATGTATTTCTTTCCAGTTCCTTTGAGCTTTTATTATTAACATAACCACCACATGTGATAAAATTTTCCATCTCTGTTATGGCATTTTCAACATTTGTTGTTATGTGCCTTGTCTGTCTTGGCAATCATTGATGGAGTTATGCATCATCTGTAAAATATTTACATCAAATTTCTCTTAAATTACAGTTCAGAGTAACTTTTATAGACTTTTTTCTGTAACTCTGTAACTCTTGGGCCACTGTGATTGTTTCTTTGAACTTTAATATCAATTATACTAAAGCACTTTTGATTTGTTCTGTGTCCATGTTGCATTTCAGCAGCAATTTGTAAATACGTCCTAATGTGTGTTTTTAATTTTGTATCAGCATTTCAAATTCTGTTATTTTTCTCAAGATCCTTACTTCTTTTTTAAGATCACTTTTTTTTCCAGTTTTTTTTTTTCAAAGATCACCTTATTGTTTCAGTGACTCGCAGATACATTAACCATGGTTCTTCTTTGGACGATTCTTGTGACTTTAATCTCTTTCCTGAATATGGATATGACATGTTGGCAAATGTAGTTTATTTTATTTTATTATTTTATAACACTTTATTCCCCTTCTCTATCACTGTTAGTGTCCTCTCTTTTCTGATTTGAAATTTAGTTGGCGATCTTCAACTGATGGAAGACATTCAGTGCAAAAGGGAGAGAGAATGTTTTCCAGAGATTTCTTCATATACATGCAGTAAGATAAGGACTTTTCTGCAGAATTTGCACTTAAAATTACTGTGCTTGTTTCCCAGGAGCATGTGTTATCACCTTTTAATTAAAATATATATTTTCAATCTATATTAAAATTAGATAATTGCAGGAAGTAGTATTGCAGCATATTTTTCCCCACTAACACGATTACTGCCTGTATGTAGCCAAGATTGTTGCGTGACTAAGGGTACTTTTACAGCTAACTTCGTGCACATACAGCAATTTATTACCAGAATTAAACGAAAGTGAAAGTATTGCAGCAAAGTGTCAAAACTCTCCTAAGTTTACCTTTCTCCCAGAGCTATATTGTTAGCAAATACTCAGTCTGCCCTTAGCAACTAACTCCCTCCTTTTTCCTCCCCTTCCCTCTCCCTCAGCTTTTCACTCAGAAAGATAAGAAGGGAAAGATAAAAAGATAAGGGAATTGGCTGGTTTTGGTGTGCATATAAAATCATTCTTTGTTCTTTTTTTGGATCCTGACAGACATTCCTCCACAACTGAAGTTGTGTAATCAGGGGTGGGTTCTAACTTACCTTGCT
Source organism: Thermophis baileyi (assembly GCA_003457575.1). Taxonomy (NCBI): domain Eukaryota; kingdom Metazoa; phylum Chordata; class Lepidosauria; order Squamata; family Dipsadidae; genus Thermophis; species Thermophis baileyi. The sequence continues at coordinate 493,107 of QLTV01002664.1, forward strand.
GCCAGTTCACTTCCTCCCACGCCGCATGGACGCACCTCATGGGCATACACGTGCTTTGCGCGCGCGTGCATGTGCAGTGCAAAAAAATAAAAAAAATTCCAAAAAAATATTAAAAAGCCAAAAACAAGATGGTGACGCATGCACAGTGTCAGAAACTCAGCTTCTGCGCATGCGCAGAAGAAAAATAAAATAAAAAAACATTAAAAAAAATCAAAAAAAAAATTTTAAAAAAAAGATGGCGGCACCCACGGACCAGCACCGACCGAACTGGATCCGTGACATCATTGTGACATCACCAGCGGGTTGCTACTAGTTCAGGCGAACCGGTCCGAACCGGGAGGAACCCACCTCTGTGTGTAATGTACCTCCCTCTGAGTCTTCTGCCCAGTCTTGCCCAGTGTGGGATTTCTCCAAGGTCTCCGGTTGTCTGTCTGCAGGCAACCATGACTCTTTGTCCCCGTCCACTTTGGGTGTTGGGTGAAGCACATCCCTTTGTCTGTTTGTCACTTCTCTTGTCCCAAGAAGCCTCCAGGTGACATCTTCAACCTTTTTCTTCTTCTGGAGGCAGGAAACAGCATCTGCACAGTCCGATGGCCCAGGACACTGAAGCAATCTCTCTAGCCACTGATTTCCCATATGTCTCTCCTAAGGCACCCACTGCCTTGATGTCTCAGAAGGGCAAAGACTTAAACATGACATGCCTCTCCATTTTCTCTCTCTCTCTCTCTCTCTCTCTCTCTCTCTCTCTCTCTCTCTCTCTCTCTCTCTCTCTCTCTCTCTCTCTCTCTCTCTTTTCCCTCCTGGACTTTAAACTCCAATACCCATATATTATGTCTGGCCAATTAGAATGCTTCTTCCATCTGCCCCACAACAATCCTAGCTAGCAACCAAAGCAACTTGTTTGCCCCCAGGATAGCACATCTGTACTTCAAGGCCTAGTGCACAATGACTTAAATATGATTGTGTGCAGTGTGTTACAGCTGCCAAAAAAGCCAAGACAGTCCTACATTGCATTAATAGAGACAGAATAGGGACAGAATCAAGACCATGTGATGTGTTAATACTACTTTATAATGCCTTGGTAATTCCACACTTGGAATATTGTATGCAGTTTTGGTTGCCACAATATAAAAAAGATGTTGAGACTCTAGAAAGAGTGCAGAGAAGAGCAACAAAGATGATTAGGGAACTGGAGATTAAAACATATGAAGAACATTTGGGTAGGAATTGGGTACATCTAGTTTAATGAAAAGAGGGACTAGGGGTGACATGATAGCTGTGTTTCAATATCTCAGAGGCTGCCACAAAGAAGAGGGAGTCAAGCTATTCTCCAAAGCATCTGAGGGTATGACAAGAAGCAATGGGTGGAAACTAATCAAGGAGAGAACCAACCTACAACTAAGGAGAAATTTCCTGACAGAACAATTAATCAGTGGAATGACTTGCCTCCAGAAGTTGTAGAGGCTCCAACACTGGAGTTTTTAAAGAAGAAATTGGACAACCATTTGTCTGAAATGGTATAGGGTTTCCTGCTTGAGCAGGGAGTTGGACTAGAAGACCTCCAAGGTCCCTTCCAATTCTGTTTATTTTTTTTAAGGCCATAGCTGAACTTCTCATTTTTTCCCCTTTTTCTCTGCCCACTCACACCAGATCAAAAGCATCCAGCCTGGCCACAAAACCCACATGCCACAGATATCATTGAATTTTTCACTATACCTAAATTGATCCCTATCTACCAGCCAGAGTCAAAAATAGGGAGATAGTCTATTCATTATGTGGAGCATAGTGATTGAATGTGTTGTAAACAGGAGGGATACAACACAGCGGTGAAATCTACTTACCTTCCCTACCAGTTCGGAAGCGCGGGCTTCGCTCCGGTCACGCGTGCACTTTTTCACCCTCTGCGCATGTGCAGAACACTTTGCGCATGCGCAGAGGGTTAAAAACAAGAAAATGGAGATGTCTGGGTGGGTGGGCAGAGCCTCACGCTGCCGCCGCTACCAGTTCTCCGAACCACCAGACGCCACCACTACCGGTACGCCTGGACCGGGCTGAACCAGTAGCATTTCACCCCTGATACAACATGACCTATCTCCTGTTTACAACACAGTCATTGCAGCACTTCCAAGAAGGTTCCACACCCATTTGCACTCTGCAGGTGATCCTGAGGGCACAGATAAACCTCCAAGTGGCCTCAACAACTCTTTGAAAGAGTGCTAATGATCAGATGACTACAAGGAATATAAAACCTTCCATTGTCCACCATTCAGTCAGAACTGAAGAAGCTTCTTGGATGAGAAGTGAAACGTTTTGAAGAAAAAAATAAAAAAGCACCTTTGGAACAAGCTTCCTCCTTCTTTTCACATTCCATAAGGGAATTAATTAATTAATTAATTAATTAAGCATATAGCATCTACAGAGATCATGCAATCACTGAGACACAAATTTAGTTTAAATAAAGTGTCAGCAAATACGTATGTATATATTTATTTATTTATTTATTTATTTATTTATTTATTTATTTATTTATTTATTTATTTATTTATTTATTTATTTATTTATTTATTTATGATATGTGGACAATGCAATGTAAGTGATAATATAAGGGTCCACAAGGGTTGAGGATCTTTTAAAAACATATAAAGACCTTTTTATTTGACTAGTGAGTGTGTGGTGGGGCTGTTTATATCACCTTGCTGACAGTTTCTAGTTTAACATCTGTTTTAGTAAATATGGATATAGCTGCACTCTAACATATTATAAGCCATTGCCCCAGATGATTGTTGTACTGGGTTTAATTGTAATTATTTATTTTACTGGTTTGCAAGGAAAGATTTTGACTGGGTAGAATTTTGTAACTGCTGTGCTTTCCTGAATTGTAGCATATCTTGGTAAAGGCATATTATGGCTGATCACACAATCAACTAGATATCTCCTACATTGATTCCTGCATACTTGATACCTTCCTGTCTGATGCATCTGCCAATGGCCCAATAAAAGAAAAACATATTTTTAAATCATTTTTATATATTTGGATTAGAAAGGGAAAAAGGCAAAGAAGGAAGGAAGGGAGGGAGGGGGGAGGGGATGGATGGATGGATGAGGAAGGTTGGTTTCCTCCTCTATTTTTTTTTAAATGTGCATAGAGGGCAGTAACCAGTGATCAGATGATAAAGGGCATTCCTATCACAATCTTGTAATCAACTGGCATGAAGGACTTTGCCCACAGTGAAATAATATGCATGAGGTAAACAAGCTAAGTAATAGTCAGCAAACATCTGATCTCCTTTGGACCTCAGCCTGCTATTGGGGAAAACATGCAAAGAGATTTTATATCTGGAAGCAGAATTATGACTAGTGAAAGTGCTGGATTACAGTCTGGATTCAAGTCCAGTCTCAACCATGGTATATTTCATTGCATGATTTTAGTTTCACTGATTGATTTCCCTCTGTCTTAGCCCAGTCTACCTCACAAGACCACTGTTGTGGGAATAAAATGCAAACATCTTGGAAATAGAAGATATAAATCTAAACAATTAATCCAAGCTGTTCTCAAGCAGGGACATGAGCAACAGTTGCAAAAGTTTCCTTAGTTTAGGATTTGGCATCTATTTAAGGAAGTTGTTTTAAGAAATGTTTTACTGACTGTCATGCCAGTTCCAGGAAAGAGCAACTGAAAAAACAAAAGTTATAAGTTACTTTATGTAAACATCTAACATATCCTTGACCCAAGCAATCTACCAAACATAAACATTCAGTGCAGGGGGAAAAAACACCAGTAAAGGTAAGGTAATCATCAAAACTGTAGCCGCTTTCTTATGTGAAAATTAATATATATGGAACTTCTGCTGGTTTGGCCCCAGAGAATTCCTATTTAACGGCTGTTCTTCAGAAAGATCTTAGTGGCTTTTTTCTAAGTTAATGGCTGCCAGTCAGCAACCAGGTGCAATTCAAGGGGCTGATTATTACTTTTAAAGCCCCATATGGTCCAGGGCCCTGATATCTTCAGGACAAAATGAATCTGCTTGTCTAGTGAGATTAATCCCCACTGTGGGGACACCATAGCCAGGTCTTCTCGGTGGTGGTTCACCTTCTGCAAACTTGCCCGCATACCTGAGCAATGGCCACCTACACATCTTTTTCACATTTTGGGCACCTTAAGTTCAGATCCGCCCCTGATGGATGACCTCACTATTGTAATATTGTGGCTTCTCCTTATTTTGAATCTTCTCCTTATGCAAGATGCTTCTGAGAGTCAGTTGAAATGGAATGACATAAAAGTGCTGATGCTAAGCTAATAATGATGATTATAATGCTTTCTCTGATGTACTTAATATATCAGGAAGTTGCTTTGAATGGCTTGTATCCTAAAAAGAATGCTACAAATACAGTAATGTAATGAACACACTTAATGGACAATGATTACTGAGACACGGTGTCAACAAAATGGATTGAAGGTATTTTTATAGCAATAGCAATAGCACTTAGACTTATATACCGCTTCATAGTGCTTTACAGCCCTCTCTAAGCGGTTTACAGAGTTAGCATATTGCCCCCAACAATCTGGGTCCTCATTTTACCCACCTCGGAAGGATGGAAGGCTGAGTCAACCTTGAGCCGGTGAGATTTGAACTGCCGAACTGCAGCTAGCAGTCAGCTGAAGTAGCCTGCAGTGCTGCACTCTAACCACTGTGCCACCTCGGCTTTTTATTCTTCTCTCATCACTCCAGGACTCACGTTCTTTCAATAAATACGACTGGGAGTTGCCTTTTAAACATATATGCTTTTTCACATAATACTTATAATTATCAATCAGGTTTGGCTATTATAAAACCCTAGATCAGGGGTGTCAAATTTGATTTCATTTAGGGCCGCATCAGGGTTGTGTTTGACCTCGGGTGGGGGGGAGTGGCTGTGGCCAGGGTGGAGCTCCGTTTTCACTGGCAGAGGGTTGCAGGAGGCCGTCCCAGCCAAAAACGGAGATTGGGAGCCCATTTTTGCTGGCAGAGGCACCGCGGGCTGGTCCTTTGCTGTTTCCAGGGCAGCCCAGCGGGCCAGATCTAAGCACCCCGTGGACTGGATACAGCCTGCGGTCCTTGAGTTTGACACCCCTGCCCCAGATAGTCACTGACTTAAATGGTTTTGAATGAGAATTGGGCATATAAATCCCATTGTCCTATATTATAGTCAAAACATTCATCTTTAAAAAATCCTAATCATAATAAAAATATAAACATCACCATGTTAAAAACATCAACAAGAACAACTGAAATATACAATCATTAAAAATTGTAATAATTAGCATTTAAATTTTAAATCCTTTTTGCTTCACTCAAATGACCCTTTCCTTCACTCAAATGACCCTCCTGACTATGTAGCAATCTGGCACTACCAGTAATCTTTCTCCCCATACATTCGAAGGAGGAAAAGTGATGTTTTACCACCCTTTCCCCCCCAAATGTACCCTAATTATTGGATACTCACCTGTGCACACACAGACATGGACCCATGAATGTTTAACAAGCACACTAATAACAAATAGATCCCGTTTTGAATCAGCACAAAAAACTTATAACCTGTGAAGAAACCATTCAAGCTATCTCAAGAGATTCCACCTTAATTAGCTGATTACGAAATAATGGTTGGAAATTCCTCTTACAGATTCCCAGATTCTCTATTTATCCTTAGTACGAGCATTAAGGACACCTTACTGAAAAACTGTACTTCTAATGGCTGGATGCAGTCATGGGCAGCTGTATAAAACGACAAGTTGGTGGTACAGCATATTACTATTGTGCACCTGCCCCTATGTATTTGCACGCAATGTATACCAGCATTTTGCTTTTTTCACACGCATTCACAAGCACCACGGATGACTTGATCTTAATCTTCAAAACTGCAATAACTTCCTTATGCACTGTGTATGTTTCCTGACAGGTCATATTGTTGCTTTAGAACATAGAATCATAAGCCTGGAAGGGACTTCAGAGGTCTTCTAGTCCAACCCCTCTACTCAAGGCAGGAGTCTTACACCATCCCAGTTAAAAAGTTGTCCAGTCTATTTTTGAAAACCTCTAGTGATCTTCAGAAGAGGAAGAATTAGACAAATAGCAAAGTGGAAGCATTCACTCACACATATGCAGAGATTTAATCTTACTGCAAATTACATCTTGCCAAACTATATTTGAATCAAAAATCAAAAGTGATTGACAAGGAAAAGGGAAGATATTCAGTTCAGTCTCCCTGTCCAGTCATTTGCTCCTATAATTATTCTTTTCCTTTCAGTTGTCTTCTTCTAGACCAGTCTTTCTTCTTTCACACCTGTTGGAATATAGCTCCTATAATTCATAGCCAGAAAGCCACAGACCTCACCTGGAACTACAGATACATTCATATTTCTACATTCATATTTCTACAGATACATTCATATTTCATATTGCATATTTCTACAAATGCAGAACATTCAGCCACATACTCACATACCTGCACGCTGAAAGTCATATTTTGTTTAAAAAATAGTGCCAGTAAATATTTCACCGCATGCATTTAATAGAGCAGCAAGATAGAGCAAGCAACAAGGCACCAGCAGTTCCTAGAAATACTTGCATAAACTTGGATTCTTTAGTAACAGAAAGTTGTACCTGATAAGCCAAAATCCAGTTTCTTGATAGCAAGGTAGTAACAGATCCCACTATTGTTGTCAAAGAGTCTATACCAAATAAGTCCCGTCGACTCACAAAGCAAAAAGTTGTGTAGGAGTGAAATAAAATGTTTGTTTCATTTTCAGTTTGGGACCTGTAAGCACAATTGGACCGAGAGATTGAAGTGCAAACAAATCAGACAAGTTTTCAAATGATATGCTGTACTTACATCTCTAGAATTTAAGTCTTTAAGATAATGCAAGAATGATCTCATCAGTACCCTATGCACTATGTTTTCTGTTGGGAAAGTGTGGGCTCCCTGCCACCTGATCCTTGAATTATGGTCATTATGCTACAAGTGATAGAGGGGAGAATGGTCTTAAGAACAAGTGGAGCCAGGAGCATGCCTTTAGATCAGGGGTCCCCAATCCCTGGGCCATGGCCCAGTACTAGGCCACAATCCATTCTGAAATGGGCCACACAAGTGGCGGGCAAGCACTTGCGCGCAGCTCCATTTGTACATGCATAAAGCTCCACTTGTGTGAGTGGCATGCATGGCCATTGCTTGCATAAATGGAGCTTCACACATGTGTGCGAGTGTCCGTCGATTGCACAAATGGAACTGTGCATCCAAGCACACGCACTTCCCCCTCACACAGAACCATTTCTTTTCCCCCCCACCTGCTGATCCACAAAGGTGCTTTAGATCACAGATAGCAAAATGTACAAGCCCAGGTTCAAGCCCAGAAACATATTACCCTAAATACAGTGTTTACTTTTACATGCTGTCTTTGCTCAAAAAGCTAAAGGTTGTTGTGACCCAGCGCGGCAAGCCCCCAGGAAACCACACACACACACTGTTGTCCAAAATAAAGAAGGCTTTATCACTAATAAATGCTTAGTGATAAGTTAATTTCAGGGTTTCATCCAAAGTGCTTGTTGCAAATCACAGAACACTTTGGCCGGGATTTCAAATACAAAAAAACACAAACAGATCATTAAGTCCTTAAATTCCTCACTTGCTGGAATTGACTGAGAGCCCGGACTGGAGTTAGTCCAACTGATATCACCGAAAGTGTAAACAGCAGCCAGGTAAAATACATGTGTTGTTGTGTTGTAGAGTGTCCGTTGTGAATCACCCTTATATAGTCTTAGGGCGTGGGCCCTCTGCCTGCAGGGAACTCTCTATTCTGCCTTTATTTTGTTTTCAAATTATTATGTTGCTCCGAAGAAGTTATTAGGAGCCAAGGTGGCGCAGTGGTTAGAGTGCACTACTGCAGGCTACTTCAGCTGACTGCTAGCTGCAGTTCAGCAGTTCAAATCTCACCGGCTCAAGGTTGACTCAGCCTTCCATCCTTCCGAGGTGGGTAAAATGAGGACCCAGATTGTTGGGGGCAAGATGCTGACTCTGTAAACCGCTTAGAGAGGGCTGTAAAAGCACTATGAAGCGGTATATAAGTCTAAGTGCTATTGCTATTGCTATACAGACTGCTCTTGCCACCCCATGGTCGGTTCTTGGTCTTCCGGATCCATGAGCAGCTGCGCGGGACTTGGGCAAGCCACAACAAAGGTAGCATCCATAACATTGTGTCCTCCAGCTTTCCCAAACAGGCCTGGGGGGCAGTTTGGACTCAAAGATGCCTGCTCCAGTCACCCAGTGAAGTTCCATGGTTAAGACTGGACTTGAAATGACCCGGTGATGCCCAGGTACCTCTAGCTGAACCCTCCAACACTAAGCATGATGTAGCTCTGCCATCCATGGTCACTGTAATGCCCCATTCTTTGGCTTCTACCCAGGGGTGAAATGCTCCCGGTTCGCTTGTGCCTGTCAGTCGCCGTAGAGCCGGTCGCCAAGGTAGCACGAGGCTCCGCCCACCCACCCGGATACCGCCATTTGGGTTCTTTTACCCTCTGCGCATGCGCAAAGCATTCTGTGCATGCGCAGAGGGTAAAAGAACCCAAACGCCGGCGTCCGGGTGGGTGGGCGGAGCCTTGCGCTACCTTGGCGACCGGCTTTACGGCGACCAACAGGCACAAGCGAACCGGGAGCATTTCACCCCTGCTTCTACCCCCAAAAAACTTTTTCTGCGGCAGGAGGAAGAGTAAGATTAGATGGTGCAATTCAAGGTCCTGGTGGTTGCCTTTAAAACCCTTTGTGGCTTGGGGTTAGATCTGGCAGGAGAGGCATGCTCTGGGTCCTGTCTTTAAGAAACTATTATCTGTTAAGACCCAGGAGGAGAGCTTTAAATGCCATGGTGCTTGCCCTCTGAAACATCATCTCTCCCTCAAAAAAATGTTTTAAACTTGCCCCAACAATGTTGGCCTTTCCAAGGCCTTAAAAACGTATCTTTGCCATCGAGTTTGGTGTCCTGATAGCATGGGTGAGCCCGTGTCATAGTTTGTTTGAGTGGTTGTGAGTAATCTTGGCTACTATTTTTATGTTGTTTTTGTGGTTTTTAACTCTGATTGTTTTGTTTTACTCTGCTTTGATTGTGAGCCACCACCACCCTGTAAATTTATTAAATAGATAAACAGTTTTCCTGATCAACTGTGGATCAAGTGAGTGGTGTTTCTTTCAGCCTTGTCTATCTATGTGCCTGCCCTATGGAACAATCTCACCGTGAGATTTGGGTGGCCCAAATCCCATGCAGTGTTTTGGAAAACCCTGAAGATTTGGTTGTTTCTCCATGTACCAGGATCAGGATGTTAGAGGAAGCCGGTATGTGTATTTTATCTTTAGGTTTTAATGGATTTTTTAATGGTGCCTTCGCTATGCTTTCAATCAGTTGTTGTCTTTTGCTACTATGTTTATTCTGTTTTTTGTTACCACACAAAATGCTTAAAGATGGGTGCCATATAAATATGTTTAATAAATAGTTACAGGCTTGAAATAAGAGACTGTTTACTTCTTTAGAGGATGCAGAAAATAAACTTGTTTTTTTCTAGAAGGCCCTAAAATAGAAACATGTAATGCCAAACTGACCTTAAAATCTGCCTTGTTCCTTAATTAGATAATTAACTACTTTAATTATCAACTCTATCTTGGACACCAGAGTGCTTTTTAATCGATTCTAAGGAGAAAGTTTGCTGCTCGAGAGTTTGGGGTTTTTTTGGCCCTTTTTAACCTAAGGAAACACTGACTGTGTTTGCCCAGAATTAATGAGATACCGGTAGATCCAGTCAAACAAACCAGCAGTAACTGGCATAGTGTTTATCATTGTAGGAGCAACCTTCTCTAATGTGTAATCCAAGGACATGTCCAAATGAAGAATATGGTCTTTGTGTTTATATGTGCTGTAGATTATTGCTTTCTATATCATTTGTGGCAACTTGGTTTAAGAAAAAATCTCTCTCAAATTGAGTTTGACTCTTAGTTACTAAACAGACACATCCATGTTATTTTCTTGGCAAAATAGTTCAGAAGTGGTTTGTTACTGTCTTTTTCTAGAAGGTATTTTCAGCTTCCCATTCCAAGAAGTTCCTAAAATTTCCTAATAGTCTCACATTCAACAATACAACCCTTTGTACAGGGGTGGGTTCTAACTTACCTCGCCACTGGTTCGCTTCCTTCCGCGCCGCGTGGCCGCGTCTTGTGGTCGCGCCTTGTGGGCGTGCCTTGTGCCAAAAATTACAAAAAAATTCCAAAAAAAAGCCAAAAACAAGATGGTGGTGCATGCGCAGTGCCGGCGACTTGGCTTCTGCGCATGCACAGAAGAAGAAAAAATTAAACCCCCCCAAAAAAATTCCCTCCCCCCAAAAAAATTCCCCAAAAAAAGATGGCGGTGTCCACAGACCGGCACCAACCGAACCAGCTCCGTGATGTCACCAGCAAGCTGCTACCGGTTTGGGCAAACCCGTCCGAACCAGGAGGTACTTACCTCTGCCTTTGTAGCTTTTTGGATATCAGAGTATATTTGTATCAATACATCCCCAGATATACTGACAATTTGTTCACAGCTATAGTACAGGCAGGTGATTCTTGATTTCCATTTATTTCTTCTCTTGATAAGATGAAAGTCAAGATATTAATTAAGTGAATTTGTTCATAGTTTTTTCGAAATTCATCAATATAAATATAACCCCTTCTAGCAAAGAACAATAACGTATTTTTTCTTATCAACAAGCATAGATGCTGTATTCACACCCATATTGAACAAGCTCCACATAAACTCCAAAAGCAGATCATAAATGCATGTACAGGTAGCCCTTAACTTACAACAGTTCATTTAATGACCATTCAAAGTTACAATAGCACTGAAAAAAGTGACTTATGACTGTTTTTCACAGTTATGACCTTTGCAGCATCCCCATGATCATGTGATCAAAATTCAGATGCTTGACAACTAGTTCATATTTATGACTGTTGCTGTATCACATGGTTATGTGATTCCCTTTTGCGACTTTCTGACAAGCAAAGTCAATGGCGAAGCCAGATTCACTTAACAACCAGGTTACTAACTTATCAACTGCACTGATTCACTTAACAACTGTGGCAAATAAGGTCGTAAAATGGGGCAAAACTCATTTAATAAATCTCTCACTTAACAACAGAAATTTTGGGCTCAATTATGGTCATAAGTCAAGGGCTACCTGTACCTTAATAATGTCAAAGACCAGAAACAAAAAAAACCCCTACTAAAATGATAAAATTAAAAAGAAAACATTGAATAACATCAAAGTGGGCAGCAAATAAACTGAAGTATAACTATGGAAGACTTGGCATTAGTTGGTGCCTCATTTTTATAGTTGCTGTACAATATTATTCTACAATCCAAGCCGTGGGGATATTAAAATCAGAAAACAAGTAAAATCATATAAATCCTATCTGTATTTTCAGGATACTGATGAAACAGGTAAGTTATAGGTTAGTTGCATGTAGGTTGCAGATGACACCAAGATATACTTAAGATCCAGAAGGATTTTGACAGATTTGAACACTGAGCCCTATCCAACAAAATGCAATCCAGTGGTGAGAAAAGTAAGGTTTTACATTAAGCAAGAAAAACCAAATGCACAGGTATAGAGTAGGTGGTATGTGGTTCAACAATATGGTAGTAACTTGAGAGGGATCTAGGAGTCCTAGCAGACAACCACTTAAGTATGAGCCAGCAGTGTGCTGCAGTTACCAAAAAAGTCAATGTAGCCCTAGGCTGCATCAACAGAGGGATAGTATCAAGATCACATGAAGTTTTAATACCACTTTATACTGCAACTAGAAAGACCACACTTGGAATGTTGCATCTAGTTTTAGTCACCATGATATAAAAAAGGTGTTAAGATTCTAGATGGAGTGCAGAGAAGAGCAGCAAAGATAATTAGGGGACTGCAGAATAAAACAGGGGTGAAATCCAGCAGGTTCTGACAGGTTCTGGAGAACCGGTAGCGGAAATTTTGAGTAGTTTGGAGAACCGGCAAATACCACCTCTGGCTGGCCCCAGAGTGGGGTGGGAATGGAGATTTTGCAATATCCTTCCCCCAGGAGTGGGGAGGGAATGGGGATTTTGCAGTATCCTTCCCCTGGAGTGGGGAGGGAATGGGGATTTTGCAGTATCCTTCCCCTGGAGTGAATGGAGATTTTGCAGTATCCTTCCCCTGCCACTCCCACCAAGCCACTCCCAACAAGCTACACCACACCCACCAAGCCACGCCCACAGAACCGGTAGTAAAAAAAAATTGGATTTCACCACTGGGATAAAGCATATGATGAATAGTTGCAGGAATTAGGTATGTCTAGTGTAACGAAAAAAAGAACTAAGGGTGACTTGATAGCAGTCTTCCAATATTTAAGTGCCTGTCACAGCTTTAAAAGCTAAGGTTAAAACAAAGATAGTGATATGATGACTTAACAGTCAACAATCTTTTCTCTACTTCTCAAGAGGTATATTCAGCTGGGCAATTTTTGAGAAGCCCACCATTCAAAATGCAGAGAAGCTAGATGGATGGTCATCTATCTTAAACAGAATCTGGTTAAGTTGGGTCCTTGACCTCTTGTTAATCTTGGATAAAGACATTCCTCCAGGGATTCATCCGATAATAACACTTGAATTGTTGGTAAAGAATATTATCATTGGTACCCAATGTAGCATTTTAATCCCCATCAATTAATAAATAGGCATCTGGGCCAGCTACAAAATTTCTTTCAATATATTCTTCAATGCCATCTTAGGGACTTTTTGCAACCTCAACCGATGCTTGGGGATATGCATAAATTAAACAACATAACCTCAAACTTTTTTAAAAGCAGCATAGTTACTACTAGCAATGACTCAAGAAATATTAAGTGGAATCGTCCACTACTGACTCAAGGTGAAGGCAAATATACCCTTTCATCCCCACTGACCCCTGTTGATTCTATTAAATCAGGGGTCCCCAAACTTGGCAACTTTAAGTGTAATTTGGCAACTGTATTAAGTGTAATTTGTAGGGCAATTTGATTAATCTATAGGGGTGGAGGTAAATGTTTGGCTTCAGTCTCATTCCCAAATACCTGATTGATGGGCTCTCCTTCAAACACTTTTGCCTGTTAGATGGGGATGACCCCTCTCCCTCTCTGCTGGATGGAAACCACTCACTTTTGCCACAGAAAGATGAGCCTTTGCTGTTTCTGCCTGCTGATCTTGATAAGTTTTTGTAAATGCCATTTTTATACAGTTTAGTTTTCCCTGTCTTATTTTCCCCCCCCAAAAAATAGGAATAGCTGTGCAGGCAGTATACTGTATCTGGATATAAAGTCCATTTCTTTCTCACTCTTTGAAAGCATGTTCTTTTAAAGAAAACTCGGTTGCTGAATGAACTACGTAGCCTTGTATGTTAAATTAGTGGATCCCTCCCAGGAGCCACATTCTTCCCATAGAGAAAAATAATGCTCTAGAACAGGGCTGTCAAACTCCCAGTCTACGGGCCAGATGCGCCACGCGCTGGCCACGCCCGTGCCCAGTTTAGCAAAGGGGAAAAAAGTCCCGATACGTCATGTGATGATGACGATGGGAGTTTGACACCCCTGCTCTAGAAGTTGTGGGTTCTGAATGTCTGCTTGGAAATCCCATTCCAGGGTTTCATTTCTATTTGAGGTAAGTGTTGGGCTTTTCATACTTTTCATATAATGCATTCTAAATATTCCTTGTTTTTAATATTCATTTACATTTACTTATTAGAGCCATAGGCCACTCCAATCCAACTTTGGAGACTTTAAGACATGTGGACTTCAACTCTCAGAATTCCCCAGCCAGCACAAAGTCCCAGAAGTTGAAGTCCATATGTTTTAAAGTCACCCAAGGTTATAGAAACACTACTCTAATCAAGCATAACCATGGGAAGTTTGCAAAATCAAAACAATAAAAACACAATAATATACATAACCTGGAAAATCAAAAATAAAGAAAAACAACATGACTTAACACATCAAAACATCCTATAAAACCAGCCATTCTACTCCAAGGCCAAGGAAGAAACTGAAGATGATGCAGGGACAAACTTTCCTTAGTGAGCTGCTCACAAATTACTTTAATATCTTATCTCCTCTTTTGTTATCTAAATCCTTTCATTAGTCTTTAAAAACTTTTATTGTTTTGAAACTGTTACCTTTGATATATCTTATCGTTTTTCCATTAATGTACCGTCATCTATAGCTACTAATACCTGCAGCCTATTTGTCAGCAATCACACATTCTTTCACTTCCTTTTTCTTGAGCAATTTCAGTTCAAGCTTTCAATATCATATATTAAACATACAAATGTCTAACATATTTCTGTCCCCGTTTTCTAACGTCAATTTCATCCCAAATCCTTTCATAACTTTTATTCTAAATTCCATTGACTCTTCTGGAGGCTCCTTGCTTAACCCTTTTCATCCATTTCCAACACAATCTTTAACATCCATTGTTTTTTATTAATCTGCATTTTCTCTGCCTTTTGTAATCTTTATCATTTCTTGCTTTCCTTAACTACATTTGTTCACCGAATTCATTCACTTTTTACAATAGACATGTTATACAATATATTTCATTTGTGCTTAAACTATGTGTAAAAATCAAACCTTTTCCTAAACAATATTCACTCATTTCAGCTTACTCCCAGTCACCTATTCATGTCAATTGATGGAATGCTTATTTCTCCCTGGATCACCTTCATCCATCACATGGTCCAATTTTATCTTACCAATAAAAGAGAATATTTGTAGCTCAGGGTTGAAATGAGGGATCCTCTGAGCTCACTTGTTTTCTTGCAGATGTTTTGTTACCCAAATTAGGTAATATCATCAGTGCTACATCATCAGTGCTACAGCGTCAGGTAACATTATCAGTGTAGCACTGATGATATTACCTAGTTTGGGTAATGAAACATCTGCAAGAAAACAACCAAGCTCAGAGAGCACCAAGGACCCCTCAATTCTACCCTAAATTCACCTTTGATTCTCTCCTTACTTACCATTCACATTCAGCTATCAACAGCCTATGAATTCCTGTGTTTATGGTATTCAGTGGAAGATGTTAATTCTACTATAACTTACATACTGTTGCCCACATCTCACCAAATATTGCTTAATTAAAGCATCTCCATTCTGGAAATGGAATGTAAATAAATGAATTGACAATCTATATCATAAAATGAGGCAACAAGAAAACAGGGGAATTGCGATTGACTTCTTGTTTATCCGAAGGAAAAATAATAGTTGGATATTGTCATCCAATTATTTTGCTTCTTGGGTCTCTTCAGGTTTTGGATAAAACTGGGCTTTGGTTATCCTTCCTGCCTGCCTACCCTTCAATGGCTGAGCGGAGTAACCTATAACTTTATTAAATAAATACATAAACCATTCTCCATACAGCCAGGACTGCATAACAACAGAGATCTAATTGGTATTGACACTTGCAGTATTTGCATATTAACTGAATTTTTTTGCTTTCATTGAGTTGTAAATGTCCCTGACATATGACTTGTCTTTTATCCCTTGTTGTGGATTACTTTATGATTTCTTACCTTTTCCTGTTTTTCAACAGTGTCTACAATGATCAGTTGTAAGTGGTTCTGTCTGCTTTAAAATTTTAGACCAACCAACCAACCAACCATCAAAAAAGAGCCACAAAAATAAAAATGTTACAATAATCATTGCTTGCTATATCCACTAGATGTCCTTGCACTACACAGGTTTTGGAGAACATCACTAGATAAACAAATGTGTGAGCCAGACAAGACATACATTCTGAATCAACATACACATTGAAAGCAAAAGTATTCATTCTGAGTGTAGTACAGATTTGGACTAATGATTGGGTGTTAGCAACAATCAGAGGGAATTGTTGACATCTTTATAATATGTCAATTTTAGGGCAACTAAATGGTTTGGAGCACACACAACTACGTATGTGCAAAAGCCAACTTTATCTTGACTTTTGAAGATAGACAGGAGATGATAATAAAAGCTTTGTGGGTATCCATGGTCTCACATTTTGAGCTAAATTATCAGAAGGGAGGGCTCCAGGAAGCACAAAAAAGGTTCAGCTGTTGCTTAGTTCTACTTTGTTGTGTTAATATTCATGTATGTAATTACCTGCATCATGGAAAAATCTGGGAGTTTATAGCGAAATAATGTTTTGCTCTGAATAGAAAGGATTTTTGTGACACTGGGTGCTCTAAGACATTCAAACCTCCTGTCTATCTTTTGCTAGGGGGTAAGAGGCAATGAGGGGTGATTGTTTTTTGTCTTTTTAAGTGAATTTCTTTCCTGTGAAACTACAGGTAAGAATGAATCTATGCCAGCTCCAAAAATAGGACAGCTTGGCAGAAACTTTGGAAGCAGGTCTAGGGACTTGAATCCCCCTTTTCCCTGTATAACAATCACAGGGTAAATACCACATGCATCTGATGAAGTGGGCTTTATTCAATAATAGCTTGTGTCACAGTAAATGTGCCCATTTTTAAGTGGTTACAATATTCTTACCAGAATCTCAGAATCATTCCAGATTTTTGGTCACCGAGTAAAGTGGTGGTTAAGCAAGATACACACATGACCACTTTGCCCAACGACTGCAATCCTGGCTCTTCCAGTTGTGGTTGTTAAGCAATTGGGCAAGTTGTTAAGGGGAGCATCAGGAAGAGGGCTGTCTTCCTGTCCCACCATGACCAGGAGACCCGAATCCTCTCTTAGCTCCACCACTCCAAGTTCCACTAACCTTTGCTTTTTTCTGCCACTGCAGGCACTCTCAGCCAATGGGAGGCACAGCTTTCTACCAAGTCCACCCGATGGCATCCTGCAAGCGGGCCCCAGTCTCGCCACTGTTGGAAAGATTAAATTAAATTAAGGAAATTATTTTAGTTTGGTTGCTTGCTTCTTTCTCTTCTGTTAACTGTAGAATAAAATAGGGGACTTAAAGGGATTACAGTCCAGTATATTTTAGGGCAATCAGACTGGAAAAATATTTTTGATTTTCATTACCTCACTTTCCTAGTACACATCTCTTTTGAATTTTTTTAAGTTATACTGAATATTGTATTTTCCACTGCGAACAAAACACTAAAGCTAATACTAATGCTAAAGTGGATCAAACAAGTGTTGGTATGGAGAAGTGAGTGTGATTGTGTGTGTGAGTGACAGAAGTGATTCAGTGTAGTTAGCCTGTTCAAGGCACATTCTTCCACACATGGAACAAGTGGTAGCCTTGCAGTGGAATAAATGAGTGCACACTGCAGGGATGTCATTAAACTATATCACAAAGACTGCCTAAGTAAGAATGCACCCCAGACATGATTCTTCCAATCTGATGTTTTCCAGGTGTATATGGCTCCCAGATCAAATCTAGGACATCATTGCATATTGTCATATTAATTTACATAATACTACAAAATGTCCATATTAATTTGTGTATCTTTTTAATCACTTTAACCCAAACGACCCCATTTTATACGTTTGGTCATATTTTACTATTTCTTAACTTTCAATCATATGTAATACTCTTTTTTTTTAAACTCAAAACCTTTTATTCCACTTGGATAGCAAACAATATAATCACAAACCCTATGTGACCACCTGGACGTGGGCAGGAAGCCTGTACTCAGTGAAGGATCCACCGGAACTAGCTTTATGTTGGCTAGGGAATTCTGGGAGCTGAAGTCCACACATCTTAAAATGACTGAGGTTGAGAAATACTACACTAGAGTAATATATCCCAGGTCAGTGTTTACCATTTTAGCAGTTGCCTCTCATGGTTGGCTCATGTTTAACTTGAAGGAAATCAACTTTGGAAGACTTGTTTTTCATATATGACTTTTCAAGAAAATTAGGATCTGAATTAGTATTAGCCTATGGTAAGATAAGACTAATAAGACATTCTGCCTATTCTATGTTTTAGTCTTAAGTTCTGCATGCCTTAAATATTCAAAATGATGTTCTATTTTGATGTTACCAAAAAATGCTTTGATGTATGAACCTCCCATTTTTTGTGCTGCAGCTTCTGTTGGTCATTTCTGTTGATTCAGTTTGCATGATATGCTATGGTTGGCTAAATTGAAGAATGGGAGGGGTTAGTATGTGTTCTACGTGTTGTGGGAACTCAGCCTTCACCTTAACTTGTAGCTTGCAGCAAAAAATCAATCTTCCTAAATCAACACTCTCCCAACACAAATACAGGGTTTCCTAGTATGTAGCCCTACTTTGGGATTAACTGCTTCAATTTTAAAAATTCTGAGTTGAACAAGGATTTAGGAGAAGAGCCTAACTCTAATATTCTCTCTCTATGGTCAGTGGGAGACAGCAAAGTAACAAAGTGTTTCTTCTTGGTTGCTACAGCTGCTATGAGCAGAAGCAGGATGTAAACCTGGGCTGCTAAAGTCCTGGAAAAGCTGGACAGTCAACTTAAATTTAAGTCCCATTTTAAAACTGGGTGTTTGGAGGACTTCAAGGTCACAAACCTGGAGATTTTCTTTTTAAACTATCTGGTAGACTTAAAATATGTGGGAACTACAGTTTAATCCCACGGCTGAAAATTCTGAACACTATAATCCTAATCCATCTGTTACAAATGATCCCAGTTTATATTGTGTTCCTACAATGGCAATCCAATTTCTATAGAAAGCATGCAAACCAGATGTCCAAGAAAAGCAGAAAGCTAAGATAATGGTTGTCTCCTTAAAGCTGTGACAATTCTGGGCGGTATTTCATACAAGATAATAGAATGATACTTTCTATCTTTATGCACATTAATCTAACTTGCTGCAAAATATCTACCAGGCCCCAAAAGACATATTTTTTTTCAAATTAAAAAGCTTCAGAAGTCATTTTTGTCCTTTTAACTGGGAAAACAGAGATTGATCACAGGACCTCTGCATATCAAGCATGTGCTCCAGATCATTTCTGGAGTACATGTTTGGTATATATTTAGAATGCCTTTAGGGCAGCAGCATTCTTTGGTGAGAGATGGACTGTTTGGTCCTAGGTTGTAGTAATGATCTCCTATCTAGTCTTCAGTAGTACACGACAAACTACTTCAAAAACTAAAATCTTATGGCATTTCTGGACCCCTGCACAAATGGATAACTGCATTCCTGTCAAATAGAAAACAAGTGGTCAAAATAGGAACAGCTCTATCAAACCCTGTTCCTGTTAACAGCGGTGTTCCCCAAGGCAGCGTTTTAGGACCAACTCTCTTTATTCTTTACATAAATGACATTTGTGATAATATAAAAAGCAACTGCGTCC
>QLTV01002664.1:512672-530990 GCA_003457575.1 Thermophis baileyi
AAGAGTCCGCCACTCCTCTGCTCGTAACAGAATACCTTACGCCACCAGACTTGAAATTTTGGGCGTAGACAACTTAGAACTACGCCACCTGCAGTCTGACCTAAGCGTAGTACATAAAATTATTTACTACAATGTCCTACCAGTTAATGACTACTTCAGCTTCAACCACAACAATACACGAGCACACAATAGATACAAACTTAAGGTAAACCGCACCAAACTTGATTGCAGGAAATACGACTTCAGTAACAGAGTTGTCAATGCCTGGAATGCACTACCTGACTCTGTGGTTTCTTCCCCAAACTTTAACCTTAGACTGTCTACTGTCAACCTCACCCCAAAGAGGTCTTTAAGGGGCGTGCATAAGCGCACCAGTGTGCCTACTGTCCCTGTCCTAATATTCCCTTTTATTCGTATCCATTTCATGTATTCATAATCATGTTTATACTTATATCTGTTATCTAATACATGCTTGATGAAATAAATAAATAAAAATAAATAAATTGTTACATCTCAATCCTCTTCCTTTTTTCATTGCTCAGACCAAGTGATTGCCATGCTTTGGCTGTATAATGCCTAGGGATGAAATAAATATTTATATGATCAAAGATCAGCATCCAAAACAACAAAATAGAAAAACATGGCCAACAGTATCTCAAACCACTCAGGAAAGGGCAATTTCTATATAGTACTGTCAGAAGAATAATTTGGAGTTCCAACTCGAGGCAGGGTTGCGCAAGAATAAATAAAAATGAGATCCTGTGAGTTGTGAGGAAAGAAGAAATATTTATTTCTAAAAGCAAAACAGTTTGCATTTAGGGGCAGGCTGCAGAAAAATGGGGTATAGCAGCAGATTTTTGTAGGGGGAGCTTGAACTGTCTACGTGCTGATTCTAGAGTGATATTTGAGGTGTGTGTGTGTGCGTGTGTGTAGGTAGGTAGGTATGTTTATTCTTGTGAACATGCAGTTTCTCTGGGAGGCTTAATTTAATTAACTGTTTGTGTTTGCAGACCTTATCCTTTGATATGTGGATTAGGTCTGGGTAACTTACTTGGGGATTTGAGGAAGTTTAAGAAAGGGATTTCTCCCTTTTTGCTGTTTTTATTGGATTAATTTAGTTTCAGCTTGACCATCAATTATCTAGTGGAGACACTGATTCTCAGACCATTGTGGGTTTTGTTAATATTTTAAGGGAAGATGGAAACAGTATAAAGAGTAAAATATATTTTGATATAAAACTTCTCATAGTACTAAAACTGTCACATGTCTATTTTTTGTAACCTTCAGTTAGGCAAAATTGGAAGGTATAAGTCAACAATTATTGAACCACAGTAACTTCAATGGGCTAACTTACAGAATGCTGGGTCCTATGACTCCCATGAAAATGAAATTGTGGAAGTTGTGGCAGTTTCAGTGCCACTGCATTACATTTTCCCAAAACCCATAGGTCGGGTGGTATAAGGGAAAATGGGAGGGCTATGTCCCTATCCTCTTTCCTGTCTCCCTCTGGCTCTGCACCCAATAGGCTGGCAGCAAGGCCCAACAGATAAAAGGTGATTGGCTGCTTTGGAATCAAAGCTGAAATTTGAAATGTCTTAATGGAAATGGGTAGTGATGGAAGGATGAGGGAGACACTCAAATGCCTGAGTGGCTGTGGGGCACTTGCAATTGACAATTGAGCCCTATTCCTCCCTTGGAGGGAGGGAGCCCTTAGGGCTACACTAGGATGGAGAGTGAGGGTTCAGTTTTCCTTTGTTCCTCGTTCCCTCAGAAAAATGGCAGACAGTTCCATGGGCCAGTTCAGGAGGAGGAGTTATTTCCGACACTCCCTGCCAGCTTTCCACAAGCAATGTCAATTGAGAAACAAGCAGGAGAAACAAGAAGTAGCTCCTTCTCCCATTACTTTTCTTTTGCCTGCCCATGGCCATTCTGTTTCCTGTTTAAGCAAGGAAATACAGTATTTTTGAAAGGATGACCCCATGAGTCACAAGTTGTCTAGTAGTACAAAATAAACTAAAAGTAAGGGTAGCATTAGTCCAATGAAGTCAAATGTCAACACCAGACAGTATTTAGTTGTGCTTCTTGTTATATCTTGATTGACCTAATAAAAAGAAATTATTAGATGCCATAATATTATATTGTATAAAACTTATCCGTTCTCCCTAGGAATCACAGGAAGATCTGTACCAAATAAAATCCACCAGTATCTCAATAAAATTGCATTAGAGAAGTACATGCTGGATGGTTTCCAACTCTTCAGAGTCACATGCATATATGTGCTCCAATGCAGGAATTTTAATATGTTTACCAGCTAAAAGAACTTGAGTAAGTTTTGCCTGGCTCGCGAAATATTTCCTTAAACTGGGGGAGATTAATATGCTCAGATAGTTTTCAGGTTTCCATGTGTATCCAAGTAGTGATGGGTAGTCTAAAACTTTGTGATAATCCAGAGGTCTTCAAACTTGGCAACTTTAAGACTTGTGGACTGGGAGTTGAAGTCCACAAGTCTTAAAGTTGCCAAGTTTGGGGACCCCTGTGATAAGCAGTCAATTTCCATTTGATGTTTTATGTCCTCCAGTGTTTGATTTAAAAAGAAACAAAACTTTGCCTTGATCATAGCCAGCAGAAAGAAGATTAATCCAGTGGAATTTCTTTTATTTTAAACTGATATGGCCCATGGTAAATTCTAGTCATCTGCTAGAGCCAATGATTCCACGCCCAGTGAGGAGAAACTTAATTTCAGCCAGTATATCATTACTAATCTTAAACCCTTTATACAATCCTAGTGGCAAAGAGGGTATTTTTATTATAACCAGAGAGAAATTTACTTTCTTCACTATAAGGAATGGATCCAAGATATGATTCTGTTAGATATTTTTGAAAAGTTTATTTGTTCTAAAAGTGAGAAGATGATACAATACTGTTTCTGTATGGTCTAGATTTGATTATAAGCTTAAGGATAAAATTATTTTTTATATCATTATAGTTATTACATGGAACTTTTTTCTCTTTCTTTTTTCTATTAATAATTTTTTTATTTTTTTAGTTATGTTTTATTTTGAGCACTATAATATATTTAGGTTTTATTTTTTCACTGCATACTATTTCTCTCTCTCTCTCTCTCTCTCTCTCTTTCTTTCACTGTAATTTTCTGTAATAATAATTAGGGGACTGGTAATCACCTTAATTTTAAGCTACTGTCTGGAAGTGATAGTTCAGCCTGATGGCCAGATGAGCTGTCCTCTTCCTGGAAACCCATTAGGAAACAAAAGGGAGCGGGGGGGGGGGAAGCTGGGGAGGAGAAGAGAGGAAAAAAATAAAGTCAGCCTGACTTGGAAAGGAAAATAGCAAAAAAGAAAAAGAAAAAAAGACTATATTTGGTTTGGGGCTTGGCTTTCCCCCATCCCTAGTATATATTATATTTACAAGGGTTTTTTCCCCCTTCCAAAATAATAACCATGAACTGGAAGGGAAAGGATGTCTTAACATTTGCTGAGAAAAGTAGACGATATTATTGAAAGCAAGCAAGCGGTCCTGAGGGGTGCAAATGACCACCAAAGTTGCTGCTGAAAAGCTTAGTTGTCTCGAAAATTAGTTTTTCCTGCCTGCCTGCTGCTAACCCTCTGAGCCATATCAGAATAGGCCTTCTCTCTTTTGCTTTCAATTCCCAACGCAGACAGCCCCTTCTCCTGCTTTCTGCCTCCATCTTGTGTTCTTCATTTTTTGCTGTTTCTTTCAAAAGGAAAGAGAATGGGGCTATATGCATATTCCTTGGAGATTTATTCTGAGAGAATGATTTGAACATGTAGGCAGGATCCCATTACATTTATAAACTTAGTACATTATTTTACAGGCCATTGAGTTTAATCAGTTATTAAGTCAATTACTATTAAAGTTTCATTTGTTTTTGGCCCATCTCTCCTTTGTATGGAGTATGGCCTCTAGCAAATAGAACAAATATGTAATATACGCATAAGAAGGACTATATGAAGCATTTGAAAGAGGGGACCACAAAATGTGGCAGCACAAGCAAAAGGTCTCCCCTTGAAGGATTAAAGCAGCCTAAACCTTTGTAAGGCTCTTGCAGCTGCTTCCAAAGTTGCCTCAGTTGTGTGCACAAGGAGTCGTGCATGGGATCACCAGTAAGGTGAAGTGACTGGACATGTATGTAATTGCACAGGCAGCTTGGGACAGCCTCCTGGACCTCTGCAAGCCTTCTAAGGACACCTGTCAAGCAAAAGAATTCAGGAACCAGAGAGGTTCAAATGAACACAAATTTATTGCATGCTAATACTCTCTACAAGAATCTGAGTAAATTGGTGGTAGAAGAGTCAATGGAACTCAAAGTAGGTTAGACATAGATCTTTTTTGAGTGTGAAGGGACTAGAGGCTGATGATGTGTTTGACCCCTCCCTCAGGCTCCACCTGGTCATCATCTACAACACCGTAGCTTAAAACTTTGAAGAGTCTTGCTCATTCTAACATGTCTTGTGATGTGAGGATTTCTAACGCTTTGCACAGCTCTTTCACCTATATGCATATACAACAGAGGTGGGTTCCTACCAGTTCTAACCGGTTCTTTAGAACCGTTAGTAAACCGGTGATGATGTCACGGAACCGGTTCTTTCAATGTGTTCCATGGGTGCCGCCATCTTGGATTTTGCTTCTGCGCATGCGCAGAAGCTATTTTTTTATTGCTGCGGGGGCGCGCGCACGACACGACCTTGAGCAAACCGGCAGCAAATGGATCCAGAACCCACCCCTGATATACAAGTGTATCATAAGGTATGCTTACTTTTGGTGGCAGGAAAAATTTTTTAGGACTGGTTTCAGCTGGCATTAGCAACCCAACAAGGATTGACAAGATAGGGAAACTGGGTGTTGAATAGGATTTTTTGCCTGGGTTTATTATTTCTTTTCTGCTTCTGTGGAAGCAGTCATCTTAGGTTCAGGATTGTACAGCATACAAATGGGAGAAGGATAGAAAAACCTCTGCTTTTCATTAAAGACTATGACATTTCACCTGACTTCATGATGTCCCATTCTTCATTTTCAGAAAGATTTTTACAAAGAAATGAGGAGTCTTTTTGCTTATCTGATCCACCTATGGACTACTTTTGTATTATTGTTTTATCCAAGCATAAACAATACTTGTTAGTTTGTTTGTTATTTTACAGTATTTATAACTCATCCTAATCTGGGACTTTGGGTAGTGTACAACATCAACCACCCCAACCCCACCCTGGGTAATAGTCAAAGTAAATCAGAACAAATCCTATACCAAAAATAATCACAAAAATTAATATAAATCCTAAATAAAACCCAAGACTGGTGCCCATAGTCAATAAGCTGGGACCAAAGCACACTGAAACAAAACAGTTTTAATCTGTTTCTGGAAATTACAGCAAGGTGGAGCTGCATATACTTCTAGAGGGACAGAGCTATGTATTGTAGAAACTATTTTAGAAAAAGCCTGCTTTTGAAATACAAATTCTTATAGTCAGGGGTGGGTTTCTCTTACCTTCCCTACCGGTTCGGAAGTGCACGCGTCGCGTCGGAAGTGCTCGCTACGCTCGCGCGCGTGCACGTCACATCCACCTACTAACCCTCTGCGCTTGCACACAAGCCTTTGCACATGCGCAGAGGTTTATTTGCCAGCCGCTTTCAAGTAGTGGCGACCGGGGAACCGGTTCGGGGGCGTGGCAAGCCGGCCTTCACTACTGGTTCAGCGAATGGAACCAAATTTCCACCACCGGCTCGCGTGAACCATTTTTCTTACTAAAAATGAGTCTTAAAATACAGCAGTCACTGTGTTTACAGGTTGTTCTACATTGGAAGGGATTTAGCACATCATCACCACTAAGCCAGCCATAAATTGATTTGAGGAGAAAAAAGATAATAGTTCAGTAGCATATTCTGCATATGCAGTACAGAGATAAGACCACATAATTTCATAACGTTGCAATAGATTGCCAAATCAGTTAACCACAATGTTGGCAAGGGCCTCCCCATCATTGGCCTCAAATTTTGGAGTGCCAAACAGACTAGGGCCAAAATGGACTATCTGAGAAACACAACAGAAAATGTATCAGTTACAGTGCTATTAGTGAGTAAGGATACCTACAATGTTTTTCTATGGTTTCCTTTAGTAGAATTGTGGTTCTGAAGTCTTGCTTGGCACATGTGGAAAATGCTTGCACGGTGTGTCAAGAGAGTTCTGTCCTGCTTATTCCAAGCTCCTTCTCCATGTCACTGAAGTTTCAGTTGATATTTATGGATACAGATTTATCTGTCTTCTTTCTACTAGAAGAGGAAATTGGCAGAATTCAGATCAATGCTCTCAAATATCCCAAATCAATAAAAGTTGCAATTAACAGTGTTGTTGGCAGCACCTGGAAGTATCCCATAAATAGGCAAATGGTACTGTAACACAAGTAACACAAACAGTAGAAATTATGACCACATACCAGCCACCTTCTCTACAAAAGCAGCAGAAAACCTGTAATGAACTAATTTCAACAGGACCAGAAATATCTCTCTTTCTCAGTTTGAATTGACCAGCAGCCCTTTTAAAAAAAACCACATATAACTATCAGTCTTTTGAAATAACACACATTTAATAAAAGGACTAACCAGCATCCAGAAGGTTAGCATTTAATCGGGAGCCTGCATCTGCCAGGAACCTGAGTAATGCCTGAATTGCATTTTGTGGAGTGCAAATTGGGCATTGTGCAGCTGCCAGTAGGAGCTTGGCAGATACCAGGCCTTGACCATATCATCATTAAGCTCATGAATGAGGCATTGTAGATCATTCACATGACAAGATATATCAAGGGACGTACTACTTTAAAAAATGGAAAGTACTACTTTAAAAATGATTTCTAAGATTTCTGCTATCTCCAGAGTGAACTGGGGATGATATAATGGCTGCATCATGAGGGACATGTTCTCAAAAAATGATTAGTAGGGCATCTTCATGCTATGGTTAGCAGATTGTGAGAATGAGACCATAAAGGAGCACTTCAGACGTTCAGATTTATTATTACTATTTTGCAGATGCCTTTAATCGTCCCAAACATGCTTTTTTTCCAAAGAAGCTTCTTGGATGAGAAGCGAAACGTCTTCAAATAAAAACCAGAAAGTCTAGTTCCTTCTTGAAAAAAAGCACCTTTGGAACAACCATGACCTGGATGACTGAGAATCTCCATAGACAGATGTTTTTAATGTTCTTAGTAGTCACTTATAACCATTTAATGACTTCAAGGAATGCACAGGATGTCCTTCTCTTACTGAAAGTCTCCAGTTGCTTCTGGTTTTGTAGTATAATTACAGAATTTTGAGCACCAGTGAAGCCTTTTCTGCACATCCAGTCCTTTCTGCTGCTTATTTCTAGAAATAGCATTGAGGATGATCATTAGCGTCCCCTAATTTCTGAAAGCCCAAGTATCCCAGTGAGGTTAATTAGGATGAAGGGAATATGCATTTTCATAAATGTGAACAATGACCCCTACAGAGTGATTTTATGTGTTGCTCTATTATTATCATTTTTAGCTTTTTGCCTGAAATAGCATCCAAATTTGTTATTAGGCCATTGTAGAAAGAAAAAGGTTCTCTGAGTATATAGCCCAAGAAACAGGAAGTTTCTAGGGTGCTTTTTCAGCCCTATTATTAAAGAAGGACTATTCCATTGGTTAAATCCTTGGTTCTGTCCTTTGGATGCTGACCAGCTGAGTGTGAAATCTAGTTATAAATATCATTGTTAAAGATGCATAGAGAAGAAGCAGGGGGGTGGAAAGTTAATTGAATATTTAACTAGAAGAAAGTTTAACTGAACTGAAGGACAAAAAGAGGATACCAACATGAAGGAAAAGATATTCCCAGCTTCTCAAGGAGTTCCAGCCAATTGACAATAGCCAAGAAAAAAAAATGCTGGTTCTTTGGCACTGGATGTAGTAGTATGGAGAAAGATGGTTGGAACTACCTTCTGCCATCTTGACTAATTTGGAAATGTCCTTCATCATTTAAGAGTAAATTCGGCTCATCATTGCACCTGGCCAACTTTATCTGGGCTCAGAAGCTAAGCATGGCTAGTTGCTGGTGAGTTTGAAAGGTGAGTAAGATTAATCCCAGAGCGGGAAATCAGCAAATAAAAACCAAATCCTAAATCCCCAAACAGGCAATGGCAAACTACTTCCATGATGTTGCCAAGTGAACATAATGGAAATATCCATGTATGTACCAGGAATTAAAGTTAATTTTACAGAGACTTTTCCTTTAAATATATGAGACAAAGTGGCGATACACTATAAAAAGACTAAATGGTCACTCTTTGTAAATTTATAGTCTCTTAAGCAAAGAACAACCAATTTCACTGCAAATCAATTTAGAATATTAGATGGCTTGAAACTTTTCAAGGATTAAACAGAGATCCACATTTTTTTCTCATGGCTCTGGCAAAGGGACATTCTCAAACGTAGAAAATGATGACTTGGCAGTCAAGCAACCAGAGGCAGAAAAACAGCCAAATAATGGGAGATATTTAGCATCTGGCCTGCCACATCTGCTCCTGGTCCAGTTCAGTCACACCTTCAAGTAGAGTCCCTTCTTCAAAGCCCACCAGAACTTCAAGTCTTGTATGGAAAACCAGATACTAGAAGGGTGGAGGGTGCTCAGTTACTCCAAGAAGTCCCTGGCTTGTTAATATAATTTTTGTTTATTCTTTTAGTCTCTGTTTATAGTATTATCACTGATTATATGTCTTTCCCTCTTATCTCTTATTTTATTATCACCATTGGTCCCTCAGTCATGTATATACTTCTATTTTAAGATGGTATTCCATAATTTTGATGAACTGTAGTCCATAAAGGTTTATGTCACAGTAAATTTGTTAATCTTTAATTGTAACAAAACTCTAAATTCTGCACATCAGTATCTAAAATAGTAATCGGAGGCTCAGAATTTGTGGCTTTCTGAATTGTCAGTAGATGACCATTAATACTTGAGAAAATCTTGGCCTTTGAAACAAAGGTTTTCTCAATTGAACAGATTTTTGGAAGAGTGACTACAAACAGCTATTTTCTTTTCTTAACAGAGTAACAGAGTTGGAAGGGACCTTGTAGGTCATCTAGTCCAACCCCCTGCTCAAACAGGAGACCCTACACCATTTCTGACAAATGGCAGTCCAATCTCTTCTTGAAAGTCTCAAGTGATGAAGCTCCCACAACTTCAGAAGGCAAGCTGTTCCATTGGTTGATTGTTCTCACTGTCAGACAGTTCCTCCTTATTTCTAGGTTGAATCTCTCCTTGATCAGTTTCCATCCATTATTCCTTGTCTGTCCTTCGGGTGCCTTGGAGAATAGCTTGCCC
Source organism: Thermophis baileyi (assembly GCA_003457575.1). Classification (NCBI taxonomy): domain Eukaryota; kingdom Metazoa; phylum Chordata; class Lepidosauria; order Squamata; family Dipsadidae; genus Thermophis; species Thermophis baileyi. The sequence goes on from QLTV01002664.1 coordinate 522,039, forward strand.
CCCCTCCCTCTGTGGCAGCCCCTCAAGTATTGGAACACTGCTATCATGTCTCCCCTGGTCCTTCTCTTTGCTAGACTAGCCATGCCCAGTTCTTTTAACTGTTCTTCGTATGTTTTAGTTTCCAGCCCCCTAATCATCCTGGTTGCTCTTCTCTGCACTTTCTCTAGAGTCTCGACGTCTTTTTTGTAGTGTGGTGACCAAAACTGGATGCAGTACTCTAGGTGTGATGTAACTTTTTTTTAATTGGCCAGTCATTCAAAATAACAAAAATCTACATTAGGTATTTCTGAAATTATTTGTCAGTTACTTGAAATGAAAAAAAAAATGCTTTTAGAGAGTGTGATGCCGCAGGTTTTTAAAAATTGCGGCATCACGCTTATGAATTATTACCTCATTACTAATCTGATAGCACTATAGGAGCAACTGATGCAAACTTAACTGCAATAGCAAGGACAATCAACAAAAATTCAGACAGCTAATTTGAAATACAGCATCAGTTCCATGCATCTTCATGCCATATTTTGAAAAGAAAACCAAAAAGGTTATTTCTTCCCTTGATAAATGTGTCAATTATCTGACGCTGAGATGGAGTGCACATATTTGTACAGAAACCTCTATTTGGTTTTGATTATTATCATGCAAGAAAACAATTATTAGCTTTTCTTCCCCCCCCCCCCCAGTGTTGTTGTCATGGATAGCATGTCTATTGAGTAAATCATATTTCATTTGTGATTTTAGGAACCCTTTCCAATCTGGAAGCTGACTAATTGACATTTTGCTATTTATTTATTGCTAATTATTTAATAAGTATGACAAAAGAACTGAGTTTTTCAAACATAAGATATCATCAGTCTGGTCCCAAACCAGTTCATTAAGGATTCTTTGATTTCCTGCTCTGAAATTGGTAATCAAGTTCTTAGCTAAGATCTGTCCTTGTCAACCTCCAAAGCTAAGATAGATTCTCCTGACCTTTGAAAGCCCAGAAAGAGCCATGTCTGTGGTAGGCATTTCTATACCATGTAAATCCTAAAACTCCTTATCCTCTCTTGATATGCCTGATCCAGGGAGAAAATAGAAAACTGCATCTACAATTTTGCTGTTGCTGTTACTATTGATTACATTTGTTTGATAATGATAAGCAAATTATAAGCAAATCAGCAAATCTGTTGAAGCACAATATAATAGCTCCTTGGGAATGAAGTCCCATTGAACCCACTGGAGTGTACTTCTGAACAGACATGGGAAAGAGTGTTCTGTAAATGCCATTCAGCCAAATCGGATACAAACTGTAGCCATCCAGTAAAATCAAACTGTTCAACTTGGTTGGATTTGCAGCAGCAGTTTATTAAGGTTCTACAGAATCAAATGAATATGATTGCCTTGCAGAGACAAGACTAATGTGCTAGCAAAAGGGAATTAATTTACCCAATCCTGTAATCCTTCAACCATTTTTTCCAGTTAGAGAGAAATAAGGCAGAAATAATTTCCTTTATAGTAGTAGAACACATACTGCATGCATACTAAATATCTGTCAGTGTTAATGTTCCTGTCTTGGACCAAGTCTGGGATAACAGATGTCTTAGAAGAATGGGACAATGCAAACTTCAACGAAAAAATAGATTCTCAAGGCAGAGACATTTAGGGAGGCCTAAATGGTTACCAAGAACAAGTTTAACTCTCCAGTACAGACCAGTTACATCCAAGAGCTTTGAAGCAGTATGTGGATGTCAACATGGAGCCTCTTTTAGTGACTTTGTGAAATCATGGAAGTCAGGTATAGTACAAGAGGACTGAAGAAGGCCACATGACTAACATGTCTTTAAAAAGAGCCAATGTGAGGGAACGGATCTGGGTAATTCTAAACTGTATCAGTTTGATGCTGAATCTGGGCAAAAGCTGGAAACAGAGTTGGTATTACACAGTTGGCTTGTGAGCATTTAAAATAGAAAATACTGTTTGGCAGGAGCTACAATGGATTTACCAAGAGCAAGTCATGGCAAACGAACCTGATGTTCCTCTTTGTAACAGAGTGGCCAGTGTACTTGAGCAAGGAACTGGGCTGGATTTAGCATACTTTGACAGCAAAGCATTCTGAAAAATCTCCCATGAGATCCTAGTAAAGAAGTTAGAAATATCTGGTCTCAATAATGTCCCCAATAAATGGATACAGAGCTCAGTAAACAATCATATCCAATGAGAAAATGTCAAATGCTCTGTATCAACCTGGAAAATTGAACAGCATACCAGAGGGCTCTGTGCTGGATCATGTACTGTACAGTACTGTACTATTAAACTTGTTTATACATTAACTTATATTATTTATATATTATTTATAAATTGAGTTGCAAGAGGGAACAGAAAATGTTTTCAGAATTGTAAAAAAAAACACAAAGATGACTGCAAAGATTGCATAAATGAAAGAAGAGCCTAAGTCCCAAAATAGACTGGCTTTCCTCATCATAGCAATCTCTAGAAAGAGGCATCCAGTACTTTAAAATGCTAAGTGTTTATAAAAACCAAGTCCAGTTGTCTGTCTGCATTTTCTTTTACAAATTTAATTAAACTGCATATTTTTGTGCTTTTCCCACAGTTATATCTCATTTGAAATATCCTCAGCTTGAACTTATAAGAGAGGTCCTTTTAATTTGTGGATACCAGCTGCCCAGATAACCATGTCTGGCAAAACTCTTACATATCTGTAGTCTAAATTAAAGTGCTGAAAGATGAATCTTTTTTTTTTGGAGAATTGTGAGATTTTATGTTGGCATGTACCATGGAAATATTTGCTCAATGGTCTAATTCTGATATGCTAATTCTTCTATTCTTATCACTAAGCAGCAAAAAATCATCTCCACCTTGTTCCAGCAATGATGAATACATGCCATATATGTATCTCACCACGATCTCTTCTCTCCTGAATAGTCACTCTCAACCTAGAAGTGAGGCCCAAAATACTAAAATCAAAGCAAATGCTTAGAGCTCAAAGCATTGTTAGAGACCTCACACACCCACTTTATGGTCTTTTTCTGTTGCTTCCCTCTGGGAGGAGGTTTCAAAGTATTTCTAGCAGGACTACCAGATTCTGTAACAGCTTTGTTCCCTATGACATCTATCTGGTAAACTCACAATATTTGTTTTTCTTGCTATGTCCATGTATACATCCAAACTAGACTGTGTTGTTTCTTTGTGTCATATAATATATGTGGGTATATGCATAATTTTGTATTTATTTATTTATTTTGTCATGTTTATGTAGTGTATATTGGAGGTGGTGACCATTTGAGAGCTGTATGCAATGAAATTTCATTTTAATGTATGCCAATTAGTGTAGTTAGTACATTCAAAGTGACAATAAAGTTATTCTAAGTCTAACTGACATATCTAACCCTGCAGGAATCAATGTCAACTTCTCTCTCAGTAACATACTTTTAATGGCAACATAGTCCAGATTAATTTTTACATGAGCAAAGATTTTCAGGAAAATTCCCACCAATGAAATCCCATTATTTAAGTCAAGCAGAAGCCAGCTCAAGTCCCAAGCTTAAGCTACAAATGGATCACCTTCTATTCATATGTTTCTTGCCAATGCTCTGAGACTGGCTAAATCTCAGAAGGAAAGTATGCACCATATTGGGAGAAGATGTGATAAGTGGATTCGTCAACGTGTTATTCTTCCTCTCAAGTTCCTTGGTGTTGTTTCTGAGAGGGATCCAATGATAAAGATTCAGATTCACAGTGAATTCAGTATGGGCACTGATATGATTATAGCATGTGCAAGTGACTAGCTCAGACATAGAATAAATATCCTCTCTGACTGCAGACATCTTCAGTCAACATCTGAAAATGAAATGTAGCTCCTGCTCTTATGTACAGTCACTGTAGGGACTCAGATCCCCAACTTCTCTCTCTCCTGGGAATAGAGGAAACATTTTGATTGTGTTAAATATTGAGACAGAACTGGAGGAGAAAACAGGAGAAAAGAAGGTGAATTCTAGAGCTAAGAGAAGGAAACAACTATCAATGCTCTCCTCAGTCTTTGTTAAAAGATTCTGAATACACAGTAAGCTGAAAATTTTCAGGGAAGCTAGAATACTTGCAATATTCCATTAATGTAGCCTTATAATAAAGTAGAATTAGCTTATCTAGTCATTTTTCTGTCTGGTTTACCTGGGAGGCTGATATCAAGTTTACAAGTCTGAGGGTACAAACTTCTCACTGCCAATTTTAACCATCTGATCAATTAGAATCGCTCACCCTTATCTTGTCTGATTGTTTTCTAGGCAGCATCTCTTTCCCTCATCCCCCAGGGTCATCCATGCATTCCACTGCATTATATATGACATTGCAATGCAAGTACGAAAGGGCAAAACTTGTCTTAGGACATCATGTTGCACATCTCATCATTTTGGCATTGTCCAACTAGTTGCAAATGCCCCTACTTTAGACTATATCCAAAAATATTTATTTTTCTTTATTTTTCAGTTCTTGTAGGATGAATATATCAGATATGTCAGTGTCTTTTCCAAAATCAGTAACAGTAGCAGCCACAATCTTATGATCTGCTGGAACATTTCAGCTGCTTTTAAAGGGTTGACCTAACTTTCTTTTTAAAATAAAATTTCATTTTGTTTATCCCTTGCAAGATTGATCTAGCTTCAAATAGTAATATCAAGAGAGTTGATATTACTAGTCACATGCTACTATTCCAAACTCCCAGGAAATTGCATGGTAGGAATTATTTCATTTTCCTCTACTTTTGCTTTTAAAGCATGGTAAACCACAACACAATAGGGCAGCTAAGCCCTACTTTTCCCACACATCAGAGCTGGGGAGGGGATGCTAGGTCAAGCGTGCTTTGAAATGTAAGTGGTATCAGCATAAACTAATTTTGTTTATTATGCGCTTGTAAATAAGTATAGGTCAGATATATAAAATGCCTGAAAAGTAATACTGTATCTTTCAAATAATTATGAAAATAATTAAAAATAAAGAGTCTCTGAACTAAGCTGCTACACCAAAAAGCAGTAGATGAGACCAAGATGTAAATATACAGATTATTTCTGGAATTAGCAGTTTCAGTTCTCTATGTTTCTACCTGTTGTGGTCTGCCAGCGGCCTGCGGAGCTGGCAGCAGAGTCAGACAGCGAGGAGGCTGGGGAGGAACCTGGGCCAGGCCTGGAGTCTGGAGAAGACTCGGTGCCAGAGGCAGGGATCCAGCCAGGGCCATTTGGGAGGTCTGTCCCGACTCCAGAACCTCCAGAGGCTGTGTTGTGGTCCGCCAGCAGCCTGTGCAGCTGACGGCAGAGCCGGACAGTGAGGAGGCTGGTATTGTGATTCGCCAGCGGTCTGTGCAGCTGGTACCAGAGTCGGACAGCGAGGAGGCTGGAGAAGGCTCGGTGCCAGAGGCAGGGATTCATCCAGGGCCTTCAGAACCTCCAGAGGCTGCCATGAGTGAAGAAGAAGAGGAGGAGCCTGTTCTCAATGCACGCATGCGCAGAGCTGCCAAAAGGCAGGAATGGCTCCTGAGGAGAAGGACTACTTGGGAGTAAGGCTTGGGGATAATTGGCCACTCCCATAGCCTATTTAAGTGATGAAAACGACTGAGGAATTTGCAGGAAACAACTTCGTTCATTTCAAGTCCTTGTCTTTGAATTCAAACCTCTGTTCTGCTCCCGTTTGAAATCGTCAAAGTTGCCTGCAAATTGTTCCTAGGCGTTTTGCCAAAAACAGTAAGGTTCGTGTGGGTTATCTGCTGTTATCTGAAAGACTCTTTGTCAGACTTGTGTTCTTTTGCTTGGACTATTGCCGACTGTTAAGGAGATTAATTAACAGCCATTGCACAGAAAAGACTGGTTTACACTTTATTTGAATTTAGGATGACTGCTAAGTAAGACAATTAGTAGCCATTATTATTAAAACAAGGTTTGTATGGACACTGTTTGTGCTGTGTTCCTTTGTCAGTATGCTGGGTCAGAACAGGCTGACATGAGAGAGGAAAAGGAACAGAGGGAGCCTGTTCTCAATGCGCACATGCACAGAGCTGCCAGAAGGCAAGAACAGTTACAGAGGAGCAGGACTACTCAGGAGTAAGGCTTGGGGATAATTGGCCCCTCCCATAGGCTATATAAGTGGAGGACACGACAGGGTTCGGTGCAGGAACTCAGTTCATCTCTCGTTCTCGTCATTGCAACTCGGATTCAGTTTCTGTTCCTGTTTGAACTTGCCAAGTTTTTCCTGCAAATTGGTCTTTGGCAGTTTGCCAAAGAAGAGCAAGGTTCGTGTGTGTTATCTGCCTTTCCCTGAAAGACTTTAGCCAGACTTGTTTTACTTTGTTTGGACTTTTATCTGCTTTTACTTGAAAGACTTTAGTCGGACTTGCTTTACTGTGTTTGGACTTATGACGACTGCTAATAAAATTAATTAGCAGCCGTTACACATAAAAGACTTGCTTTACTTTGTTTGGACCTATGACGACTGCTAATGCAAATAATTAGCAGCCATTACAAATAAAAGAGGTTTGTGAGATGCCGTCTGTGCCGTGTTCTGTAATCAGGAAGCCTAGGTCAGAACACTACCTGACTGGCTCAATCATATTATGATGAGTATGAAATTACTATGGTTATTGTTAAAACATGTAAATATTCCCATACAGCATTACTGTATTCTATTGTGTAGAAATGGTTTTTATGGAGTAATATATTTTCTGGTCCTTAGCTTTCTGATGCACACATCAAACAATCCATTAATATAAGTACATGTAGTCCTGTAGTTCATTGAATCATTTTCTTTCATCTATATTCCATAAAATGGAGCTCCAGTTGCACTGCCTAAATTCCTTTTTATATACCGGTATATATATAGATTTTCACTTTTCTTCTACAGGAGACTCTATTTGGAGAGCAAAACATAACATGTGTTATGAAAGAAAATGCTCTGCAAAGAGGTAAACTCATTCCTTACTGAATGTAGTTAGATATGCAGGTAAATGTATATGTCTTATGTGCTGAAATAATTAGGATCAGATATTTCAGTAAGTTTTGGTACCAAAATACACATTGTGATATCCCACCATGTGCGAATTGCAAGTACTAATGCAGCAATTATGTCTTAACTAATAGCTGAGAATGGAAATGCTGTATAGCAGATAGCATAGTCAATCTAAAATGCTAGGTTTATTGCCCACGGAATCTCATTCCACAGATTAATAGAAGAGAAAAAAATAGAAGGTTTAAGGGGAAAAGGTGACTTTTGCAAATGAATTGTACAACTGTGAAGGTGGAGTGCTGTATTTGGGGATACTTTGCTTCATTGTGTGGCTTCTTGGCAAAGAGTTAGATTTGCTTGTTTGCTGAGCATAGAATCTCTGCACAAAGTTTGAGGAGAAGTGGTTTACAACTGCAGTTGAAATGCTGATTATGTGATCAGCTGATGATGGAGTTATACCTCTCCACTAGCAGTTCAAGTCCCAGAAGGTAGACAGCTCGTTTCCATGACCAGAGCTACTTTAGGAGACTAATGCTTGCTGGAAAAGAAGTTCATTCATTCGTTCATTCACATTTCTATTCCACAATCCAGAAATTCTCAGAAGCTTACATAAAGTATAAAACCAAATAAAATTAATATATTTATAAACAATAAAACAACTCCAAACAAACAAACACTACAAATAATGAAAATAGGGAATACAGATTGCTTAACAAAATCAAGGGAAGACTCTCCAAAACAACGTGGTCTTTAAAAGTTAGCAAAGAGACGACTAGGTTGATCAACAATGGGAGGCTGTTATACAGCATCAGCGTTGCCATGGAAAAGCAATGGATCCTCACTTCAGCTCCTGGACCTTTCAAACAGAGGTGGGTTCCTGCCGGTTCGGACCAGCTCTATAGAACCGGTAGTGGGAATTTTCTCCCGCTCGCCGAACCGGCAGCGATGGCTGGCTGGACATGCCCCTGAACCAGCTCTCTTGGCACCGCCATAGGTGCCGCCATCTTGTTTTTTGCTTCTGTGCACGTGCTTGGGTTTTTAGCACAGCGCACGCGTGCGTGCGCAGGGCGCGTGAGGAAGCGAATCGGCAGCAAGGTAAGCCAGAACCCACCCCTGCTTCCAAATATATGAGATCAGCAGCAGTTTTTCTCTGCTTCTCTGGTCCCTCTTCCACCCGCCTCTCCAGAAGGATCCCCAACTCACAAACGTGGTCCCTCCCCATCAAAAAGCAATTTTGGTGGGATGGGAGATCCAATTGATTGCTGAACTCTGATCAGAAGCATGGAGTCCATAATGGACATAATTGCTAATTACTCGAAAGACAAAATGGTGTGATGGACCAAAACCAGGGAAAGTTTTCAAGTCAGTCAATTTTTCTCTGCTCAATCTATCTCATATCTCTCCATTTCTAAAGTATAAAACCCAATAAATAAATAGTTATCCTGCACTTAATTCTGACCAATAGCAGCACTTAGACTTATATACCGCTTCACAGTGCTTTCCAGCCCTCTCTAAGCGGTTTATAGAGTCAGCCTATTTTCCCCAACAATATGGGTCCTCATTTTACCGATCTCAGAAGGATCGAAGGCTGAGTCAACCTTGAGCCGGTGAGACCCAAACTGCCAAACTGCTGGCAGCCAGTTATCAGCTGGTGATCAGCAGAAGTAGCCTGCAGTACTGCATTCTAAGCACTGTGCCACCACAGTGGGTAGAAAGGAATTGCTTAACAGGTTGAATTTGGAAAAACTGATCATATGTTACTATTCAAGATTCTACATACACACATATATACATACATACACACTTCATATGTATTCATACTGTTAGATAGTGGGTAGAGATGACAGGAGACAGACTTCCAAAGCAGCTCTTTATTTCCGCTCTTGTGCAAGCAACCAGCAAAGAGCAGTCTGACAGCTTGCCCCCTTATAGGGAGCTGTCAGACAGCCCAGCCAAGAGCGTTTGAGC
>QLTV01002664.1:534535-546348 GCA_003457575.1 Thermophis baileyi
ATATAATTAAATTTTTCTGGGTTAGTAGAAATGCCAGCAGTCTTTATATTCTACTATTTTCTACCTGCAAAATCTTCTTGTTTTTGTGTAATAAATGAGAGTTTTGTGAGATTTAAAATGGACTGGACAAGGAAAATGCTCACATGTGTAGCAATAGCAATAGTGCTTAGACTTATATACCGCTTCACAATGCTTTACAGCCCTCTCTAAGTGGTTTACAGAGTCAACATATTGCCCCAACAATCTGGGTCCTCATTTACTGACTCAAGTCAACCTTGAACCGGTCAGGATCAAACTCCTGGCAGTGGAATGCAGAGTTAGCCTGCAATACTGCATTCTAACCACTGCACCATCACGGCTCTTTTTGTATGGCCTAAAGCAGGGCTGTCAAACTCCCGGCCGGCAGGCCGGATGTGTCACATGTTGGCCATGCCCATGCCCGGTTTAAAATCGGGGGGAAAAGTCCCGATACGTCACGTGATGATGTCATGATGCCGTGAGTTTGACACCCCTGGCCTAAAGTCATTAACTGCATCTTCTCTGATTGACTTAGATTTCTACTATGTAATTTGTAGCAAAGATGTTGGCTATTTGGCCAGTGGTATGCTATTTCTTCCAAAGGAGAAAAACTGTAATAAAGTTAATAATATAATGACATATAAAAAAATAAGCAATCCCCTTAACAGGTTTCTTTGGACAAAATCCTCTGAAAGCTGAGACAGAATTAATGATAATTACCTATAATAGCAACAGTAATAATAATAACAGTGACAACCCAGATGTCTTGGATATATTTCTTGAAGTTTTATGAATAATCACTATTTCTGACAGAAGAGGCATTTTACAGGTGTTCTGTTAGGGTCTTGGTGGGTCCCAGAAAGCATGTCTTCTCTAGCATGGTGCCTGTCTTATGAAATATTCTCCCCCCACTAACACACACACAATTAGGTTAGTTATATTTAAGAAGTCCCTTAATATTTTATTATATCAGCAAGCATGGAAGGCCTGGGGACCAGTGAGATTTTGAGATCCACCCAGTTGTTAAAATCTGTTGCTCTCTTTTAACTTTGGATTTATTTATTTTTAGTAATAGTTTTTTATATGTTCATTGTTTTTAAATCTTGTTCTTCGTTACCCAGAGTCACCTTTTCATGAGATGATGGCCATATCAATTTGATATACGATTAAATAAGTAGCACATAAGCTGCTATTGAGGGTCTTATAATTAGACTGAGTCAAGTTAGGTTAGACAGTTAGGTTGATGATTGAAGAAAATCTTACGCCATTTGTGTATTACAAATATAGAGTTCAGGTATATTTGATATAAGTAACATCCTTTGGTATGCAATTATTTCAGACTAGATATGGAACAGCCTGCCATATCTGAAAATTAAGGGAAAACTATTTTAAATTAGACATTTTGTTCAAAATGAGCAGGTGTTACTTTAGGGACATTTCTAAATAAGACCATTATATTAAGAAGCACAAGTGTTTTAGCCATAGCAATCAAACTAATCTGCCCATTTTTATGAAATCATTTCTTCATATGATTGTAGAATGACTTTCTTTGTGTTAACATCTACTGGCATGAATGCAGTATTATAGCTCATTTTTCTATATTAGTGGAGGGTAAAATTCTAAAGCTTCTAAAATTTCCATCTAGAAATATGACCATTTATATCATTGGATTATGCTATGAGTTTTGAATACTAGGATTCAAAGACAAAATGTTAAAGAATAAAAAATACCTTAACTTGAAAACTAAATATAAAAATATATTTCATAATCTCTCTCTGGGGAAAAGGTTCCCAAGATACATAGTCATTGTTGATCCTAAGAAGAGCTTTTCCTCAATCACTAGGAAAATTTATGAATATATAGAAAGGATTTAGAACTCAAGAGACTATAAGAGGGTGGTAAAACATATACGTTATATACTAAAGGTCCTATGTTTGTGCAAATATTTAGAAACTACCATCTCCGATTAAGCCATAGTCCTTAAATCAGTTTTGCATGTTTAAAACATGTCTGCTTTTATGTATGTAAGGAAAAAGTCATGAAGAATGCCAATCTAAAATGACGCTTAATTTGATTGTTTCCCCTAATAGACTGAAAGAATTAGTGAAAGGTGAAAAAGTGATGAAAGATTGGGGAATAAATAGAGCAAAAAGGGGACATGGAAGAACAGAAAGAAGTGAAAGAATTTTCAGAATGAAAAGAATTATTTTACAGAATGCTACAAACAAATGTGGAATTAAACTAATGGAAACTATGAACAACAATGTTTGGTGGAAATGAAATGAAAGCAGATATAGATGGGGATAGAAAAATGAGGACGAGAGACAGATATTAGTTGCAGATAAAAAGATAAAGGTAATATAGCCAAAAGGAGCAAGATTTGATTAAGAGGCAGAGAAAATGCAGATGAATGAGACTAATAAGGATCTTCTGGAAGATTTAATAAAATTAAAATTAAAGGCTGTGAAATGATTTGGGAATGCAGAAAGGAATACTTTGGTGATTTGTAAGAAAATGACAATACATTGAAGAATTGAAAAGAGATTCTATAAATATCAGCATCCAAGAAGAAGTAGAAAAAGTGCTGTAAGAATGTTTAAAATGGTAAGACTGGAAATGTAGATATTATCATTGGAGAATTGTTTAAATATGAATGTAGTTGGCTTATGGAGTGGCTGTAAACCTTGTTTAATGTGTGAGTAAAAAGAGCCTCTATGTCTAATTATTGGAAGTAATATTGGAAGTAAAAAGCAAATATATTTTTTGGACATTTTTCCATTGCCTCTGTGGATGCAGCATTATCAAGTTCACATCCATGTTTACATAATCACATTAATAATCTATATTTAAAAAGTATGCAGAGATAGAGAAAATGAAGGAATGAGAATTACATGAAGGAGGAACAAAAAGATCAAAAGTGAGAAAAGACCAAGAAAGTTGTAGTTGGATGGAGTTGATAAGAGCCATAGAAGGAGAGAGAGGAAAATTTTAAAAAGCCAGTGTATAAATAATTGTATGGATATAGTAAAAGAAAGGAAGATTTGCAAGGGAATGATGCAGGCATAAACTAGATTTAAGTGTATTTCCTTTTCTTTTATCTCATGCTTTTAATTTGATTTCCTTATTAGAGCTCATCTCTTTCAGAAGTCTGCATAGTGTTGTTTACTTCAAAAGGAAATAGCATACACACATACACAAACACATTTGATTCACAAAAGAAGAATGCTGCATATTGTCATTTATGCAAGGAAGGCTATAATCTTGCAAGGTTTCTCCTTCCCTCTTATAAATGTTTATCCTTCACAGCTTTATATGCTGTGTCCTTGTTTTGGCTTCAGTTGATTAATACATTAAATAATTATCTAAACGAATTAAATAAATGACTAACATTTATCCTCTTGCATATCTTAAAACCTTTTCATTTTGACACTTTATCCCTTGGGAATCTTCCTCACTGTTGAATAATGGCAAGAACATAATTACCAAGGTTCTTCTCCCTGGGCTGGGAAGCCAGTCCTGACAGGAGAAGATGTATCATTTAGAGAGGTATGCATTGCTTTTCCACATTAGAAGTCAATGCATCTTCTATTTTATAATCCAGATAAAGCTAGAGAAGAAGAATTGCATATTTGCTCTTGTTTCTGGAGACTGAATTACCATCTTAATTTCATTCTTGTATCATGCAAAATTCCAGCAAAATGTTAGCCTAGGGTTTGAATCCCTTTGCCTTTGCCCCAATACCTATTAGGTCATCTAGAGCAGGAGTCACCAACCTTTCGGACCTCAGGGACCACTAAATTCATAATTTTAAATCCCGCAGACCACTAATATGATCTGCCTAATGACCGGCTGGGTGGGCGTGGCTAGGTGGTCATGTGACTGGGTGGGCGTGGCCAACTCAATGTCACTCACGTCAAGGGGCGCCTCGCCAGCCTCTACTCGCCCCTCCCCTCCCAGCCCCTCTTCGCCTGCCCGCCCGGGCTCCTTAGTGCCCCAACAGGAAGCAGTTGTTGGAGCTAAGCAGCCACCATGAGAAAGAGTTGACAAAACAGCTGGCTCAGATCAAATTGGATCTGACCGAGAAGGAGGCTCAGCAGAAGCACCTCACTGAGGACTACAAGCATAGGCATTCCAAGCAGAGGGAAGACCTGTGGGAGTCCAAGGCCAGGTACCGGCGCCTGGAGGCTCAGTGGGCTGAGATGGTCAGCCAGTTCCAGGCCATGATACAGTCCCACTGGAACAAGACCGTCCGGCTCTTCGCCACCAGCGGCGTTTCCCTCCAACCTTCGCCCAAAGCCCCACACCAGGAGGCTGAAGCAGACCCCAAGTCAGAATTTCTGTCCCCCTCCGACCCTCACAAAAAGACCCTGAAGAGGGAGACTTTCTGCAGCAACACAAACGTTCATTGCATGCATCCGGCCCAGGGGCCGTAGTTTGAGGACCCCTGATTGAGTGCAATATAAAAAATGCAAATAATTTTTCTACGGATCACCAAAATTTTCTCACGGACCATCAGTGGTCCACGGACCACCAGTTGGTGACCGCTGATCTAGAGAGAAACAGGGCCCACTGCTCTTCTCTAGTAAAGGGAACTGAGACCAGGAGGCATTGCTTCTTGGTAGCAAGACTGGTTCTTTGGGGCAGCTACTGGATGGAAATCAGGGTGGCCCCTTCCATGATTGCTTTCAGAAAGATTTGCTGAAAATTGAACCTTTCAGAAGGTATGCCAGTTAGATCAAACTGTCTCTGTTTATAGTTGTTTTGGAGTTGTATGGAATTGTTTGGTTTCTGACTTGTCATCATAGTGTTATATTGATTTCTTTTTTATGTAGAGAATAAGGAAGATGATCTTGAGCTAGATATGCATGAACTGTGGATCTACTGTATGCAGGGAAAAGTGGCTGTAGTGCAGCCCCTGGATGTCCCAAAGGTGCTTTTTCAAAAGGCAACTGGACTTTCTTTGCTTCTGTTAGAAGACCTTTCGCTGCTCATCGAAGAAACTTCTTCAACCATGACCGGTATGAATGAGAATCTCCATAGACAGCCCCTGGATGGGTTTTTTTCTTTTACATCCAAAATAATGAGGTAACATTTGGAAGTGGCTCAGGCAGACACCTCGCTAATGTATTGAACTATAAGAAGGAGAGGGAGATGCAGCATAATCGGACTTGCAAAATTCTGTCATTATAGCCAATCTCAATAAAATAAATTTAGCTTTTCTGTGGAGTTGATTTCCTGGTCTGGTCTACTGAGCAGGACTTATAGCTACTGCAAATGTTTTAAAGTGTTGTTCTGTACTGCATTAATCACTGAGAATTGCTAGACTGCAGAGGATACAAATATAATAACTATTGCCACCTTGTCAGAAAATGATGAAGAGCTAAAGAATCAAGAGTACTGGTGATGGAAACCCGTTGTTTTTGATTAGTGCACAATAAGAGCAGTATTTTTGGCCACCTTGAAGTAGTAGTAATTAAAAAGAAGTTTACAAGAAATGTGGAAGTATCTTGGAAATGGGGCCAAAAACCCAGAATCTTCTTTTGTGGTTGATTTTTCAAAATGGCTGACCTAATGAAACGGCAAATGCCCCAAATTTTCTTTACATTTGAAAGGCTCATAACTCTCAAGCTGTTCTTAATTAGCGGGAAACATATAGCAATACAAAGTCTCTGTTGTCCTGCTGAGACTTTTATGTCCAATCTAATGATCCATCCTGTCTCCTAATTGATGTTTGTTTATAAAGTCTACTTCTCTAATAGGTACCACCTGCTCTAAAGCCCCAAAACTTTGTGTTCTCTGCCCACTACCTATAAAACATTTTATTAAAAGATCAGTTTCCCTTTGCAGTGTTTTCCTAGTCCGTATTTAGCTTCTGGGTTGTCATGCCTACACACTTTAAATCACAAGGACATTTTATTATATTAAACATTGCATGTTTCAAAAAAACAACAACACCAAGTATCTTTGCTTGTCATTCATGTTGACAAATGATATTGACGAATCTTAGTCTTCTGTATTAGCAGCATGTAATAATTCTGAAGACAGTCATCCCAAAGTGGAGTTCTTCCTGCCGAAGAGCTGTTTGTCTTGTTTTCCATTTATTAGACTGCATTAGTCATTTCACTTTGCAGCAATGTGTCCTTGATATTACATATTCTCTTACACAAACAATTTGGTTTTTTCTTAAAAGAAAGCTACAGTTTTCAGTATGTGCTGATTTCTCAGCTGGTCTTTTTAAATGACCAGGCTCTTCTTATTGTACAGTATATCTATGATACACATCTACATCATTTGTTATTAACCTTGCCTTATGCTGCTATGTTTTTTATTCTGCGGCCTTAATATTACATTCTAAGGAAATGCAAATTCTTCTTTCAATTATTCAAGCTTCTTTCATACTCCTCTTTCATGCTCCAATTCCTCTATTCTCAAAAATGGAAATGAAAGTGTTTGGGGTTTTGTTTCCAACCTATGGCTTCCAGTCTATGGATTATGAGTTCCAAACACATCAATGAGTAAAACTATCAGTAGATTGTATTTTGTAACCCCTTCTGGCTTTGATTATTGTAATCTAAAAAAATTATGTAGGCTTATTAGACTTTATGTAAGATTCATATTTAGATCCCCACAGTTCAACCATAGTAAAATAAATGCAATCTTCTTGTTATCATACAAAACCAGAAGAACATCCTATGAAACACAATCAATTCTTAACATCACCTAAAGTGGGTTATTTACTTTGAAAACATACTTCTTCAAACAGTTCCATAGGCTGGTGCCCTAGAAATTAGTTTGTCAGTTTAAAAATGTCTATTAAATCAGCAACTGCTATATACGAAGGCTAATGTTGCTTATTCCAGTAAAAAAACATGCAAAGTAATCAAAATGCAGATTAATGTATTCTCTGTTACCTCTAATGCCACATCTTATAGGATATTCACAAAGAACAAGAACACGTTTCAGTGACTAATGTATTCCTTATTTAATATATAAAATGCTTAAATTTTATAATGAAGTTGGCACTAATTTTTATATAATATGATAGAGGAAATGAATTCTAATCAGATTCATTGTCTCAAACTGTAGGTCTCCCATTGGTGGCATTTCTTTTTTTTTAATAAATTTTAGTTACCATGGAATATATTAATTATAGTAGAAAATCATATGTGTTATACATCCACTGTCAATACTTCTTCAAGTAAGCTATTAAAGTAAACCCTTGATGTAATGGATCTAGAATTTTTAGAGAAACACCATTCCAAGTAAGGAGCAAAGTTTATTGCAAAGTTTAGCAATTCATGTAAATTCATGATATTTGCATCAATGGTAGTATTTGCATAATGATGTACTTATGCAAATATTTAAATTACAATTTGTATGAATGCATATCATTTACATAATTACTTCATTAATATAAATTGACCCAAATGATATAAACTTAAATTTACTGGTCATTTAGGTTTAATATAGCCTTTCTCCTAAAATTGTTCCTTAAAATGAGGATTTAATTTAACCTCAGTTTGCTTCTAGTACAATTACTTGATACCTCTTCTCTTATTCTTTTTTCATAATCTGGTCTATTCATTATTACTAATATCTCTCCACCCCCTGCACATCATTTGGGTTCTGGGCTACTTGGTTTAATATAGCTAACGCTAAACTATTTATTTAAATTATCTTAATGTGAACAGTTCTTTTTCTTCTACTTCTCTAATTCTTTTGAATGAATTCCTAAAATTAGTACAGATCTACAGATCCTAGAGAGTTAAAACTGAACTTGGAATGAAAAATGTACTATTCAGCTTGTGAGGACAATCCATCTTTAATAATTAAGAGTGTTCTGATAAGTATATGATTGAGCAATGCCTAAAGTACAGTGGAGAGCTTATTCTGTAGCAATGAAAGAGAAGAAAGTTTTTCTCCATCTCCATCGCATCTGCTGAAAATCACCCAAAAAAATCTCTTCCAGGTGGTATGGGAACTGACTCAGCCCACAGGAATTGTGGAAGACTTCTGGTGCTTTTGGCAGCAAATGTTTAGGATTTCATGATTTTTTTTCATTGACAAAATACTCACAGATTAATGCCACTAAAATGGTGTTGGTTGAGAGGAGGTCAAGTCACACTGCCTTGTCTGGATTTTGTTGGTTTCTGAATACCTTGAAGATACAGCTTTGAAAAATTTGATACACTCTTTGTCTTCTGGATTTATCTTCTACTTGGTTATTCTGTCCAAGAGGCATGCATTAAGGGAGATGTTGTACAAGATCATTAATGCAATCTGCCCTGAAAGAGACAGTAGTATGGCCCCACCTGAAAAAAATATTTAGAGTCCTCTCTTTTTAATAATTATAGACCAGTGTCAAATTTGCCATTTCTCACCAATATGAATGCATGGGTGGGGACAAATCTTATCCTACTACTTTTGATAAAGATGATTCTCTAGATTAGGTTGAGGCTAGGTAGATTGAGGGAGCAAGACAACATAATATGACTCTGCTTGTGCTTCTTGACATCTTAGTAATTTTTTTACTCCATTAATTATGGCACTCACAAATGAAGGCAAATACTGTATATAGGATAATGTTGCAGGATCCATTCTGGGACAGTCACTGGGACCAGAGGTTTAGTTTTCCGAGTTTTTGGACTCATGCTGGAGCCCATCCTCAGAGAACTTCTCTTTCACCAAAATGTGAGAGGGAACTTCTCTCACACATATTCTGGTGAGAGAGAAGTTTTCTCAGGATGGGCTCCAGCATGAGTCCAAAAGCTCAGAAGACTAAACCTCTGGTCCCAGTGACTGTCCCAGATTGGATCCTGCAACCATTGTACTGTCCTGGATTACTTCATTAATTAATGAATTGGGATTGGAGGCTTTCAGCCCTTCAAGATAGATTAGATCAGGAAACAAACTTCAAAGAAAACTATAACTATTCTTTATTAACCCTCAATACCAAATGGCTATTTCCCAATCCATGTTAAGTTCTTCAGAGTGGATGATCTCCAGTGCTTTATTCCTCCTAAGCAATTATTCCTTAGCAACCATTTCATCCTGGGCTGCCAGCTTCAGCTGGATGTTCTCATTGTAAATAAATGGATACAAACCAGGCAATCCAACAATGGCCAACAAACTTGGATTGGCCAACAACCATATTCCTTGGATTATTTCAGCATGAGAGCAATGATGATAACCTATGGGGTAGCGGGGGGGGGAGAGAAAAGGTCTGCATTTGGTGTCAAATGAGATAATCTGGGATGGGATTGTGAAAGCATTCATGTGGGCAATCTAAGAAATCGAACAAAAGGTACAAAGATTAGTGATGAGGAAGCAATCTCTAAATAGAAAGGGCAGACACTGGTAGACTGCTCCATACACAAAGTAGCTATTGAGCTTGCTTCCTGGCATGGGTAGGAAGGGCAATAATCATGGGGATGACCAATTAGTCTTATAGGAGCAATAGTTTGGCTGAGCTATAACTCAGCCTGGTTGATAACCCACTGTAAACTACAATGGAATTTCTGAAGTTGATTTGTGCTGGAAGTAGCACTGGAAGCAAGCAGTTTCAGCTGCAGTGCAGAATTGTTTGTAAATTGTATTTACCTTTCTGTTTTTGCAGCTACATCATACAGTTGATACCTACTCCTTTTGTGTTCAACTCTTATTCTAAAATCTTTTTCACAAACCAAAAATTGTCTCTTCTACAGCTATACATTTGATTTCTGTTTCATAAATGCAGCACTTTGCATTGGTCCCTGCTAAATTTTCTTCTGTTGCTCCCATCCCCTTCTCTAACTTGTCAAGTTAATTTTGAATTTAATTTTTATCTTCTAGGGTATTAATTATCATACCCAATTTTGTCACCTGCAAATTTAGTAAGCATTTCTTCTCCTTCATCGTACAAGTCATTAATAAACATATTGAAAAGAGGACCTGAACCTGAACTTTGTGACAGTCACTTGATACTCACTTCAGTTTGATGAGGAAATGTTAACGAGTACTCTTTGAGTACAATTTTCAAGCCAGCTAATGTCTTCCTTTGTCATGTCAACCCCTTTACTCATATGCCAGTTTTACTCTTCTCTTTAAGAAATCAATTGTCACAGGAATCATGGTCTGAGTACCTATGGGGGGGGGGAATGAGACATCTGTTGTAAATGTCACATCTACAAGAAATACCAGCCTAGGTGTTGTTAGGATAGAGAAGATATAAAAAGCAAAGACAATTGCCATCTATATCTGATATATTTGAAAGGATTGGCATCAGACTTTGTTGTTAATATACAAAGTCTGACCCATATGATTGGTCCTGTGAGTCATTAGCATCTTTCTGGAACAATATTTTAATGTTCATTTAAGTAATTTATAGGGAAATCTTTTAATGTTAAAGGTGTTTATGTCATGTTAAATTATATTTCAAAACTCTAGACTCTGACTTTTTGAGGAACTGTGACTATACTGGGCATGAAATACTGCTAAATTAATTGTTTTGAGAAATTAAATTTCTTGATATTAAAGACTGAGATGTATAGGAGATGTACCTGTTTATGGAAAACCAATTTGATTTTTTTTGTTTATTCTCTTTTTATTTTTGATTCAACCTTGTCGCACTCCACTTGATATTTCCCTTTGATTTAAAGAATCATTAATGAGCATTCCTAAATACAATGTTAAAGCTAGCTAATACATTTACTTATCATGCCATCCAGGATATGCTATGGTTTATTCTAACACAAAGGGTCATTATATTTTATGCTTGTATCTGCCCTGAAGAAAATTGGCAGTTACTTTTTTCTATTGCTTTTTTTCCTTCTTATCTGCATTCCCCAGTCTTGCTTCTTTCTTATCCCCTTCCCTCTTCTTTTTTTCTTCTTTTTTGCAATTTTATATATATAGTTCAATTTAATAACTTTTTTTTAAAAAAAGAAATCAGTAGAGGCAGGGGAAATTGTCATAGGGTCTCTCACATTGTAAACGGTTGGCATGCCTGATTCTTTGTTGTTTCAAAGTGTAAACAGAGTTTAATGGTTTTCAGTTACTCAACAATCCAATTCAAATTATTGTCACAAGAAGGTTCTTAATGGAAAGGACAGCTCAGCAGTTATTCCACTGATTACCTTTGAGAAATATTTTCGTCTCTCTGGGGGCATTTAAGCAAAGGCACTGGAGTGGCTTCAATTTGGAATTCTCCACTGTGCAGGAAGTTGCACAAAATAGTCTCAATGGCCCCTTCCACAGATTCCATGGCGTTGCGAACCCCAAGTGAAAAAGGAAAAGAAATCATCCTAGTAATTGTTGTCACATGTTGACAACAATTGGAATGGATAAAAACATTGATCTCTTGTGAATCTGACAGTTACATTTCTGAAAAGAAAATCAATAGTTCTAGGTGGAGAATCTTTTATTTTAGTAGTTGATCCATTTCTAGTTATTTCAGTGCCTGTAATCTTCCTCCCTGGGTGAATGAAAATGAGATAAGAAAAACCTGTTAAAAAGTATCTTATGAAGTGGAAAGAAGCTAGGATATTCAAAGATCACATTCTCTCTCTCTCTCTCTCTCTCTCTCTCTCTCTCTCTCTCTCTCTCTCTCTCCCCCCCCCCCCCTCTCCCCCCGTCCCCCTCCTCCCCCTCTCCCTCCCCCCCCCCTCTCCCTTCTAGCATTGATGATATTACCTAGTTGGGTAATGCAATATCTGCAAGAAAACCACCAAGTTCAGAGAGCACCAAGGACCCCACAGTCACCATCTCCTCCTCCTCCTCCTCCTCCTCCTCCTCCTCCTCCTCCTCCCCCCAAACCC
>QLTV01002664.1:546373-577860 GCA_003457575.1 Thermophis baileyi
TCTCTCATATATCCAACCTGTCTCCAGTGAACTATTGAGTTGCTATTGGCCTAGAATTTAGTGACCTTAGCTTCACTTCCCAATACCACACTGGAATTGCACTTTCTACACAAGAACCAAAATGCCAGCGGGAGATATTTTGCTTGATAAAGCAACAATAATCCTTCCCCCAACCCACTAAATGATGCAGAGATGATGGTTGAGGAAAACAAAGCAAAGATTTACTGGTAATTTAGCTTGCTGATTCCCTAAGAAGCTATGTGATCCCAGGAACAGAGCTTTGATGAGAGGATTGTAGGCTTATTCAACTCAGCTTTTACAAGTAATTTGTAGATGTTGACCTCATGTTCAAACCAGGCTGAACTGGCAAGGCCTTTCATCACACTGAAGTTCATCTCACCTAAGAGTGCTATGAAAATCCAATGAAGATTAAGAAAAATAAAACAAACAAACCAACACCATAGTTGGATAGTGTGGCTAAGGAAAAATGCTGGTTTTCAACAAGATCTGGGAGGTCTTCTTCTCATACAGTCGTGCATTCTTTCTTTTCTATTACATCATGGATATATCCAGCTTCTTAGACAAATTTTTATCCAGGGAAAGAGTTTCTGCCGCTCTTGCTAGCAATATTTTCTTACCCTTTTCTGGTTTGCTTAATGCAAAATGATATTAGAAAACCACCTGATAAATCACAAAATATAAACATTCATTTTACTTCTTATTGTGAGGGTTAATTAAATGTGCTCATTCTTACCACGCTTCATTTATTCACTCAGAATTTATAAAACGATTCTCCTTTGGCTGATATAGTTCTGCATTTGAAAAAGTGTTATTTCTAGCTTTTACCCAGCCTTAAAATGCACTTCCTTTAAATTTGATATTCTTCCAGCCTGCGCTGCAAAAATAATTGTTACAAAATAATACTCAATATGTCTTTAAGTGCTCAAAACATATTCATAATCTCAGTAATTTTCACCATCTCTTGGTTAAATAGTCTCCAGTATTAAAATCCCCAGGCTGCAAGTATTGAATGGCACAAAAATTCTTAGTACATTAATAGCTGGACTGAGCCATTTGAAGCAAAGAATTCTGTCAATCAAACACTGTTCTACCAATTCTGGAAGACTTAGCTATGTAAGACAATGCCTCCACTGTTGCTTAGTCACATTAATCTATATTTTTTCCAGGGAGAATGAAAGAAAGACCCATAAAAATAATGATTAAGCAAAAGCTATGATTTTTTTTAATAGCACACTCAAAGGGCACAATGGCACTGTGCCAATCCAAAACTTCTTTTTCTTTTTTGCTTGCAGTAGAATAGAAAGTGATTCTATGTGTCCCTAACTGGTGTGTAAATACTCAAATCTGGTCAAGTTATATTGGCATTTAAGGCAAAACACAAAGTCCACATCTGTAAAACTGTGTTAGGGTTAAATTAAATTCTTGGCTGTCCTTTGACAATTTAGATTATAAATTCATTTATTGAACCATCAACCTGTCTTAAATTCAGGATTATTTTGACTTTAACTTTGTATTTGTATTTCTATGCCGCCCAACTCCCAAGGGACTCTGTGCGGCTTACAGCAAAACATTTCCATTCCTTACATTGTGTTGTGTTCCTCCCAAAATAGAAGAGAATATCTGAAGCTCATGGTTGAACTGTGGACTTTTTTGAGCTCCCTGAACTTGGTGGTTCACTTGCAGATGTTTTGTTACCTAACTAGGTAACATCATAAGTGAGAGTACAGTATGCTGCCTATTTGTATAGAAAACTATATGCGAGATCCATGGGAGAGCAACTACTTAGGTTTCTTAGGAACTTAGTGAAACACCCCCTCCCCCTGGAATGGTTTCTCCCTGAAGATCCAGACTGCACCATCATACCTAAGCTTTCAAAATGGTACTGTTGAGATGTTTAAGCCTTTAGTTAAGATCTGTCTTTGATATGCCCATTTTTTTTCAGGGGGGGGGGTTAAAGTAAAATATTAAATGCTTTGATGTATTGAGGCATTACTATATTTGAACTGATTTTGTGATTATTGTTGTTGTTGATTTTTATTCTGGTTTTATGTCTACTGCCATAAATTCACACAGACTATGTCAGCATAAAAATAAAGTAAGTAAACAAATATTCCTTCTCAAAGAATACATGGGTTTTTCTTCTCGCAAATTTTCAAAGAAAAAGCTTTGTTGGAGAAGAGCAGTGCTAGTTCATGGTAGCCAGAGAAGGAGTCTAGGAGCATCTTTTCCAACCAATGCATTTCATTAAAAGACATAAGCTTTGTGAGCTGCAGTTCATTTCATCAGATGCATGGAAAAACACTTAGGTTCAAATAATAAAGCGAGTCATCTCCATCTTTTGGTACAACAGAGAAAGAGCATTGACTTGTTATGTGTTGGCTGACCATGTACTAGGTAAAATGAAGCAATCTTTCAACTTTGGCTTTGGCTTTTGAAATGCAGTTATTACTTTTGTAGCTTGTTAGCTTTCTGCCTTTGCAGATTTACAATGTCCAACGTCCAAAGCAGCATGAATGAATACAAGGATTGGGAGGGAACAATTGTTATATATCTTTAGCCAAGAGGAAGTTCTCCTTCTCTTTTTCATATAGCCAGGCAAGATGAGCTCCATTGGCTCCATTGAGATCTTTCTGACATCTCAGCCAAGATTTCTGTCTAGGACTTTTCCTTATAAGGAGAAACTCCTTCAACTGGCTTTCAGGTTTGGATCTGAAGTTTCAATTATTGTGTAACTTCTTGAGATACAAGTGATTTGGCAAGTTGATTATCTGAAACAAAGTTATGGCATCTGGGTAAAAAGAATAGCTTATTGGTGTAGTGTTATACTATTATTCAAATACATAATCGGTTAAGCAATACTCTGTGATTATCCCTGCAAACAGATGCAAGCGTCTGTTCTGTTTTTATTGTAGCAAGCTATCCATTTTGCTCTTCGTTTATCTAACTTTGCACAGAGCTCAGAAAAATATGTAATACCATTTTTATGGAGGTGAATTGTGTTACTCTTACTGACAAACCTAAAAAGATAATGATGATTTGTATTATCATTTATTATAGCTTCCCATTCCAAAAGACTCTGAGTTTAAGCTTACAGTGAAGTTTAAATTCTCAGAATTGATAGGTTAATGTGAAATAATGCATATATGTATTTAAGCTACAATTTATGTTTACCTATGTAAACCCCACTCTTCTCAGTCAGATTTAGTTTGAGAAAATAGGTGTCACACTGAACATTTTAAATTACTGCTGCATTATATCCTCAAAAATAACTGGAGTGAACAGACCATTTTATTATAAATAGCTTGAACTAACTGTCTTCAAGTATATCAAAGAGTTGTTTGTCGATAAGTGAAAATTATTGGGGGCAGGGGGAGATAAAGAATTTGGGTCTGCAAGATGAAGAATTTAAAAGAAAAAACATCACACATACCCATTCCTAAAGAGTAGGGCAAATTGTACCACTACTTCAGTCCAGCAGAATGTCTCTCTCAGACAATTTTAGCTTGCATTATAATGCAGCACATACTTTGGGGAAGAAAAGTTGGGATACTTGCTATCATTAAAATTGATTAGACAAACAAGTGTATCTATCCATAAACGAGCCCAGGACAAATTATGTGCTCTGATGAAATCTGCGTGGCAAGTTATGGACCCATCAATCTTCTCCCAGAAAATATTCTGGAATCAAGAAGAGAAGTTGATCCCAGGAGATCATCTTGATTAATCCCAAACTTACAACAAAACAGGCTTCTTTTAAGGAGAGACAATCAAATAAACGTTAAAAATAAGGCATTGGTATATATTTGCAAGCATTTGTTATGGAAATTAGAGTAGTGAGATCCATATGATTAAAAAGTGCAAGCCTGGACATAATATTAATATCATGTAAAAGGTAGAGCATTATGTAGCGATATTCAGACCTTCAGCAGATCTGAAAAATATGGCTCTTCTTCCACAAATTACCACAGGGAACATTTGTGTCAATTAGTGCACAATGCAGTTCCTTCTGTGATTGTAAATATATAGAACTTTACATTTGCTAACAAATGCTACCAGATCCATAAAACCTGTTTTTTTTTAAACAACAACAACAACAACACAGGGGTCAGTGCTGCATCATATTTTTTAATATCCTAATATACTTTTTTAAATAAAAACACAGGTTTTTAGGTAAAAGAAAGCCTTTTGCTCTAGAGGAAGGGTGTCAAACTCAAGGCCCACAGGCCACATCTGGCCCGCGATGTGGTCAGATCCAGACCGTGAGGCCGTCCTGGAAAATGTAAGGGGCTGGCCCATGTCGCTTCAGCCCAGTCTACCCAATCCAAAGAGGAAACATTGGGCCAGCGTGGCTTCGGCCCGGTCTACCCAGTGCGAAGAGGAAACATGCCAGCAGTTTGGGGAGTGGCGTCAAGCTGGCCACGCCCACCCAGTGGGTGACGCCCAGCAAGTGGCATCAAGATGGCCACACCCACCCAGTCAGCCATGTCCCCCCAGCCCCCCAAGGTCAACCACAGATCTGATGCGGCCCTCAATGAAATTGAGTTTGACACCCCTGCTCTAGAAAAAGATATTTCTGATATTTTAGAGATGATCCTCATGCTCACTGGCTGTTGGTGGTATAGTATATGGTATGTGTAGTAGCTCAGCTAACACTACAAGCCGCACACAGCTAGCAGCCAAAGCATTCACATTGTTTCTTGTGTCCTTTCTCTAGAATAAATACAAGGTTGAAGAACACAGGTGTTCTGATACTGTATTTCGGTAGAAATTAATTTCAACTAAGCAGTGCTTCCTTCCATTCTGTCTTCTCATTGAAGATTTTGAAGAGAAGGACAAAACCTTTCTGTGATATCCAAAAGAGAAAGCAAAAGAAGGGTTATAAGGAGGAAGCTGTATGGTCAGATCTGAATGATGTAATTAATTCTAGCAGAGTCATGCCAAAAGTGAGACCAGGGAAAACTTGAGTAGTGCCACATATAGTTATATCTTTAGCTACAAAGATATGATATTCATGGTTAATTCACTCATGAACTGAGTTAAGGTTTAGAAAAGACCATTTATGTTTCTTTTACTAAAATGTAATGGTGGCTGTAATTATTAGACTTTTTCATTCCAGCTACATAGATGTGGAACAGTGATTATCCTGGCCAAATGCTTTAGAGCAACTACAAAGCAAAGCTGTCCTTTCTTTCTTATTACAGATAGCTGGATGGCCAGATCTGGACTTGAAAAGAACAAATGTTGAAGCAGTGGAAAATGTTGAAGTTGAAATGAAAATGTTGAAATGTTGAACCCTATAAAAAATAACAACTGTCAACTACTAACAAGGCTGGGAAACAAGGAAAGTTGAGAAACAAAAAGGCTATAGCATTATATTATTCTGCCTTACAGTGGTTTTTTTTTTCCTCCTGTGCCCTTTCTCTAGAATAAATACAAGGCTGAAGATCACAGGTATTTCTGACATTTTAGCAGAAATTAATCTCAGCTAAGCAGTATTTCCTTCCTTTCCCTCTTCTCTTCAAAGAGTCAAATATTGCCTGCTGCTGATTGCTCAAGGCATGTAAACTAGATCTTTTAAGAGAATGGATGGCACCAGGGGTGGGTTCCACTTACCTTCCCCACCGGTTCGCATCGCGATGTTTTGCGCGCGCGCGTTCCCTCGGGCAATTTGGCTTCCGCACATGCTCAGTAGCTTCAATCAGCCCGAAACACAGCTGAGGAGCTGATCAGCTGTGCTTTGGGCGAAGGAATAAAGGTCAGTTTAAACACAGGGGCGGGCGGGAGGGCCCTTTTTCAAGCGGCAGAACAGGAAAAACCTTCCAAACAGTAAAAAAATTCACTAAAAATTCCCCAAAAAAGATGACGGCGCCCACGGACCGGCACCGACCGAACTGGATCCATGACATCACCAGCAGGTCGCTAACGGTTCGGGTGATCCAGTCCGAACCGGGAGGAACCCACCCCTGGATGGCACTATCTCTTCCACCATTAGACATCATAGCCACCTGCACTATGAGACCATCCTGTCTCTTATGTGCATAATTGGAGTGACAGGCAATGTCTACACCTTGGTTGTGATGTGCCACTACATGAGGTCCTCTGCCTCCATGTACATCTACATCATCAACTTGGCCTTAGAAGACCTGCTCTACCTTCTCACTATCCCTTTCATTGTGGGGACTTATTTCATTCAGGAACGTTACTTTGGAGATACAGGTTGCTGGATCCTTTTCAGCTTGGATTTCCTCACCAAGCCTGAGAAGGACTACCTACCTACCTACCTACCTACCTACCTACCTACCTACCTACCTACCTACCTACCCATCCATCCATCCATCCATCCATCCATCCATCCATCCATCCATCCATCCATCCATCCATCCATCCATCTATCTATCTATCTATCTATCTATCTATCTATCTATCTATCTATCTATCTATCTATCTATCTATCTATCTATCTATCTATCTATCTATCTATCTATCTATCTATCTATCTATCTATCTCTATCATCTATCTATCTATCTATCTATCTATCTTTATAGAAAGAGAGAGAAACTTTTAATTTCGCTCAAGACTATTTTTCAAGTTATAATTATTGTTCTGGACTCTATTACTGAGAATCAGACATGATTGAATGGAAGGGTGAAAAACTCTGCATATTGTTTGTTAGCTATGCAGAATCTTTTTTTGTTCCAATTTTATTTATAAGAATTTGCTGTATGGATGAAAACTCTATTGAATGGAATTCGATTTTATTTTACACATAATGAGGTTAATTCTAAGTTTCTAGCATATGGTTCCGCTTTGACCTTACTTAGATGTCATTGTTCAACCTGACATCTGTGAATTTTTCAGGAACAGCCACAAGACAAAGACACAGCTTTCATTCACACTTTTATCATCAATGCAGTGTTCTTTCCAATTCCGTGCCATCTGTCTCCTGTCGTATTCAACATAACACATTTTTAGGAGTGACATGAGATAGAAAAGCTCAGGCTCAAAATAAGAAACATTTGCCCAACTAAGGTGTTTGTTTTTTTCAGAATCCAAAAGGAGTACATTATATCTTCTGAAATGTGTATTGCTGCTGCTGTTCAGTTGTTCAGTCACTTCTGATTTTTTGCAACCTTCTGTCAATAACTGCTTCTTTGAATAACTTGTACTTGTGCCATCAATGACAGCAGCTAGCACCTTTGTCTTCTTCACGTTCCCTTTGATTTTTCCAAGCAGGAGGGCCCTTTTTCATGACTTCTGCCTTGGCATTGGGTGTCTAAAATATTTAAACTCTAGCCTTTTTTTTTTAGTCCTTCTGGTTTGCAGCCTGATTTTACTTTCTCTCCTATTGGATAATTAGCTCTTCGTGGGAAAGTTTCAAGGTATTATCATTTTTCTCCAGCATCACAGTTCAAAGGCACCCTTTTTTCTTTATCAACCTTTCTGCTGGTCCAGCTTTCACAGACACAAAACTGGAAAAAGCATGGCTGTTACAATATAGCAATAGCACTTAGACTTATATACCGCTTTATAGTGCTTTACAGCCCTCTCTAAGCAGTTCACAGAGTCAGCATATTGCCCCCAACAATCTGGGTCCTCATTTTACCCACCTCGGAAGGATGGAAGGCTGAGTCAACCTTGAGCCGGTGAGATTTGAACCGCTGAACTGCAGCTAGCAGTCAGCTGAAGTAGCCTGCAGTACTGCACTCTAACCACTGCGCCACCTCGACTCTATATCTACCTTTGTTATCGATATGATATTTCTGTGCTTCAGAAATGTTGAAATCATATGTTGAGTCGTGATTAAAGATATGCTATTATAGCCCATCCTTCTTACACACCAAAGTTGTCTGCGAATATCCATGTGTGTGTGTGTGTGTGTGTGTGTGTGTGTGTGTGTGTGTGTATTATATTAATATCTTAACGTAATGTACAATATAAACTGATACAATGAAATGCATAAAACATGGGGGAGTTATATCGAAGAGAGAGGTTTTAGAATTTGAAGCAGATTTTTGAAAGAATAGTTTTAATAAAATCTGCAGGAGGCAGAAAGGAAATTCCTATATAAGAATCTTATTACATGCAGTAATATCTCAGTGTACATTACAGATACTGGCACAGCAGCAGGGATGTATGGATGTATGGATGTATGGATGTATGGAAGGAAGGAAAGAAGGAAAGAAGGAAAGAAGGAAAGAAGGAAGGAAGGAAGGAAGGAAGGAAGGAAGGAAGGAAGGAAGGAAGGAAGGAAGGAAGGAAGGAAGGAAGGAAGGATCCTGTGGAATGTGCTACCTCCCTCCAAACTGAGATGATTCTGATTGCTCATACAAATGAGGGCCTGGAATATAAAAACAAGGACAGTGGTTGTGGACTCTGGGATAGGAAGATGCCTCTAACATGTGAGATTTCAGAAGAAATGCAATTATTGTTGATTTTAGAGTAAGACTTGGATGTACAGTATTTTTTATTTATACTTGTACTACTGGAAGCCTTTAATATAAATATAAATAAACTTATTTTTTTATTATTATTTATACTTATACCAATGGAAGTCATTCTTTTTCTTCCTTTTTTTACTTATCCCTTTCTTCTTTTCTTCACACTTTATCTTGCATATTGACTGATTCTTTTTTTTCTTCTTTTTATTGATGCTTTTGAAATTTAATAAACTCATATTTTAAAAAAAGATGCTTCTAACACAGAACCTATATCTTTATCCCTGTAGATAGAATAATATGTATTTCTACAACTATTCCCAATATAAGCGAGATATCTAACTGATTGCACAGACAATATTAGCAAGTACATAATTCCATAACTGCCCAAAACTGGGAAAAGGAAAAATAAGCAACATACTGTATATATTAGTTAATTATTTTGTGCCTTGTGTTAATTTTTTGAATGTTTTCCTTTGCTTCACTTTTAGCAGAAACTAGATAACCTGTGACCCATTGGGTCACCGTTTCAAAGATATTTCCTTACATAAACAGAAACAGAATGACCACAGGTGGGCAAAAAAGCTATGGGAGCAGGAAAGACTTCTTCTTGATTTTCCCACTGAGTTTCCTCATGGGAAGCTAACAGGGAGAGTTGAAAGACCTCCCTTCTTCCCTTTTCCTTCCTTTCTTTTTTGTCAGCAGGCATGGAGACCATGAATGGAGATGGAGCTGACCAAGTGGTTGCTTTGATTATGTTGTTGCTGCCATAAGGAGGGTTGCAGGATTATGGGTTTTTGTGTTGTGAGTTTTTAATATTGTAAACATCTCAGAGTCATCTGCATGTGAGTTGGATGGCTATATAAATTTGTTTAATAAATAAATAATAAAAATATGGAAATTGGTTGGCCACTGACCTTTCAGAGATGCTTTAACACTTTCCATATTGTCTAGTGCTGGGATTTTCTGGTAGTCTCCTTTCTAAATAGGAATCAGGCCTGATCCTGCTTAGCTTTTCTAGATCAATCTACGTCAGCTCAGAGCTGTTGTTTAGCTAAATATATTGAACATGCATCCCAAAACACTTGCAGAAGATGTCAGCTGTTTATTACACTGCTTTTCCCGTCTGCTGAGGTTTCATGGGCACAAGATACTTGGCTGCCAAAGGCAGAGCAAAACGAAGCCCCAAAATCATCTTGATGGCACCTTTCAAATTAGTGCTTCTCATCCTACTGCACCAAACTCTAATAAATCTTCATTAGTGGCAACTGTTTATCTGTTTGTGAACCCATGATGTCCTCCAGAGAAAGTTGCTTTTCTTAATAAGAAAAGAAAAAGACAGAATGACAAATCCAAGTTGAAAATATAAGGGGTTTTTTCTTTAAACTGTGACTACCTAGAAAGAAATATTGATCTCTATCTCCATTGTCAATATTCATAATCAAAAAGTGTACACATGTCATCGTTTAATGTGTTCAAAGAATAATTCATGTCATCCACTATAAATCCAGGATATCATTTTTCTCCATTTCTTTAATATGTTTGATAAATCTATATTCTAAATGTTTTGCTGAATTAGTTCCATCAAAGGCATATAAAAATCTAATATTTTTAGACCATTGGCCATTAATTAAAGAGCCAAGGTGGTGCAGTGGTTAGAGTGCAGTACTGCAGGCTACTTCAGCTGACTGCTAGCTGCAATTCGGCGGTTCAAATCTCACCGGCTCAAGGTTGACTCAGCCTTCCATCCTTCCGAGGTGGGTAAAATGAGGACCCAGATTGTTGGGGGCAATAGGCTGACTCTGTGAACCGCTTAGAGAGGGCTGTAAAGCACTGTAAAGCGGTATATAAGTCTAAGTGCTATTGCTATTGCTATAGTTCATATTGGATATTCCAACACTTTATTGCAAAAGTTTTGCAAGTGATTCAGACCCAGCATAATAATGCTGTTTAATTATCTTGTAATAAAAGGAGATTTCATTTCAGGGGTACTCTTACCTGGCACTCCGGGCAGAGATCATCAAATCTGGGAAAAACTAAAGAGCCATTCAGGATCAATTTTTTGCCCCAGAGGTGGGCTTTTCAAAAGAAGAGTTGGGTTTCATTGTGCTTTTTGTCCTTCTTTCACTGGAGTATGCAGACTGTTTTTCCTCTAAGGCTGGCTGAAAGCCGGGTAAGAAAAGAAACCATAATCTACAGAAATCTGGATTGGAGACCAGAGATTTCTACAGCAAGCTAGATGTAGATCTCTTTATCTTGTGGGCTTTGATTTGAGATGTGGCATTTCCTTTTCTCTGTGTGTGATATTCTGGCCAGTGGCTGAAACCATTCCTCCTTTCCTTCCTTTCTTTCTTTCTTTTTCTCTCTCTCTGTCTTTTTCATTTTATCTCCTGAGTTCCTTTAATATCTTTCATCTTGGTATGCATAACATAGACTTGAGTTCTCAATGACTAATTCCCATTCATTAGAGGAAAGCAACATACATCTGCCACTTGAACAGAGGAATATACTCCCTTATCTCCTCCCAAGTAAACCAGGGCTGAAAATGATTGATTGATTGATTGATTGATTGATTGATTGATTGATTGATTGATTTGAAAAGTGGATAGTGGCAGTATCGCCAGAATGACTTTTTGTAAGAATAGTAGGGAGGGTGCAGTAGAGTGCAGATGATTGAGAGACTTCCCTCATGGGAAATACAGGGGACCAATCCATTACATACTGTGCATGTATATGTGCATCCCATTACACCTATCAAAAAGTACTGTGGAGCAATCTAAAATTACTCAGAGTAAAGATCAAAATTTTACTTCCATTCCAGCATTGTTCTGAAATCTTTAATGGTGAACCTAATCTGCAATTATGAGTAAAAGGGAAATCAAACTCTTATCAAAATATCCGAGGTGATCAACTGATCATTGCCTACACTGATAATGCTTTTTGGAATTGATTGTGTTTTATCGAGAAATAGAAGTCAAAATATAAATCCAAGTATAAAGCTGACTATCCAAAAAGTTGCTTACCATCAATCATATATGAATTGTCATTTAGTTAAAAAAATATTTAAGAGCTGACTTTCCCATTAAAACTTTCTTAATTACCTATCAGTTTGTTTGAAGTTAGGTAAAGTACATATCTCAATTTTGAATGAAAATAAATCATCACAACTGTCTTACTACACAGAAGCTGAGTTCCTTACACATCCACAATCACATGTTTTGAGCAATGGGCATGTATTCATACATTCCCTGAGAAGGTCAAAAAACCTATTGAAAACAAAATAATGGGCTATAAAGATGAAAATGTCTTACACTTTTTAAAGTGTAAGGATGCCATCACTTTGAAGATTAGCTATCCCTTTGGAAACACTGCTTACCTGCTGAGTTTCTACCTGTATGGTTATATTTAATCAGGCCTCTCTCTTTTTTTAAATTCTCTTTCATTTTACTCTAATCCCTTCTCTCCCTTGTACAATTACCCCTACCCTTATAACATCTGTTCTTTACTTTATTTTGCCCTACTTTACTTCTTACTGTGCTTTTTCTGCTAGGAGTGAGAAAAGAGCAAGAGAGAGTGGTTTTAATTGTATAAATGGGGTCCTTTATTTTACAAATCATTAATTTTAATCAGTAGAAATCCATTTGCTTAAGAGTTTTTTTCCTAGCTCTCCCCTTTTGGGAATGTGACTTCTGGCACTTATAAATTGACTCAGACAAATATGCATGTAGAAGTGTATCAAACAGTCATGCACATGCATTTATTGGGAAGGATAATTTCTCCTGGACTGGTTTCAACTGGCATTAGCAACCCTAGGTTAACAAGATGCAAATGCTGGTTTTGTTGTATGTTTATATTGTTCTGTCTATTCTTTTGTGGCTTCTGTAAGGATACATCCATCTCAGGATTTTAAATGACTTTTTCAAAGCAATTCCACAATCCTAACTATAACTTGTAGGTCCCACTCATTTCAGCAAAACTTCCTTCCTGCTAAAACTTCCTTCCTGTTAAAGATTGCCAGCTTATTCCTTTTCCTAGGAAGGACAGAAAACAGAATGTAAGAGGACTACATAAGCTAAATAATCTGTAATTCTTAAAAATAATGTTTTTTGTGTAGACAAAGTCCTTTTTTATTTTTCTACATTTTCATTCATTGTGTGACAAAGAAAGTAATAGGAAAAAAAGCAAGAAAACAAGATGATAATAGTCTAGTTGATATTCAAAACAAAAGTAATTTTTTGCTCTTACAGTTAAACACGTGTATTTTCTTAATAGTCTTCTTTAGGACCAAAACATATGTGTATATCTAATTCTGGAAATACTTCCTTTATCTAAAAGAAAACTTGAAAAATGCTTTTATCTTGTTTTAAAAAGAAAGTATTTCTGAAGGAAAGTAAGTAATCTGAGAGTAATTCCTACATATATTTCAAGAGTTAAAAAGCTTCAAGCATCATTTATTTTGCTTCTCAACTATGGGGGAGCTAAATTGCACATTCTGGAAGTCATATATTAGGACTAGTGATCTGCTATAGTGAGAAACTATAGTAAGAACTCCCTATAATCTCTTTTTCTCTTTGAACCACCATTAGGTACTTTGCAAACTCTTAGAGAGTAAGAAGGTTGTTGCAGAATTGTTGTTCTTCACAGTGTTGCCTAGAAGCTTTACATTGCAAGACAAGCCTATGAGGCTGCAAGGAGGAGGAGTCACATTCAAGCACCAATGATACATATCTTCTGAAATGCACCTGCAAGATATATACTACACAGTCTGTTCATGTAGCTTTTATTATATGTGCAAGTAGCAGAGCAGACTTTGAAACATGGTCTCAAAAGGCTTGAGATAGTCTGCACCATAATTATTCCTGAGAATTGGTTTGGATGGACCTTGTTTGGGCATGCAATTGTAGCTTTCACATCATACTATGATTAAGCTGGATCTTGTGACATATGCTTCTTCTCTCTGAATAGACCATGACGCTGATGTTCAGGGTCTGAGGAGAGCTATCATTTCGTTAATAGAAAGCTTTAATGAGTCACAGTGGTCTGGAAAGTCACCCTGGCACTAATCAGGTACCTGAAGAATACAGTAGGAAATGTGACATAATATGATAGGGAACATGACATTTTAGGCATGTTCAATTAAAATGCTGATTTCAAATTGTGCTATGTTTTTCTCTCTCATTCATGACATTCAAATGTCAGTCATGGCATTCAAATGAAACATTTACCTATCTATAAAAGGACAGGTTCCTGCATTGTTGCAAGGGAAAAAAGGAATAATTGCTTGTCATGCATCCTATGCTCCTAGAAACTGATTTTTCTATGCAATGATGCTGATTGGCTTCTGACCCTAAACCTAATCTGACAGGGAAAGTTTGCACAAGTTTTCATTTCACCTAATAGCATAAATAATCTAACCTAAGTATTAACAGACATTAATTAACAATTAAGTAGCACACACATAGAGAGGTAAATGAGTTTGGGGACTTATATTTAAAGCTGCTTCCTTATCTCATCTCTCTACCACTTTATAGGAGGATATATGAGAACTTTTGCTGGTGGGGGATTTCTGTCCAATGGATTAAGTGCAGCACACTGGATCTGCCTATATGATTCATAGCTCCTCATTGCCTCCTTCAGGATGTTTAGTATGAGAATTAAGGGTACCATGTATGCTTTTAATTTATTGATTTGTATCCCACCTTTATTATTTTTTCTAATAACTCAAGATGGCAAACATATCCAACACATATGCTCTTATTTTCCCCACAACAACAACCCTGTGAGGTGGATTAGGCTGAGAGAGAGAGAGCAACTGGCCCAAAGACACCCAGTTGACTTTCATGGTTAAGACAGAACTTGAACTCAAGGCCTCCTGCTTTCTAGCCTGGTGTCTTATCAATTAGACCAAACTGTTAGCACTATTTTTCTTAAACTGAATTGTTTAAGATGGAAAGTAGGGAAGTGATAATCTAGATTCTAGAGGGAAGGCCCATGTCTTGTCCTGTGTAGTAAACTTTAAAAACAGTGTCCAACACAGTAAATTTAAGTAAAATAAAGTTTTAATTACTTGAAGAGCCATGGTGGTGCAGTGGTTAGAATGCAGTATTGCAGGCTACTTCTGGTGACTGCAGTTCAGCAGTTCAATTGTCACCAGCTCAAGATTGAATCAGCCTTCCATCCTTCTGTGGTGGGTAAAATGAGGACCCAGATTGTTGGGGGCAATATGCTGACTCTGTAAACTGCTTAGACAGGGCTATAAAGCACTATGAAGCTGTATATAAGTCTAAGTGCTATTGCTATTTCATTTATTAAGACATTTTAAGTGGCTATGTCTAGGAAAAATGGATAAGACAAAAAGAAATGTAAAAGCAAGATATAAATTAGTATTTAATCAAATATATAAATAAAAAATGGCAAAAGCTAATCAAACGTTTCCAAAATTTCCAGAAGAAGCTGTATTTCAAAGCTTTAAATGTACATTTGCCATTCTGGAGAATATATTTTCTTAAAACTCAAAATGTAATATACATAGCAACTATATAGTTGTTTGTCATCATACAAGTAACTTGTGTCATTAATGAAGTTCTTTGAAAAATAAGAAAAAGAGACAATTTAATATTGTACCGATCAATTTTGAATTATTTTATGAGATTCAGCTGAATATAAAATTTATCAATAAGACATAAATTGATTCTAGCTAGGATTTATTTGCTTGTTTATTCATTTTATGTCTGTTCAGACTCCAAAGACACCTCCTAGTCATTTACATTAGAATAGAGGATAAAAGCATAAAATAAAATAAATAACCCAACAAGAAACACAGTAATACAATAGGGTTGCATTTTCCATTTGACAATTTCTTTTGTCTCATTCTAGCTCCAATCAAGGTTAAATTCTCATCTACAGGTTCTGGTATTATATAAACTACTCAGCTATTACAGAGATATCATTACTATTGTCTACTCTGAGTTTGTTTCTTTTTTAAAAAAAACCTGTTAAATGTCAGTTCAGGATATAAAGAATTCTGTGAGCAATTTCATAGTTAAAGCAAGCAACTTTTCAGCACTTTATAAATCTGGAAAAGGTCAGATTTAGCAAGGTAGCTGTTGACTTAGAGATACACAACAATATTTTTCTCCATTTCTATTGTTTGTTCTGAATATCTTTACAGAAGAGAAATAACTCTAGTGCCTTTGGACATTTGTCCACAATGAAAATGGGGTTGGATTCAATGGCTTAGCTGACCCCTTCCTACTCTATGAACATAGTTGGGATGGACAATATATTTGTCATCAAATAAGCTCTGCTTCAAAAATCTTAGTGGTCTATTAAAGATGGCAACATTCTGGATAATATAAACAACTTTTTCCCCCCAAGTGTACCTTGAAGCCTTAGGTATATATGAGAGATATAGCCTGGTGAGTATTCCCTATAAATCAAATGGTATCCTGAAGAATTCCTGCTTTGGAATTTGAGCATGGGAAAGCTCCAGTTCCATTCATCTATTCCTTTTCCCTTTGGAGAAACAAATCCTGACAACTCACATTAGAGGTAGGTCACTCACATTCAAAGGTAGGTCACCATCATCATTTTCCATAAAAGATCCTGGGAGTCACAGTGTTATTATAGACTATAAAGCAGCAATCAGCCACCTGGAATGTAAGGAAAAGAGGGAATGTCCTTAAAGGATAGGAGGAAAAGCCACTACCAGGGCAATGGTCAGATAAGAGGGGCTTGAGCTAGGGCCAAGAAAGTAACTTAAGAAAGCAACTTAAGGCAATCCTCTCCCCCAGTTCACATGAAAATAAGAGGGAGGGGGAAGCACATTCAGATTTGCAATATTCTGTTAGAATAATCAGTACAATAAAAGCTGTACCAACCTGCATAGCATAGGTTCTTAATCTATTTCACTTTGTAGGGTAATACTGAAGTTTTCCAGGATCCTGAACTACAGTGCAGAAATTTAATAGCAAAACTGCTGGATTTCATCAGCCCAACCTTTTAAAAATCAATTAAATGGACATAGAAGCTGTGAGCTTCTTAGTGGTCAATTTTTCCCATTTCTATTCCCACATTTGGGATAATCAGACCTGCAATTGGAAAAGTTTAAGACTGGGAGGAGGAAAATCAATGTCATCCCCATTCTTAAATCTTTCCAACCCTATCCCTCCTTTATAAAGGCTAAAAATCAGCCTGAAAGATTCTTTTAAAACTACTTTTTAAAGGTATGATTGAAAGATTTACTTTTGCTTTCACTTCTTTTCCACCCATGATACCCTGAAAATAGTGTGAAATGTTTCAGTTCCACAACTTCTGATGACATAATCACTTCAACAGAAGGCGTGCATTGCCACCTTGAAGATAGCTATGCTGAATTGCTATCCCCAAACCTGTAAAAAATTGCTCAAGCTATTTCTGCTTTTGACTGAGAAGATTTTAATTGCAACCCAAACAACTATTGCTGATAGGTGGTTTAAAAATGTAAATCATGCCTATAAGATACCTATAAAAGGTCAGCTCCAATTCACTAGTTATAGCTGTGTTAAAGAAAGAAAGAAAGAAAGAAAGAAAGAAAGAAAGAAAGAAAGAAAGAAGTTAAAATTATTATCTCCTAAATTCCAGGGAACAGTATCAACAGCTCTGTGACCTCTACAAAGAAAGAAAGAAAGAAAGAAAGAAGAAAGAAAGAAAGAAAGAAAGAAACCTGATGAAGTAGTTGTAGTTCAGGGGTGTCAAACTCAAGGTCCGGGGTCCAGATCTGGCCCATGGGGTGCTTAGATCTGGCCCGCAGGGCTGCCCTGGAAACAGCGAAGGACTGGCCTGCAGGCTCCAAGCTCCGTTTTCACTGGCAGAGGGTTGCAGGAGGCCGTCACAGCCGAAAACGGAGGTCAGGAGCCCGTTTTCACTGGCAGAGTGCTCGGGCCACCACAGCCGCCCCGGACACAAGTGACATCGAGCTGGCCATGCCCACCCTGGCCATGCCCCCCCAGCCCCCCCAAGGTCAAACACAACCCTGAGGTGGTCCTCAATTAAATTGATTTGACACCCATGTTGTAGTCCATGAAAATGACTTATTGATGTTGTTGTGAATGTGTTAGTCTTTGAGGTGCTAAGAAAGTATTCATTTGTTATAGTAACTAATCCACTGTGTACTGTGTAAGTAATATAGAATATAAAAATGAGTTCATTATCACCACCTTCCCTTTTCAAGCAAAGAATATTGAAACTCCCTTCTTTGTGAATTGTTAGGGGTTAGTCCTAATTTATTTTCTTATATTTGCTATTTTGATTTTTTTAAAAGTAATTTTAGTATATGTGCACTATCTAAGATCAATTTGCTGTCTTTTAAATTTGTTCCTGTTACATACCCAAGGACTATCAAATCCTTGTTGTAATATTTTTTACTGTTTTATATCATACATTTCTTTTATATCTTGAGGAGTGTGCTCTCTAGGTGTCCAAGGTTTTAACATACGAACAAACATCATCATCATCGTCATTATAATCATATGTATATAAACAAATATGCAGTAACATATAAACAAATATACGATAGCATTCATCATATTATAACATATATTATCTTCCATTGTAATATCAATTGTATAACCATCAAGTAAGAAAAAATATATATATTACCCATCTGTTTTCCTTTCTCATATACACCATATTCCACCCAATTTTACGACGACGGTCCATCTCTTTCTGTCTCTTCCCTTCTCCTTCCCTCTCTTCCCTTCTCCCCTCTTCTCTCTCCTTCCCTTTTTCCTTCTCCTCTCCTCCCCTCCACTTCCCTCTCCTTCCCTCTCTCCTTCTCCTCTCCCCTCTCTACTTCCCTTCCCTCTCCTCCCTTTTTCTCTCCTCCTCTCCCTTCTCCTCTCTCTTCTTCTCCACTTCCCTCTCCTTCTCTTTCTCTTACTCCTCTCCTCCGATCCACTTCCCTCTCTCCTTTCCCCTCTCTACTTCCCTCTTCTTCTTCCTTCTCCTTCCCCCCAACCTTTCTCCTCTCCTCTCCTCTCCTCTCCTCCACCCCACTCCACTCTACTTCCCTCTCTCCCTTCTTCTCTCCACCTCTCTTTCCTTCCATCATTTCCTTTTAGTTGTTGCGTATAAATTTCCAATTCCCTATGGAATACGGTGTATTTTCCAAATATCATCTCTTTCAAATATAACTATACATTTTTTTTGAAATTACATTAGAAGAAAACAGACTTAATATCTACATGAAAGGTGTGTTGATGGCAATACTAATCAAGATTATAGTAACATAATGATAATAATTATTCTTCATATTAATAATTTTTCATTATTTAATTAATCATTCTCTTAACCTTTTAATTTCTTTCTTTTGCTTCTATTATCTAACTATTGATAAACACATACAGTCCTCTTTCAATTTCTAATCTACTTAATGTTTGAGTGTTATTATGTAACAAATCTATTAGTAATAACAATAATAATTATTATTATAGTAACATAATGATAATAATTATTCTTTGTGTTAATAATTTTTCATTATTTAATTAATCATTCTCTTAATCTTTTAATTTCTATCTTTTGTTTCTATTGTGTAACTATTTTTGAACACATAACAATCATCCTTCATTTTCTAATCTATTTAATACTTGACTGTTGTTATATAAAGATATACATAGTGATATTTTCCCCATTTCTCAATTCCACCTCTATCCTAGTTCTCATGCACACAGCTCCTGGTTTAAAGGTATTCTACAACTATCCCTCAATTCCTGCCCATTTTTTAAAAAAAATTTATTATTATTCTTTTATTCTATAGAAAAACAAATATTTTCCCCATTTCTCAATTCCACCTCTATCCTAGTTCTCATGCACACAGCTCCTGGTTTAAAGGTATTCTACAACTATCCCTCAATTCCTGCCCATTTTTTAAAAAAAAATTATTATTATTCTTTTATTCTATAGAAAAACAAATTTCCCCAATCTAAATTATTTCTACTTATCCAACTTACACTCATGCTGCCTTAATATTTAGAAAGCAACCCTTTTTAACCATAATCTCTTGCCCTCATGAACGCTTCTATTCTTATCCGTTTTTTAACTCTTTTCCCACACTCCTCTTCTTTTTCTCTATTTTCACCTCTATCTTTCTTATTTAATCCAGACACTCCTCCCAATACATTGTTATATTGCCACTTCTCCCACGTATCTGCCCATATCACAATCTCCTCATCAACAATATCTTCCTGTCTATTCATTTGCTGATTTATCTGTTTTATTTTCTTCAATCTTTCTTCCTTTATCAGCTGATTTGTCAGTCCTATTTTTTGCTCCAGTCCTTGATTAATTTGTTGATTTGGCCAATTCCTCTGTTTTTTCCACTCCTTTTGTTTGCCATTTGTCTGGTCTTCTTCTTTATCGAGCATTTGCTTCATTTGCTCATTTTTCTGATCCGTATTTGTTCCTTGTTCATATTCAATTTGCTGGTTTTTTTCCATCTTGTCTTTCTGCTGCTTCCACCATTTCAAGGGTAGTTTGATCTATATTTATAGTTCTTTGTAAAATATTTTCCAGTTTCTCATCTATACCATCCATCAGAACTTTAATGCTTTGAAACATCAAAGTCATCCCGTGAAAAAGCCCACTCATTTCCACAGCTGTTTCTCCAAATCCAATCATAATGTTAAATATTCTACAATGAAAAGTCTCTTTCCAATTCAGAGTAAGTCCAGTTATAGGAGTGTGGTTTATCTTCCAATTATCAACAGATGGTGCTCTCCTCTCAGATTTCAATGCTGCCTCCCCCCGCCCCCTGCAGGTATTAATTAATCCATTTATTTCAAAACAAAGTCAATTATTTCAATAATCTAAGTCCAGCATTTAGGTTACTCAATAACCAGTTCCAGCATTTAACATGCCTTTTCAAAATAACACCAATCCAATCCAAAATCCAGTTCTAAATGCTTACAAGAGAAAACAACTCTTATTCTTCTTTATACCAGTCTTTTCCAGGGCTGTCTCAATGGTTCAAAGTGCCCATTAGCCGCTAATGTGAGTCTTTTGAATGGTTTTTTTTTTCCTTTCCCTCCAGGGTGGCTTTGGCCCCTTTAAGAGCCCTCCGATGGGGAGAGTTCAGCGTGGGATCACGGAGCTGCGATCCCTGCCACTGATGTCACTGCGACCCAGAACCCCGGACTATCAAACCCTGAATATTTCAGCACTAGTCCAGAGAAACGTGGACATGGTATATCTTGAATAGGACTGAGAAATCCACAGTGAAATCTATATAAATGTGACTGGTGTTGTGCTTAATAGTTATAGGTTTTGTGTTGGAGAGTTCTACAAATATGTAGTGGAAATTCTTGCATTCTTCCCCACCCAAAGTTCTGATGGGAAACAGTAGCAATGCACCAAGATCAATTTTGTCAAAGGTCAAGAAAGAAGATGAGCTAGAAATCTGAGAGGCAAATTGTAAAGCAGATATCATAAAAGGCAGGCTGAGATTTAAGATGCTGAAAAAACAGGAAAGGGAGAACACCGTGATCTGGAATAATTGATTAACAGTAAAGGGAGGCTCTGTTGTCTCTCATTTCCATCTGTTCTCTGTCCATGAACAGTACTTACTTTTCTCTCCTTCAGAATCCTCCCCTTCCCTTTCTGGTCTCTAAGCTCATGAGCTCTTGAGTCTAACCAGTTTGCCATTTTCCTCCATTTAGTTCCTTCAATCTAAATGCACTGTTGCATTATCTATTGAGTGGTTGTCAACACAGAACCACCAATAACAGGTTGAGAGGAATCCAGTTTACCAGAGAAGAAAAAAACAACTTACTATCCTTCCTGGACATCCTGATTAGCAGAGACCATAATGGCAAACTAGAAATACAAGCGCACACAAAAACTACCCCATGCCAACCAAGTGCTTCACTACCAAAGCAACAACCAACCTTCCACAAGAGAAGCTGTGTGAGAACTTTATTTAGATGAGTGAAAACTCATTGCTGCAATCCTGAACAGCAGAAAAGGGAAACAGAGCATCTATGCAACATATTCCAACAAAACGGATATCCACACAACTTTATCAAAAAGTGCCTGACCACTCAACCCGATACAGCACAACCAACACAAACCTTAAAAAGAATACACTGCCATACATCAAGAACATCTCAGAAACCACCAACAGACTACTACAGTGATGGCGAACCTATGGCACGGGTGCCACAGGTGGCACGCGGAGCCATATCTGCTGGCACGCAAGCCGTTGCCCTAGCTCAGCTCCACCACGCATGTGCGTGCCAGCCAGCTGATTTTCAGCTCACGCGGAGGCTCTGGGAGGGCATTTTCGGCCTCCAGGGGGCGGGGGAGGGTGTTTTCGCCCTTCCCAGGCTCCAGGGAAGCCTCTGGAGCCTGGGGAGGGCGAAAAACGGGCCCACCAGGCCCACCGGAAGTCAGGAAATGGGCCGTTTCTGGCCTCCAGAGGGCGGGGCGGCCATTTTCACCCTCCCCAGGCATTGAATTATGGGTGTGGGCACTCGCGCATGCGCGATAGCACGCACGCGCTTTCGGCACCCAAGGAAAAAAAGGTTCGCCATCACTGGACTACTACAACCGCGTGGAATCAACGTAGCACACAAGCCAGTTAAAGCCCTTCAAAACATCGTAAGCAAACCAAGAGACCCATCAGCCCCAAAAGAAAAATGAGGAGTCATCTATAACATACAATGTAATGACTGCAACAACTACATAGGACAAATAGACAGAAGACTGGCAGAACACATTCATGAACAGCAACTAGCAGTCAGAAGACATGATGAAAACTCTTTAATTTCACAACCTATGGATAGAGTGAACCATAGTTTCAATTGGGAAACTGTGACCATCCTAGAACAAGCCAAGTCCAACAATGCCAGAGAATTTCTAAGAAGCCTGGCACTCTGACAAATTAGCCATGTTTATACATATAGGTATAGGCATAGGTATAAACAATATCTATAAGTTATGCAAAAGAGACAATCAACAAGCCAAAAAGGAAACAAAAAGACTCCCAGCAAGCAGCACCCATAGATTAACTCCAAGATCAACATCAAACCAACAATCAAGGAAACAGCATCCCTATCAATAAACAAGTCAACCGTAAACATCCCAACCAAAGGAATTCTAAGACCACCCCCACCAATACTGATAGAGCAAGCCATTAGAATATAAACTGAGAGCAAACCCCACCTCTTACTAGCACTGATGATGTTACATAGTTTAGGTAATGAAACATCTGCAAGAAAACAACCAATATCAGAGAACACCATGATTCAGGCTGAATCATCCTTAGGAGCTGAGGTGGCACAGTGGTTGGAGTGCAGCACTGCTTCAGCTACTTCAGCTGACTGCTAGCTGCAGTTCAGCGGTTCAAATTTCACCGGCTCAAGGTTGACTCAGCCTTCCATCCTTCTGAGGTGGGTAAAATGAGGACCCAGATTGTTGGAGGCAATATGCTAACTCTGTAAACCGCTTAGAGAGGGCTGTAAAGCACTATGAAGCGGTATATAAGTCTAACTGCTATTGCTATTGCTATGTGTGCGTAGAGTTATCTCTAATTTAAATGTAGATTTTTTTTCCTGATAGAAAGCTGCTTAAAACTATTTATATAGACCTGTTGCTTGTTGTTTTACAAAACTGGGAGATCAGTTTCCTTAATGACAACTTCTCTCAGTAAAATCCTGTAAACTTTATCCTTTAGAACACAACTAATGGCATTAACAAAGATGTGTCTGCTAGCAGCATGAGGTCACATTGGATCATTTGATGGTTTAATTTGGCTCTAGTTTCACATTGAGGGTGTCCTGTTTATTGAAATAAATGAATTAAAATATTAAATAAGGTATTAAACAGCACACAG
Source organism: Thermophis baileyi (assembly GCA_003457575.1). Classification (NCBI taxonomy): domain Eukaryota; kingdom Metazoa; phylum Chordata; class Lepidosauria; order Squamata; family Dipsadidae; genus Thermophis; species Thermophis baileyi. The sequence continues at coordinate 569,697 of QLTV01002664.1, forward strand.
AAAAGGACTGTGGGATTCCACATAACAGTCTAGTATTACCATTGGTTCTAGATACAGCCTGAGTGAAGAGTTATAACTAACTAGATTCCAGAAGACACAATCCCACCAGGCATATAATAATCAGATAATCAGGATCCACCAGATGGCATTAAAGTAAAAGACATGATTGTTTCATAAGATCCAACTATCTGAAACTATTGTTAAAGACAGATCATATATTGTCCAATTATTGTTGGTGCCACCATGGTGCTAAACATGCACCACACAACAATAAAATGTACACATACAGAAAAATACCCACCAAAACAAAAAGTATATACTCCACTTTAAATCCACTTTGTGATATAATTTATTGATGACTAACTTCTGAATTAAACTTTCCCTATTTGAGAATCAACATAAACAAGTATACACTACATATCTGTTACGTTTCTTACATAATCACAAAAGTAGTATCTGGAAATAGCATTGGGGTTCATGAACAGAAATATCTCTCTCTCTCTCTCTCTCTCTCTCTCTCTCTCTCTCCCCCTTCCTCCCTCCCTCCCTCCCTCCCTCCCTCCAATAAAGATTCATTTTACATAGCAAGGCTTCATGACTGCTCAAAATATACAAAACATGTTGAAAGTTTGGCAAGAAAGTCCATAGACAAAGTGAAGAATAAAGATAATATTACCCTTTGGGTCTGGTCCAGGTACAACTGGCAAATGTTTGGGAGATAGACTGCCCCAATTTGGAAGAAGAAATGTTGATTGCTATCATCTCAAGACCACGAATGAGAAGATTTCCCATTTGGCAGTTACTGGTAGATAAATGTCCCATTTCTTTCAGTAGCCTGAAGAAGATTGGCTATATCTAAGCTGGCCACTTTATCTGTTATCTAGAAATCTAATTAACCAGACCCAGTAGAATATATGTCCTGTCATATATGCTCTATGAATACCACAACAAGGCTAACAGATGCAAAAGGTCCAGAACATTTCTGGATCAAAGTGATAGCAATTATAAAGAAAATAGAAGTTGTCAATTTCAATTGAAGTCATTTGTTGTAAACAGCAAGTGTTTTGTTTTGGTTTTTGGCCCAGACTCCCAGCCCCAGTGTTTTGCTTTCTTCATATTATGAAAAGGGGCACAAACCAGTGGATACCAAGCTGACCAGTGGTGGAATTCAAACTTTTTTTACTACCGGTTCTGTGGGCGTGGCTTGGTGGGTGGGGCATGGCATGGCTTGGTGGGCGTGGCTTGGTGGGCATGGCAGGGGAAGGATACTGTAAAATCTCCACTCCCACCCCACTCCAGGGGAAGGATACTGCAAAATCCCCATTTCCTCCAGATCAGCTGGGACTCGGGAGGCAGAGAATAGATGGGGGCGGGGCCAGTCAGAGGTGGTACCGGTTCTCCAGAACTGGTCAGAACCTGCTGAAACCCACTTCTGAAGCTGACTCTGGATTCCAATGTGATAAGTTTTAGCCAAAAACTTTAAAGATCTATATTCTTTCTGATTTTCATCTGTTAGAGCAAGTCTCCTAGGAAGATTCTCTTGTAATGTTTTGATTTGAATGACCTTTTGTTCAACCATATTCCTGACCCTGCATTTCAACTCTGAGTCACAAACTTCAGTGAAAAAGAGTCAGCCATCTCCAGAGGCAGTTCCCCCCACCCCACTTTCTGGCAGTTGCTATTTGGCTCCTCACCAAGGCTGTTGCCTTTCAAAGATGTTGAACTCTCGCTTCCATTAATCTTCACCAGCAGGGTCAATAGTGGGGGATGATGGAAGTTGAAATTCAACAATATTTGTAAGGCCATACAGTTGCCTCAATTGTTCATAAATATGTTTCTTTGATATATCTCCCCTCTAGTGGGTCTATGCTCCCATAAATGATGCCAGGCTGTTTTCCTTGGTGCAGATGGAATCCATTCATTCCTGGGAGCAGAGAGAGGAAAAGTGTCTTAGCACTCAAATGAAGCTGCTGGTCAGAGACCAGAAGGTCAATTTCTTGTTTCAGAACATTAATTGACAGGATAAAAGAAAAGACCTAAAGAGCTGATAGGGCAAACAGAAACTTCTCAAGGCCAGACTAAAATTGTGAGTCAGGGGCTTTCAAAGGACAATGGACAAGAAAATTGGAGGAAATACACAAAATCACCCATGCTGTTGACCTCCTGACTCAACCCCATCCTAGCCCAATGCTTGATGGAAGAGCCAGATCTTCAGAGCTTTCTCAAAAATTAAAAGAAACCCTAAAATCGGAGAAAGTGCACCTCCAAATTCCCCACTGGTGATAACATTTGAGGGAAGAAACATAGCAATAGCACTTAGACTTATATACCGCTTTACAGTGCTTTACAGCCCTCTCTAAGCAGTTCACAGAGTCAGCCTCTTGCCCCAAACAATCTGGGTCCTCATTTTACCCACCTCGGAAGGATGGAAGGCTGAGTCAACCTTGAGTCGGTAAGATTTGAACTGCCGAACTGCAGCTAGCAGTCAGCTGAAGTAGCCTGCAGTACTGCACTCTAACCACTGCGCCACCTCAGCTCCTACATGGAGTGTGCCCAAATCTAGTGAGACAGGTAGATACCCTCAGGAAAGATGGTTCCACAAATAACCATGTAGGTCTTTTAAGAGTGATAACCACCACCTTGAATTCTACCCATAAAAAAGTGGAAGCCAGTGCAGTTCTGGCAACAACGATGTAACACAAGCAAATCATGGAGCACCCAGAACCACATGCATGCTGCATTCCAAACCAGGAAGGGCATTCCCATGTAGATTTAGATTTAGATTTATTATATTTGTATGCCGCCCAACTCCCAAAGGACTCTGGGCAGCTTAACAACAAACAAACAAAAACATTAAAAACATCATAAAAAACATTATAAAACATCCTAATCAATAATAAAACATTAAAACATTAGACATTAAAACAATTTAAAATTCATGCATATCCCATCATGGCCGGATCTCGCAGATTACAACTGCGAGATCACGGCCTCAGGCCTGCCGGAAAACCCAGGTCTTTACTGCTTTTCGGAAGGCCAATAGGGTGGGGGTGGTCCGGATCTCAGGAGGTAACTGGTTCCAGAGAATACATTCTCTGTGGAATGTAGAATACATTCCACAGAAAATACAGCTTTTGTTAGAACACTTGCATCTTTAGAAGTGGTGAAAGTTTTTGAATTAACATTTTTGTTTAGATTTCTATAGCAGAACATTTCCATAGCTGTTTGTCTTAGTACTGCAGGAGAAGGTTCTTCTTCACTCTGTCTTTTACCATGGATTGAGATATTTTATCCTCAATTTACAACAGTTCATTTAGTTCAAAGTTACAACGGCACTGAAAAATGTGACTTTCGACTGTTTTTCACACTTATGATCATTGCAACATCCCCATGGTCATGTGATCAAAATTCAGATGCTTGGCAACTGGTTCATATTTATGACCGTTGCTGTGTCCCGGGGTCATGTGATCGCCTTTTATGACCTTCTAACCAGCAAAGTCATTGGGGAAGCCAGATTCACTTAACAACCAGGTTACTAATGTATCAGCTGCAGTGATTCATTTAACAAGTATGGCAAGAAATGTTATAAAATGGGGCAAAACTCACATAACAAATATCTCACTTAACGACATAAATTTTGGGCTCAAGTGTGGTTGTAAATCGAGGACTACCTATACTACTTCAGATTTCCTGGTGATCGGGCAGTCCAAAACCATCCAAAAAATTAGTTACCTCTTCCCAAGTTTGTTACTTAGCCAAAGCTTTTCATGACTAATTATCCCAGAAGAAATTCCAAGCATAGCTCAAGTTGCCCAGCCATGATATCCTTCAACCAGGGCAGAAAACACCTGAATTTAATGTATAATTCAATTGTACATAGTGAATGTATAATTTAATTATAAATTCAATTATAAATTATGCAATTATAATTTATAATGTACAATTACCAGTGGTGGTATTCAAATTTTTTCTCTACCGGTTCTGTGGGCGTGGCTTGGTGGGAGGGTCATGTGACTGAGGGTCAGCACCTTGCTGTGAGCCACACCCACTCGGTCACATGACCCCTCCCACCAAGCCACGCCCACAGAATCCGGTAGGAAAAAATTTGAATTAATACTATATTTTTCCTTAACATCACCCATTCCCCGAGGCCCCGGAGCCTCTGCCTGCTCACCGCCCACTTTCCCTTAAGAGTGACGTGTTGCCCCATTTCCCCTCCTCCAGAGGCCCTGGCCCTTAATCTCCCCGCTTCCTCCCCCATGACCGCCTCTTTCTTCATCCCGCGGCCGCGACCTTACCTTCCTCCCGTGGCTGGCTGCCAGGGAAGGCAAGCCAGGGCTGAGCCGTCGCTGCTGGGCTCTCCGCCAACCCACATCTTGCCCCTCCTTGTCGCGAGATGCCTGCAGCCGCTGCATCTTTTTTTTTGGTGAGGCTGGAGTTCAGTCGCACCAAAAAAAAGATGGGGCGGCTGCAGACTTCTTGCAGCAAAAATTACCGACCTCCGGCTCCGCTCGGCTTCTCAAATGCACCACTGCCACCACCGCCCTGTTCTATGCGCCAGCCATGCATGCGCACCCCATTGCCTGCTGCGCTGCACTGCTCGGACTTGCCCGGTCGGTAATTAAGGGCCGGTGCCTCTGAAGGAGGGGAAACGGAGTGACACATCGCATTTAAGGGAGAGCGGGCGGCAAGCGGGCGGCGGCTCTGGTGCAAGGCTGGAGCCGGGGAATGGTGCATTCCCCGACCCGGCCGAGGAGGGTGGTGTCTCCGGGGCCTCGGGGAATGGTGCGTCCCTGGGCCTCGGCCCCCAATCCAAGGCGAAGGGCAAGCAGGCGGCATGTATTGCTTACCTTTGGTGAGCTGAGCAGGCGAGGCAACTGGTGAGGCGATTAGCTGGGCTGTGTGGCGAAGCGAAGGCAACATGTATAGGGCGGGGGTGGGCGGGGCGAGCGGGTGGCAGGGCAAGTGAGCATCGAGCAGGCGGGCGGGGCAGCGAGTGGAGACCGGGTGGGTGGGGCAAGTGAGTGGCAACCGGGCGACTGGGAGGGGGGCGGGGCCAGGCAGAGGTCGCTACCAGTTCAGCGACCCACACCAAATTTCCCCTACCGGTTCGCCCGAACTGGTGTGAACCGGCTGAATACCACCTCTGACTATTACTATAATTAACTAATATTAATATAATTAATTGCATCTGCAGCTACTAAGATTGTTGGCCATGCAGGTATAAAGATAGCCAGGGAAATGATTGAAGCCTCGGAAACAGGCTCCTTGTCAGTCAACAGGAGTGCTGATTTACCACTAACTTATCAGGTACTTAGGACCCAACGGCTTGGCAGTACAAGGAAACAACAGCCAATCACCGGCCATCAACCAATAGGAAGGCACCACATAAATATGACTGATGGAATAGCCCAAAGAACATATTTTGGTAGAGAGATATTCCCTGAAGATGGACTCCAGCATGAGTCCGAAAGCTCGGAAGGGTAAACCTCTGGTCCCAGTAACAGACCCAGATTGGATCATGCAACATTATCCTGGGATACATATATTTGCCTTCAATCTTCTTTCTCACCCTTCCTCTTTCCTCAAACTAACATTATGTTTTTTAGAATAATAGAGTTGGAAGGGATCTTGGAGGTCTTCTAGTCCAACCCCCCAGCTCAAGCAGGAGACCCTATACCAGGGGTGTCAAACTCACGATGACACGTCATCATGTGATGTATCGCCACTTTTTTCACCTTCACTAAACCGGGGGTGGGCATGGCCAGCATGTGATGCCTCCGGCCCGTGGGCTGTGAGTTTGACACCCCTGCCCTATACCATTTCAGACAAGTGGCTGTCCAGTCTCTTTTTAAAAACTTCCAGTGGTGGAGCACCCACAACTTCTGAAGGCAAGCTGTTTCACTGGTTATGGTAATTGTTGTCACTGTTAGGAAATTTCTCCTAAGTTTTAGGTTGCTTCTCTCCTTGATTAGTTTGCCAGGCCAAGCTCATGTGTTCATAATAGCCACTATCTATCTTTCTCAAGATCATCTCCAGTAGTGGGTTCTAAAACCCTTTGCTACCGGTTCACGCATGCGCAGAAGCGTCCCGGGTGGGTAGGTGGAGCCTCCTGCCGCCACCGCTACCGGTTCGCAGAACCGGGCTGAACCGGGAGCAACCCACCGCTGATCATCTCCATAGTCCTCTGAAAGGACAGGCAATTGTTTGGTTTCAATAGTATAAGACCAACTTGTGATTCTGGGATTTTGAATTGCTTTGTGGACTTTCCTCTGCTAAACCTTTCATTTCACCCACTGTGAATCTATTTTGATTCATGGCCATGTTCCTTCTATTCCTTAAAAGCTCCAAATAATAAAAAAGAAAGGACTGTAGCTGAAATAAATGCATGGGTAAATATTTTAGTAGGGTAATTTCCAGACTTTTTTGGTTTGGATGGAAATGTAGTTAGTTCGCATAGTGGAAAACAAAGCAACTTTAGTTTAACAAATCAAATGAATGGCAGCTTGAAGAGCCAATTTATACAATTTAAACAACTAAAATTGCTGTTTTATCTCTCCTGAGATTAATTTGCAAAATGAATTTGGATTTGGTTGGTGAAAGTTTTGCAAGAATACTGGAGAAAGCTAAAATAGGACGATTAAAAGTGAAAAGAAGGAAGAAATGGAAGAAAAGAAGAAATGGAGTTTTCAGCGAGGAGAGGCTCTTTTGAAGGAGTTTGTTTCTTTTTAAGTCCTGGCAAATGCCTGGACAAGCTCCTGTGGTTTTCTTGGCAAGATTTCAGAAGATTTCAGGTAAGGTTTACCCAGGGGTGAAATGCTCCCGGTTCGCTCTTACCTGTCGGTCGCCGCCATTTGGGTTGTTTTACCCTCTGCACATGCGCAAAACGTTCTGTGCATTCGCAGAGGGTAAAAGAACCCAAATGGCGGCGTCCGGGCGGGTGGGCAGCGCCTTGCGCTACCTTGGCAACCGGCTCTATGGCGACTGACAGGTACGAGTGAACCGGGAGCATTTCACCCCTGGGTTTACCTGCCCTTACCTGTTTCCTAGATCTGAGAGAGACTGACTGGCCCAAGGCCACTCAACTGGTTTTATGCCTAAGACAGGACTAGAACTCCCAGTCTCCCAGTTTCTAGGTTGGTACCTTAACAACTGCATCAAGCTGGCTGTGTGTGTGTGTGTGTGTGTGTGTGTATGTATGTGTGTGTGTGTTTGTTTGTTTGTTTATTTAACTGTGTTCATATGGTACTCAGTTCCAAAAAATTTACATGTTACACTAAACAGTGATTTGTATGTTGTAAACATAAACAGACACTATGGCTTGGTGTGTTCTTGGTGTGTGAGGTCAGCCACATGATTTCATTGGATGTTTAGTATATTGTTGTGCTTTTTTCTGTTGTCTACTGGTGCAAAAGCTTAGCAAAGGATTTCGAGCTTGTAGCCACATTTTGAGATCTTTCCAAATGAGATGGGGAATTGATGGCCCCACCAGAGGCTATTGATCTACAACTTCCCTCAACATTAGTCGCTACTATAAATACTAGATCCGTTTAAATCAGATGACATGTCTAGATTTGAAAAAGTCATCTCTCCTGATGAGTTATACCCTGCAAGGATTGGATCAATGAAAGGGGTGGAACCTTGCTGATCTCCAGGTCTTCTAGCAACTTTTTAAGCTTTTAGTCATAATGTTCAGCAGAATTGGCTGCGTGAGAGCAGATTTCAGAAAATTCCCATCCTAACATCGAGAAGAGAAGAGAAGAGAAGAGAAGAGAAGAGAAGAGAAGAGAAGAGAAGAGAAGAGAAGAGAAGAGAAGAGAAGAGAAGAGAAGAGAAGAGAAGAGAAGAGAAGAGAATTCTTTATTGGCCAAGTATGATTGGACACACAAGGAATTTGTCTTTAGTACATATGCTCTCAGTGTACATAAAAAGACAAGATACATTCGTCAAGAATCATAAGGTACAACACCTAATGATAGTCATAGGGTACAAATAAGCAATCAAATCATATTAGAAAACAAACAAAACAGTTTTCCTCGTTACAGCGAATTCGTGTCGGTATCACTAGTATCCATAACTTACCTAACTAATGCAATTTGATATATTATATACTCCCTATTATTATATTACAATCATAAATTATATTTACTTACACAACTATACA
>QLTV01002664.1:577940-588756 GCA_003457575.1 Thermophis baileyi
CAGTGCTCTATAGCGTCGTTTTGAGGGTAGGAGTTGAAACAATTTATGTCCAGGATGCGAGGGGTCAGTAAATATTTTCACAGCCCTCTTTTTCACTCGTGCGGTATACAGGTCCTCAATGGAAGGCAGGTTGGCAGTAATTGTTTTTTCTGCAGTTCTGATTATCCTCTGAAGTCTGTGTCTGTCTTGTTGGGTTGCAGAACCAAACCAGACAGTTATAGAGGTGCAGATGACAGACTCAGTAATTCCTCTGTAGAACTGTATCAGCATATAAGAAACAGGCCTTTTAGCATTTATAGGAATAAGGTCTAGTTACGGCTAATGTTATAGGATAAAATGCATCCTAAACAAAGGGATTTTTCAGTGGTAGATCTCTTTCAGCAAAATAATATCTCAGTTGTGGGACAGTTGTCTCTCCTTCCCACCTGACATTTCTTCATCTTAGCAACTTCCTTTGATGTTGGTTTTCTGGGGAGCCGTAGGGGTACTAGGTATCCTGAGATAAAAAAGGAAAAAGGGTCTGGAATGAGGAAATTGGAAGAAGATGCCAGAAAAGAAAAAAGAAAAGAATCCAATACAGTTGCCTCATGTGTAGAGAGACCCACTACAAAATATATTTGGAAAACCATACTAAAAAGCATGTTCTGCATTTGCTAAAACGGCCCAGTGGGTTTTAGCAGATCGATTTTCCTCTTTTGGATTAAACCCTTACAGAAATGATGTATAAAAATAGAAGTCAATGAGCCAAATTGTCTCACATCGACAAATCATTATTTGCTCCGAAGAGAGTGGATTCAATGTGAAATGAAAACATTTTCTCCCTTGCCAAGCCATGACCCCCTGCCTGCCAAGAGTCAAGAGACTCAAGACCATCCATTCCCCATTGAGCTATTCAATTGCTATTATCCCAGAAATTCAAAAGGCTGTAGTAGAGCACAGTGGGAGGGGGAGATGTCTATAGTGGCTGTAAATAAAAGTATATTTTCTATAAGTAGGACCAGAGATCTCTGGGACCTGCAGAGCAGGTTTGCTATAAAACGCTTTTTCAATAGGCAGACTATGTCTTCCACTTTAGAAGAAATGTTTGGTATTAGGTTGCTCAATAGATGAGGCAAAAAAATCCAGGTCTTTGAAGCATAAGGCAAACCAGAAAGACTGTCAAAAAAACCAACAACTTCAGACACCATTAGTAAAGTAAATTCTTTAAGCTGATTCTAATTCTTCAGCCCCAGGGTATTTCATCAATATGTCAATGCACTTTTTCTGGCCAAATTACCAAAGTAGATAGGAGGGCTCCCATCAAAGTCCTAGCCGGGCCTCACCCTACATAGCTTCTAATCTCAAAGTCAGCCAGATACTACCAGCTGTTAAGGCTTTGTAAATTAGGAGAGTCCTCTTGCATCGCATTTGATGCTTACATGCCAAAATCAGAACATTATAAAAATATTCTGTGAAACTACATATTTCAACTTATGACAGTTCATTTAGTGACCGTTTGAAGTTACCTCACTGAAAAATAGTGACTTATGACAATTTTTCACACTTATGACCGTTGTAGCATCCCCATGGTCACATGATCAAAATTCAGATGTTTGGCAACTGGTTCATATTTATGACCGTTGCAATGTCCCGGAATCCATGTGATCACCTTTTGTGACCTTCTGATAAGCAAAGTCAATGGGGGAGCTAGATTTACGTACCAATCTTGTTGCTAATCTAACAACTGCAGTGATTCACTTAACAACTCTGGCAAGAAAGGTTGTAAAATGGGGCAAAATTCACTTAACAACTGTCTCACTTAGCAACAGAAATGTTGGGCTCAACTGTGGTCGTAAGTCGAGGACTACCTGTAGTGGCTTTTCTTTTGTACAAGGAGTGATTCAATTTGTCTCCTCACACAGAGGGTATTTTGTTCCCCCCAATCAAACAACAGATTGTTGAAGGCTAGCTAAAGCATCTGGCAACTTCAGTGAAACACTGCCTCTCCCTACATCCCAGGGGTAAATTCCACACATCAATATATGAAATAGCTACTTTTTCCTCAGATCCAAACCTGAGGCAGCTGCTTCATTCTGCCTCAGCAATAATTATAGGGAAGTAATGGGGCAGTTGACAATATGTGCCATTCTGGTAAATTTGGTGTTCTAGACTGTTCCTTTACATAGGGCATAACTGAAATCATATAGACTTTGATGCTATTAAATTCAAAAGAACAGTTTGTTCATGTCCAGATCTCTTGTAATTTATCCTCCTGAACTAATTTTCATCTGTGGCTTGATGCCTCCTTCCCTGAAACCCCAAATTAAATTTCGTTAAAACTATTCTCACATTTTGCTACCAAAATATAAGATTTAGAGGATAACTAGAGGTCAGCAAGGGGTTGCAGTTTTCAGTATCTCCTTTCTGCCATCTTTCAACATCTGGGTTTTTTTCAGCCCAAAAGCTATGATACTGTCAAATTATTTCCATTGTAATTCTGCCTCTAATTCCTTGTGTCATTACTTTTTTTATCTTCACTCACCACCACCACCCAAAAAACCCCCAAAACAAATATAATTTTCATTCTCTGCTCCCTTCAAAAACCCTCAGACTTTATTTGTTTGTCAAAAATAAGTCTTCTGCTTCCTTAATTCTTGGCCTTCTTTCCTTCCCTATCTGAAAAGGAAAAACAAACACAACCAGAATGAATATCCTAATAAATTTGCAACAAATAGAAGAAAAAGAAATAATGATTTATTCATTTGCATTAAAAGCATTGCTCCACAGTTTTGACTCCTGGTGTTATTGCCTCTCCTTTTTTCAGATATACGGTTTTTAAAAGGTATCTTTCCTCACCACAACAAGTACATCAACAAACGACTGATGACTGATTTATTTACATTAAGGTACTTCCTCTAACGTTTTAGTTCCTGGTTTTCCTTTTGCACAGCCATACAATCAACAGAAGAAAGGCTAAACCATTTGAGGTCCCTATTCTAGGACCTAAACTCTAAGCCCCAGTAAAAGTATTGGAAAATATTCTCCCTCAGTATGAGTTTAGCTGTCCCAAAGCAGCCACATCTGGCACATTTTGCAAAAGAGATGGAACTGTAATCTCTGGACAGAAGCTGCCAATCACAAGGTTGATCCACACAATGAAGTTGTCCTGGTGGGAGTACGGGCCACAGACCTTTTCTTGATGGCAGGAATGCACATTGTGTTCTCTACCGGCCCTCCACCCACTGGGAAGGCAACCTCTGACCATCTTTTTCTGCTACGTGTCAAAAACAGTGGGGTTTTTTTTTTGGACTTCTGGCAGCACACATGGCAGGTGTCCTGCTGTGATCCGTTTCATGTAGGCAAATTGGATACCGTACAGTGTGGTAGGAATGTTGGCTACTGCCTTCTACCGCTGTTTTGTTTTTTAAATCATTTTCATTGAGGAACTATAAAAGGTGGGCACCACACCAACCACTCTTTCTCTTCTTTTAATCAGGTGAAGTAGACTAGAGTTCTGCCAAGAACTGAACTATTTAAAGAAGGACTAGGGATGACATGATGGCAATCTTCCAACATTTGAGGGTCTGCTACAAAAAAGAAGGGGTCAACCAATTCTTCAAAGTACCTGAAGGCAGGACAAGAAGCGCAGGATGGAAACTAATCAAAGAGAGAACCAGGGGTGAAATCCAGCAGGTTCTGACAGGTTCTGGAGAACCTGTAGCGGAAATTTTGAGTAGTTCAGAGAACCGGCAAATACCACCTCTGGCTGGCCCCAGAGTGGGGTGGGAATGGAGATTTTGCAAGTATCGTCCCCCTGGAGTGCGGAGGGAATGGAGTTTTTACAGTATCCTTCCCCTGGAGTGGGGAGGCACTGGAGATTTTGCAGTATCCTTCCCCTGCCATGTCCACCAAGCCACACTATACCCACCAAGCCACACCACGCCCACCAAGCCACACCCACAGGACCGGTAGTAAAAAAAATTGGATTTCACCACTGGAGAGAACCAATATAGAGCTAAGGAGAAATTTACTGATAGTTAGAATTAACCATTCCAGTTAATGAGTGGAATGGCTTGCCTCCAGAAGTTGTGGGTGCTCCATCACTGGAGGTGTTTAAGAAGAGATTGGATAGCCATTTATCTGAAATGGTATAGGGTCTCCTGCTAGAGCAGGGGGGGATTACACTAGAAGACTTCCAAAGCCCTTCCAATTCTGTTATTCTGTCAAAATACAAATCAATCAATACATTTCCCCTTTCATCCCATGTCACAGGAAGCCCATTTCATTGGAAAAGAGGGGGGCTATGTTGTTATTTTTACCCATCCATCAGTAAGTGCACCATAGGGAAAGGTGTTAAGTACGGCAGGCAGGAGACAATGGAGAAGGGTCATACAAATCTGTCCATAGAAACCATACGATCTCAAAGAGTTGTTCATGGAAAAAAAAATTGGAGCCAGATTTCCTGGCATGGGTGAGGGAGGTAGAGAAGCAAAGGAATCCCCCCAGAAAGGAACCATGGTAAATACCATCTGGATAGAAGATCAGGAGATTAGCATGGCCAAATCAGAAGAAGAAATGAAAGGCAGAAGAGGGTATCTTAAGCTGGCTTAGTTTCCAACCAGTATACTCTACGCTTGGGAGTGAAGCAGCTTAAAGCAGTAGTGTGGAAAAGCCCCCAATCATATTCAGAAGAGCAGACTCTAAGCAGCTTGTTTGTCTGGATCACATTACTGCATTCTGAACTGCAGAACTTTGGACACCGTGAAGGAAGCTTGATTCCCGGGTCTTGTTAGAAGCCTGCAAATTTGCCTCTACCAAGGGGAGAGTAATTCACACCAAGGATGTCATGCTACATGAAACGTTTGCTAGGACCATCAAAACAAGGACACTTTCACCATTTTTTTCAGGGAAGAAGAGTGTCTCTGTCCAAAGACTCTCAGAAGGGAGAAAGCCAAGGCTCCATCATGAATAGACCACCAAGAAAGCTGATTTTTTTTTTCTCTTGTCTCTATTTACTGGAGTCACCAAGCCATCATGCTGTCCACAATGAGTACACTACACAAGAGAGGAAGGAAGAGAACGTGCTTGGGCCCCTACCTAAAAGAGGGTTGTTTTTTTTTTGTCAGAAACAAAGAATCGCTTTTTCTCTTTTCCATCTTTCTCTCCCTCTCCCCAAAAGAAAACTGTCATAAGTTTTTTTTTTAAGAGTACAAAGGAATCAGAACAAGTCAGAGAACTATTTTTCACAGAGAACTGTTTCCCATCATCAAAATGATAGCTCCTTTATAATATCCATAAGACTACACCGTAAGTCTTCTGATCCATACAAATCTCAGCCGTTTTGAAGATTTAAATTCAGTACAAAAACCTTTGTTGGTAAATTACTCCCCCCCCCGCTCCAGAAAAAAAAATGCTTTGCTGACACTGTTTTTGTTCCCAAAGGGTCTGCTATGAATAGAGAGATTCCCAGGCACCATTTAGGGAAAGGAGCCGGAGTATGGCTCCCCAGCTTCTTCTAGAGAGGAAGAAACACAGCCCAGATCATTTCTGTGACTCGCCCTCTCTTGGGCCAGCAAGGACTCAGCAGCGGAGGGCTGCCTCTGATTTTTGAAATGTTGCTTCTCTTCAAAGTAACCCTACCTAGCGCTGTGCAAAGGCAGTTCCACAATGCTGAGCGTCATCGAGCAGCATAAATAGCAAGCACGAGTGAATGTGGAGATTGGGAGGGCACAGATTTCAAACATACTTGGCTCTCCCCGTCTCTTTTCCGCACACCCATTCCAAATGCCTTAAGCTTTTGGGTCCCAGGCTGCTTCCTTTTGTCTGCAAAGACCCTTTAGTCACATTCTGGCCAAGTCTGCTGGGTTTTTCTTCCCCCACCCTTTATTTTATTTCATTGCCCAAGAAGAAACCTCATCAACTGGATTTCACTGAAGTCAGGTTTGAATCTAGATTTTATATGTTTACTTTGTTTGCTGTTTTCTCCCTTTATTTTGGGTAACCCCTTGAAATGTGGATGGTTTACCTGACTGACTGACTGACTGACTGACTGAGATGAAAGATAAATTTCTGGCTAAGTAGCTTGAAAAATGTGTGATGTGCTTGGGTTAATGCAAAATGTAACGCTCAGCTATATCCAGTGTCTGCTGAGGTGTTTCTCTAGACCTCCCCGGGCATGCTGAAAATTTGATTTGACAAACTGATTCAGTTGTAAAATCAGTTCAGCACAGCGAGTTGCTCTGCTCTTTTGGAGTGGGGAAGGGGAATTGTCGCTTGGGTCTTTTTAATCTTTTTCCAAACCGACCAAAGTGATACAGTAGACGTAGAAACATTTTGGCAGAAAGTCAGTGCTATAATACTTAACAGGAGCTTGAGGTCAAAAGAGTCATAAACTTAAATACATTTCACATACAGGAGGGTGAAGATGTGATTGCTGCTGTTGTTTGAAAAGCAAATAGAGCAGAACGTACTGGCAGGGTGAGAATTGTTGGGCCTGAAAAGGGAATTAATTATTTCCTCCATAAATCTCTCCTCTGAAATTAATATTGCTTTGGGAATAGATCTTACAGTATTACCCACATCACCATCACCATTTATTTATTTATTTATATTACTCAGTTGTCTGATTAAAAATACCATTCTCTCTCTCTCTCTCTCTCTCTCTCTCTCTCTCTCTCTCTCTCTCTCTCTCTGAGTGTGTGTGTGTTCTCCTATAAGTCAGCATTTGCAAGGTGGATTTTATTGGGCATTCACTCAAGTCCTTGCAAATTTGCATGGAAGCCATACAGCAAATAAATGAATGCTGTGAGGTAAGCTAGGCTGAGAGAGATTAACAGCCAATCAATTTCATGGAGCTGAAGCTTTCAGGTCTCAAGGTAACACATTATTCAAATGAACTCCAGGCAGATTATCGTAATTGTATGGAATTTACTGTCATAAAATTTGCTGATAGCCTCTAAGTCAGTAGGTTTGAAAGGCCAAACAAATTTGTGGAAGGTAATTTCTAAGGGCTGACAGAGAGCAAACTGCAATTGTACCCCATTGCTACTGTAGCAGTGCTGAGTGGAATATGGATTTTAAACACAGTTACTATGATTTTGAATTGCTTTAAAAATAACAACAGGTTGCCCCAGACATGCCATATTTTATACCATGCAGATATTATGAATTACTGATATTTATAATATGCTGTCAATGTACATAGCATTTTATAAAGAGAAGATAAGCCTGGCTGTCCAAGGAGCTTACACTCTAAAATAGATCTAAGGAAATGGAGGGAAAAGAGAAACTGAGGAATGGATAAGCAGAGGAAAAATCTTTCTATTGTACATATCTTGATAGAGCTGCATACTAGAATATAGAACTATTTTAAAAGTTCCCTGAAAAGGTGGGTTTTGAAAAGGGAACTTTTATTCCTTTTTATTCCCTTTTATTTACTTAAAAGGAAATAAAAGGGGTGGTCACGTGGCGGAATTCTGAAGGAGAGTTCACATATCCATTTATCAAGCAGTAAAGGAAAAAGTGAGGAGTCACAGGAAGGACCAGGAAATGTTTAGAGGAATGTAAGAGGTAAGAAGGTAAGAATAAGGGCATAGGAGATTTTGAAGATAAAGACAAAATCCTTGTGAGATCTAAAAGAGAAAGCAAAACAAAGCAGGAGGAAAATGTGTGGTCAGATCCAAATGATGTGGTTAATTCTAGCAGTGTTGTGCCAAAAGTGAGACCAGGGAAAACTAGAATAGTACCATATATAGTTATATGCTTAGCCACAAAGAAACTGTATTCTCAGGTAATTCACTAATGAACAGAGTTAATGTTTACAAAAGGCCATTTAGGTTTCTTTTACTAAAATATAATGGTGGCTGTAATTATTAGACTTGTTCATTCCAGTTACATAGATGTGGTTCTCCTGGCCAAATGCTTTAGAGCAACTGTACAGCAAAGCTGTCCTTTTTTCCTATTACAGATAGCTGGTTGGGCAGAGCTGGACTAACAATAAGTTGAAAAGAAACAAATATTGAAGCAGCCAAACATCCCATCCCCCATCCCCCCAAAAACCTGTCAACTACTAATAAGCCTGGGAAAAAAGAAAGCCTAAGAAACAAAAAAGCTACAGCATTATATTATTCTGCCTTAAAGTGTTTTTTCTGCCCTTTCTCTAGAATAAATACAAGGCTGAAGATCACAGATGTTTCTGACATTTTAGCAGAAATTAATCTCATCTAAGCAGTATTTCCTTCCGTTCCCTCTTCTCTTCAAAGAGTCAAATATTGCCTGCTGCTGATTGCTCAAGGCATGTAAAGCTAGAACTTTTATGAGAATGGATGGCACTATCTCCTCCACCATTAGAGTGGCCACAGACACAGAAACTGGCAGCCCACTCAGAAGCAACCCTAATATTTCTTTCAACAACACATGGGGTGAGGCCTTCTCTGCCAGCTCTTTGGAGGACATCGTAGCCACCTGCACCATCGGGACCATCCTGTCTCTTATGTGCATAATTGGAGTGACAGGCAATGTCTACACCTTGGTTGTGATGTGCCACTACATGAGGTCCTCTGCCTCCATGTACATCTACATCATCAACTTGGCCCTAGCAGACCTGCTCTATCTTCTCACTATCCCTTTCATTGTGGGGACTTATTTCATTCAGGAATGGTACTTTGGAGATACAGGTTGCCGGATCCTTTTCAGCTTGGATTTCCTCACCATGCACGCTAGCATTTTCACCTTGATGGTGATGAGCACAGAGAGATACTTTGCGGTGCTGAAGCCTTTGGACACTGTGAAGAGATCGAAGAGTTATCGGAAAGCAATTGCCCTCATTATCTGGGTGGCATCTCTGCTTCTCACCCTGCCAATGCTGATCATGATCCAGCTGGTGCAAGGGGAAAAGAATATCTGCCTCCCCACCTGGAGCAAGTTGTCTTACAAGATCTACATCACCATTCTCTTCTGCACCAGCATTGTTGGCCCCGGTGTCATCATCGGGTATCTCTATGTTAGACTAGCAAGAACCTACTGGGTGTCCCAGACCACTTCCTTGAAAGAGACCAAGCGGCTGCCCAATCAAAAAGTCCTCTACTTAATCTTCACTATTGTGCTGGTCTTCTGGGCCTGCTTCTTGCCGTTCTGGATCTGGCAGCTGCTCTTCCAGTACTACGAGCCTCTTCCCATGTCTCCTAAAGCCACTAGGAACGTCAACTACCTGACCACCTGCCTGACCTACAGCAACAGCTGCATCAACCCTTTCCTCTACACCTTGCTGACCAAGAACTACAAAGAATATTTGAGGAACAGGCAGCGTTCGTTTCACAGCAGCCGCAACTACTTCCAGAGAAGGAACCGATTTCAAAGGATTTCCGGGAGATCTTTGTCAACAACCAGCCAGCATTGTACAGAGACTTTTATGCTCCCACCCATTCCAGGGGGAAGTAATAGCCCATGATGAAAGGAGCACACTTCCAAAATCAACTGTCATCAAAGTCAGAAGAAGAAGAAAGAAAGAAAGCATTACATTTGAAAGGGAGGGATTGTAGAAGAGGTACATGCTGGGTTTAGAGTTTTGATGATATTTGTCATCATAGTAAATCAGGGGGGAAAAAAACTTATGTATTTCATACAACCCATGATGTGTCACTGTAAGTTTTGCTTCTTGAAATTTTATTATTCCTATTGTAAACAGTATTCGCTCAAGCAGAATTATTTCGGAGATAAGGGTATGAATAAAAAAATTGTGTTAATTTGTTTTATGTTTAAGCTGGGAGGTAGGTGGCACTTTTGTGGAAATTGAATTTGAGGGAAATGTTTGACTTTCTACTGAATTCGTATCAGCTAAATTCAGATATAGGGACTAAAAACCTGGGTACATGTTGTCCAGCAGATTTCTCAGGACTGACAGCTGTGAGTTTTGTGGATAAAACCGCTTTATGCACACTTACACATTCAAATCTGTTTGCCTTTTACCCCTAGCACATTCTTCACTGATCATCTCAAGTGGGGCTCTCTATGCTTCAAAAATAATTCCAAATACATAATTTGGACCTGAGGAAAAAGTGCTGTGACTGCTTTATGGAGCTGACTCATTAATGTTAATATGAATCTTAAAGCGGTCCCTCTTTAGGATTTTTTTTTCCACAAAGAAGTTTCATCTTCCCTCTCAGGGGTTACTTTAATAAATAGTAGAACAGTCCAAAACACTTTTTCCAAAGCACTTTTTTTTAAGCATGCACAGCTCTAGTGTCAAATATTATGTGGCATATTATAAACTAGCTGATACCCGTGCTTCGCTACGAAACTATGTGATGGGGCTTGATAAATTGACAGTTAAAGCTTGAAAATTAATGAGTAGTTAAAAAAGGGACTGTATTATTTCGTTAGAGATGGTAAGCTAAGTTTCTGTTACAGATGAAGACATTATTGTAAGTGTAACAACAATGAAATAGATGGGCTTAAGCCAGGGGTGAAATGCTCCCAGTTCGGGCGTGCCTGCGGGTCGCGGACAGTCGGTAGCGATGGAAGCGGGAGACTTCAACCACCTGCCTGGACGCCACCATTTGGGTTCTTTTACCCTCTGTGCATGCGCAGAATGTTTTGTGCATGCGCAGAGGGTAAAAGAACCCAAATGGCAGCATCTGGGCGGGTGGG
Source organism: Thermophis baileyi (assembly GCA_003457575.1). Classification (NCBI taxonomy): domain Eukaryota; kingdom Metazoa; phylum Chordata; class Lepidosauria; order Squamata; family Dipsadidae; genus Thermophis; species Thermophis baileyi. The sequence continues at coordinate 588,567 of QLTV01002664.1, forward strand.
CGAAGTCTCCCGCTTTCGTCGCTACCGGCTGTCTGGCGATCTGCTGGCACGCCCGAACCAGGAGCATTTCAGCCCTGGCTTAAGCCCTTTAATCCCAGCAGCAACCGTGGCTGTTTTGTCTATGTAGACAGGCTAATAAGTTGCATAGCATAGACTTTTAATTCGTCCCTCAGATTAATTGATTAGGAAC
>QLTV01002664.1:588808-610281 GCA_003457575.1 Thermophis baileyi
TTTGTGGGAAGGGTGGTGGAAAAGGGGGGGGTGGGATCTGTCTCTGCCAACAGCATCCATCAGTATTCATCTGGCTAGTGTGGCTTAACTCAACTGTTCTGTAGTAAAGCTGCTTGTTGCTGTGAAAGCAAAAGCGAAACTGAAACTCCTCTGCTTGTGTTTTGCATTTGGATCAGATTTCTTTTCAAGTGGGGAGGGGGGAGTAGAACTCCTTAGCATCAGAGCTTGTTAATATTAATATAAGAAATACTCATGCTGCGATGGTCATTTTGAAAAATCCTTTCTTAGTCAGCACCTAGAAGCCAAGAGGAACATACGTGGAAACTTTCAAGTTTGTAGGCTTTACGGTTCTGGAGATTTCGTGATTAATGCATGAGTGGTTTTCGCTTTTATATATATCTAGATAGATAGATACAGGTATTTAGTCCTCAACTTACAACCACAACCACAATTGAGCCCAAGATTTCTGTTGCTAAGCAAGACATTTGTTAAGTGAATTTTGCCCCATTTTATGACCTTTCTTGCCACAGTTGTTAAGGGGAATCACTGCAGTTGTTAAGTTAGCAACACGATTGTTAAGTGAATCTGGCTCCCCCATTGACTTTGCTTGTCAGAAGGTCGCAAAAGATTATCACATGACACTGGGACACTGCAACCATCATAAATATGAGTCACTTGCCAAGCATCTGAGTTTTGATCATGTGACCATGGGGATGCTGCAATGGTCATAAGTGTAAAAAATGTTCATAAGTCATTTTTTTCAGTGCCGTTGTAACTTCAAACAGTCACTAAATGAACTATTAGTTGAGGACTACCTGAACATAAAACATACACAAGAAATAAAGATTGTTCAATGAAAACAAATCAAAGAGAATATAATATAGCGTCTCTGCAGTTATAACAGCTGCTGTGTAGTATTTGTTGGTTAACATAAATGAGAATTAAAGCAGGTTGTTCTTTAAAAGCCATGCTTCATGGCTGGACAGAAAGTTTCAGTAACAAGTGTCTGTGCAAACCCCATTCATTTCTTTTAGAAGGAAGTCTACAGGATCCAGGATTTCTTTGTAAACATTTTACAAAGCAACCTGTAATATTGTCATAATTAGTGGGGTTTTTTTTTTTTAACTTTTTGCTCTTAGGACCACTTACTACTTTTAAAAGTTATGGAGGACCTCCAAAGAGCTTTGGTTTATATGGGTAATATTTATATTTTCCATGTATTAGAAATTGAAATTGATGCAGTCATGGAATATTTATTTATTAAATCACGTAAAAATAACAATATTAAATTCATGAGATATTAACATAAATAAAATATTGATCATAAAAAGCCCTATATTTTAACAAATTTTTAAAAATGAGAAGTATGCCATTGTTTTAAATGTTTGCAAGTATCTTCAACAGCTTGCAAATAATTTTGATTTCAAGGACCCTTGAGGGGTGTGTTGGGGGACCTCCATAGGTTCTAGAATTCCCTTTTAAAAAACACAGCCATAAGCACTTTAATAGTTGTATTCTTATCCTGTGATTTAAAAAAAAAACCCAATTTCCTAAGAAATCTGTAGCAATGCTGCTAGAGAATTGTGGCATTTCTGCAATGTTTTCCATGTAACTGAAGGTGTGCTTTGTATCTCTTTTTTTTTAGTGAGAGTTTGGTTCCAATACTTTTACCTTGCCAGGTTCTGCATGTCAATGCACAGTGTGGCCATTAATTTTTTTTTTACTTCATACGAAATATAGATATTCCCTCATTAGGAACAGCGGTCATCTCCAATATGACATAGAAAATGGTTTTCTAGGTTTTTCTCCATGCACTAGGAAAAACTTGAGATTTTTCTGGTCATGAAGCAAGGAATGCATTTGCTGGTGTTCAATACTTTAAAAGTTGATGGTGGAGGGGGGAAAGAACGATTATCCCATTACTAGTAAATAGAGAATCTCCAGCCCTGTATAATACATGGCTTTACCAACCATAATATAATAGGGCTGCACAAGTTCTTTGGAAGAAAAAAAAAATGATACTTCCTTCCGTTCCTCTTTTTCCCTTTATGTTAGTTTTGTATTTAAATGTTTGTTTTTGAAATTTAATAAAGATATTTAAAATAAGAAGATGCTACTCCCTGTTAAAACCTCTATTACCTCTTCCACAGTCAAGTTCAAAAGAAAACTAATGTGGCTGGGAATGTACACACATGGGGAGAAAAGAGGAGAGTCCAAATCAGCCGTGTGAAGTTAGACAAAGATACAGCTGCTTTCATCATTTAAACATGGGCCTTCTATGCATTCCCACACATTGCAAAGCTTCATCCCACCCACTGGATTTGCACAGCGCTGTAACAGAGGAAACTCATTATTTTCTTAGAGTTTATGAGAACTATCCAGCTCCTCCCAACGGCAAATAATCCTAATTTACATTCATGCATACTTATTAGATGCATGTCAACTGCACATAAACATGCAGGATATCGTGGTGTCCAACAAAAAGAAAAAGAAGGGAAATCTGATACTTTAAAGACTACAGTATAACCACAATTTTGGAAAAAAATATATGTTGTTTCTTGTTTTTGTTTTCAGTAAGGGTAAGTTGAAGGAATTAATTCAGTAAGGGTAAGTTGAAGGGAAAAAACAAACAAACATTTAAATACAAACCTTTAGATGGTATTTTTCTAAATCAGGGAATTATAGAAAAGAGAACAGTTAGGAGCAAAACCAAAATTAGCCTAGCCTAAGAGAGAGGAGAGGGACATGGAGAGGAGCTAGGCGTAGACTGATTAAAAGGAACAACTCCTAAAGCAAGAGCATCCATTGTTGGCAGTAGTTAGCCTAGATTGGTTGGTTTCTGAAAGAAAACAGGGTCAACTCCAATTAGCACATGAGTAGAGACCACCTGGGAATCCCAAGATTGGGGAACCTAGTTTAGATCCCACCAAAAGAATATAACAGAAGTCTATTTCAAGTCTAGAATGAGTCATCAGGAATTGAGTCTGATTTGAGAGCATCTTTACATAAATTTGCTTGTTGGTTATGAGTTTCAGGTTGGTAGATGTGGTGATAGGAGAAAAACGTATAAAAGAAATTAATTGGCTTGTGTACCAGTTAGGGGGGAAATCATGCAAAAATCTACCTGTTCTTGCTTGCTGCATAAATAAAATGGAAGCTGGCTGAGAAAGAAGTGAGGAGAACCATCCGACTGGCAAATAATATAGAAGAAATATCCTTCCTCAAATCCTGAACTTCTGAATCTTTACTCCGGGAGGGAATTTAGTAAATTAAAATAAACAAAACCAAGTGGCACAGTGGTTAGAATGCAGTTTTGCAGGCTTACTTTGCCCACAGTCTAGAGTTCAATTCTGATGGGCTTAAGATTGACTCAGCCTTCCATCCTTCCAAGGTCGGTAAAATAAGGACTGTTGGGGGCAATACGCTGACATTGTAAACCGCTTAGAGAGTGCTGTAAAGCACTGTGGAGCGGTATATAAGTCTAAGTGCTATTGCTATTTATTGCCTTTGTTTGGTTAGTTGCAGAATTGGGGCGATCCAATTAAGTTTCGGCAGGGTATATAAAGCAAAGTGATCAGTTTAATCATGTGTAGCCATGCTGCCATCTCCACTTCTCAAACTCAGCAGCCCACCAATCATAAAAAGGAGGCAGAGACAGGGCAGAGTTTGCTGTCCAGTATCTGATGTCTTTGTGATGGTTTATCATCAACTTTCCCCAGTCTGATCCCTTTCGAACCCTCTTGATAACTTATCCATTTAACTTCTTGTGATGCTTGCCATAAAGGACACAGGCTGACATTTAAAAGATTACCACAGATAATCACTTAAGCTCCTCAATTGAAAGCAATATCCAGGCTGATTTGACCTGGATGTTCGCTGGAAGATTCTGACTCTGATAGTCAGAATAGATAGATGTGAGGACAAAGACATGAATGGATTGGCAGGATGAAGTATTGTCTATTTAAATATATGCAACATGTGACTCAACAGTATTGCAGCTGAGGTGTTCAGGTACACATCAGCGGTGGGTTGCTCCCAGTTCGGCCCGGTTCTGCGAACCGGTAGCGGAGGCTCCGCCTACCCACCTGGGACGCTTCTGCGCATGCGCAGAAGCGTCGCGCACGTGCGTGAGCACATGTAGCAACGGGTTTTAGTACCCACTACTGGTACACATAGAGAAACTAAGTCTCCTTGCAACTAGTCCTTATTAACCATTAAAATGAAACCTTTAGATGTACTGAAGTTTAGCTCCCTTCGCTTACAACCAGCACTGATTGTACTGGTTTTCAAGGGGAAAAGAGGACAGAAGGATTCTCACTTTCCTGCATTTTGTAGGTTCTCATCTTATCTTCAAATAAGTATCTTCCCAGGGGCCAAGGATCTTGGGAAACAAGCCATTCCCTTATCATAACTTGGCACTGTGGTGAGGCTGTCACTGTGTTCAGCAGATGTGTGAGGTTTTGAGGGACTGCTAGAGCCATGTTCAAAAGGAGAAGAGGGGTCTACTGGTCGCTCAAAAGACTGCACCTCCTCAAAACTACTGAATGCAGGAGCAACTCTGCCTAAGTTTCAGTAACGGAGGACTTCTCTTGTGCCTTTGCTGCGCTGGAATGGATTTCAATTGCATAAAATTCTCTTTAACACATAGCACAAAAGTTGTGGTAGATTCCCAAGAAGCAGAAACGATATTTTAATTTAAAAAAAAAACAGCCAACACTTTTTTATGAAAGCATCCCGAGTGAACTCATTCCATTAAATTATTCCATTTGAAGGAAACAAAGAGCTTCAAGGCTTTTAAATCCTTTGTTGGTCTAACACAAATTATAATTTCATGAATTGCTTCATTCTATCACAAAGCTAGACATTCAGTGGTGACACTAAGAGCCAAAGGATTGTGCTGAGGGTTTTCTGGGTTTTGAGCCAAGTGCAATCCTATACCCTCTTAACTAGCTTCCCTTCATTTCCATTTTCTCTTCAGTTCCCTAGGTGTGGTTTTTTAAAAGCATTTTTTTAGATTAGTTGGATGTAAAACTCTCTATTACGCATTCCTTCCTTGCAACATCACTGCTTGGATCAGGGGCCCTTAATAATGGTTTAGACAGCCGTTCAGTGTCCTCTTATTACCTGTCATGGAATATATTAGGTCTTTTGGTAGTTCCTGCTTTTCAAAATTATTCAAAATACTTCTATTCTTTTGTATTGGTGACCAAAAAGCTATTTCTTATGTATGCAAGGCCAATTAGAAAAAAAAGATGTCTTTTGTTTTTCCCCTTCTCTAAAACAAGATCCATATATCCACTTGGACATATATATCCATATATCCACTTGAAATATATATATATATTTCTTTTTCCTTTTGAAATTCCTCTGATTTTATCATCTGTGCCTCAGTCAAAGGCCATTTCTGTCAAGGGTCCTAAGTCTTACTGTTACATTCTCAGACTGAAGCACATAGGCTTCAGTCAGGTCCTCCATTCTGGAGAGAAAATACTGCCTGCTGATTGGTTAGCCTGTCTGACAGCTCCCTATAAAAGGGCTGGCTGTCAGACAGGGCTTTTGCTGGATTGTTAGCACTTGACTAATAAAGAGCTGTTGTTTTGAAATCACTCTGTCTGCCTCTTCCATTCACCCAATCTAACACTGGCGACGAAGGTGGGATCGGAAGACAGATAAGCCAGAAAAGAGCTGACTACCACGCAATCCAGCCCAGGGCATCAAGTCTTCGACAAATGGCCTTTCTAAAGCGCCAACTCAGCCGACATGACAACGCATGCCCCGCCGAGTCATTTCAACCCAGCACGAGAGCACTGGGACACCTACATGACTCGCTTCAAATGCTTTATGGAGGCGAACGACCTCCTCAGGCTGTCGGACAGCTGCAAGAGAGCTCTATTCCTGAGCTACTGTGGGGCAGATGTCTTCGACACTGCTCAGGCACTAGCTGAACCAACACCAGTCCAGACGGTCACCTGGTCCGCTCTTCAGAGCATGTTGAAAACGCATTACGCGCCTAAACCCTCCAAATATGTGCGGCGGCACGAATTTAATTTAAGAAATCAAAAGGAGGGAGAGACCATCAACAAATATGTCGCCGCGCTCTGGAAAGCAGCTGCCCAGTGCGAGTTCCGAGATCTGGACGAGCTGCTGCTCGACCGAGTGACCTGCAGAATTCGGGACATTGCTCTACAGCGGAGGCTGCTTTCGTGGACAACTCTCATGCTCCAGATTGCCCTAGACAAGGCCCGGGTGTCCGAAGCATCCACTAGGTCGAGTGAGGCGCTACAACAACCAAGCAGCCCAAGAAACGCGCAAAAGACTGTCAGCGTGCATCGTGACACTTCGGCGCGAGACTACTCGCCTGACAGCGACGAGGAAGTTTGCCGCCTCCGATTCAAATGGCGGAAAGTGGCAAACGTACCTGATGACTGCTGTCCACCTTGTGCCAGCTGCAGAGGGCACCATCTCCACACCGATTGCCGATACCGCGAGTCCACCTGTCAACGATGTGACCGTCGCGGTCACTTAGCCAGAGTCTGCCGTGCCAAGCTGCCCTCTCCGCAGACATCGCAGCGAGCACCTAGCAAGCCCAGTTATCCAAAGCAACCTCAATGCGGGGGTTGGCCACCACGACGGAGGACTGACTGGGCCGATGCCACCGATGCCTGTCAAACAACTATCCAGCAGGCATCCACACCACACCGGAAGAAGCTACGGGTCACCGTCCTGCTCGAAGGCTCACCGTGCCCCATGGAGATTGACACTGGGTCATCTATCACCATAGTTTCCTGGGCCACCCTTCAACGAGCGATTCCGGGAATCCAGAGACAGCAGCTGAGGCGCCAGGAGCTGAGACTGACCGACTACCAAGGAAACCGCATTCCAGTCATCAGCTGCGGCACCTTCGGGGTGCAATTCAAGGCGTTCAACGGCCCTCTCACCTTGACTGTGGTCAGCAGCTCCCTTCCAAGCCTGCTCGGCTTGGAGTGGTTCGAGGCCGGGTGACCGAAATCAACTCCGTCACTGATACCGACACGGAAGATCTGCTAAAGGAGTTCGAGGACGTTTTTAGTGACAGCCTGGGTACGTATAAGGGGACCCCTATTTCGTTTAATTTGGACCCAAACGTAGCCCCAATTCAGCTCAAGCCCCGGAGGCCGCCTCTCACCCTCTGACCAAAGATTGACATGGAATTGGACAAGCTAATTGCCCAGAGAATCCTAGAGCCCGTAGATCATGCACGCTGGGAAACCCCTATTGTGACCCCGGTCAAGTCAGACGGGTCAATTCGTCTCTGCGCTGATTATAAGTGCACTCTTAATAAGGCACTGCAGCAGAGCGCCTATCCAGTTCCTGTGGTCCAGCATCTGCTACACTCCCTGGGACCAGGAAAAGTATTTACAAAACTTGATCTGGCACAAGCCTACAAGCAATTGCCGGTAGATGGCGCTACTGCAGAGGTGCAAACCATCGTAACGCACCGGGGTGCGTTCAAATGCAAAAGGCTTCTATTCGGCGTTAGTGTAGCCCCCGGACTGTTCCAAAGCCTTATGGAACGGCTGTTAGAAGGAATTCCGGGGGTCGTACCATATTTCGACGACATTCTTATTTCGGCCAAGGATAGGAAACAATTATTCCAACGATTAAGAATAGTCCTGACCCGGATTCATGACAAGGGTCTGCGACTCAAAAAAGGGAAATGCCAAATTGGAGTGGACAGGGTAGAGTTCCCAGGGTACATGATTGACGGCTCTGGGATCCACCCTACAGACTCAAAAATTAAAGCAATTCAGGATGCCCCTACCCCTCGGAACCAGTCTGAGCTACAAGCGTTCCTTGGGCTCCTTAACTTCTATATTATTTTCCTCAAACAGAAGGCTATGGTGGCCGAGCCAGTCCATAAGCTGCTTGGGAAAAAGGCGAAATGGACCTGGGGAAGGACTGAGGCTGCCGCTTTCGATTAAGAATAGTCCTGACCCGGATTTGTGACAAGGGTCTGCGACACAAAAAAGGGAAATGCCAAATTGGAGTGGACAGGGTAGAGTTCCTAGGGTACATGATTGACGGCTCTGGGATCCACCCCACAGACTCCAAAATTAAAGCAATTCAGGACGCCCCTACCCCTCGGAACCAGTCTGAGCTACAAGCGTTCCTCGGGCTCCTTAACTTCTATAGCATTTTCCTTAAGCAGAAGGCTACGGTGGCCGAGCCACTCCATAGACTGCTCGCAAAGAAGGTGAAATGGACCTGGGGCCGACCTGAGGCTGCCGCCTTTGCAGCTGTCAAACGCCTACTCTCTGCTGACAGCCTGCTGATCCAATACAATCAGACATTGCCACTTGTATTGACTTGCGACGCATCACCCTTTGGCGTGGGGGCTGTTCTCAGCCATTGCCTTCCCAACGGCACCGAGCCTCCCATCGCCTTTTATTCCAGGACTCTGTCCACTGCGGAGTGCAATTACAGTCAGCTGGACAGGGAAGCGCTGGCTGTGGTGGCCGGAGTCAAACATTTTCATGACTATTTGTATGGGCGGCAATTTGACTTAATCACTGACCACAAGCCGTTGTTGGGCCTCCTTGCTGGCAACCGCCCCACGCCTGGGTCCCTCTCACCCAGAATGTCTCGCTGGGCCATTTTCCTGGCCGCTTACAGCTACCGGCTTCTCCACCGGCCGGGACGATCTTTGGGGCATGCTGATGCCCTCAGCCGTTGCCCCTTGCCGACGCTTCTGGAAGACCCCACACCGGAGACCCTGGTCCTCCTGATTGACTGCCTGGACTCTGGGCCGATAACCTCACTTGAGGTTGTGCGCCACTCCACCAAGGATAAAATTATTTCCCAGGTCTTAAACTGGGTGTTGAGGGGGTGGCCGAAGGGGTCTGTTGGGACTGAATTTAAAATGTTTGCAACTGAGCAGAATGAACTGTCGGTATTGCGGGGTTGCCTTCTCTGGGGGGAGCGAGTGGTGGTTCCACAGAAACTGCGTACTGCAGTATTGGAAGCATTGCATGTGGGCCATCCGGGAATTGTCCAGATGAAGGCCTTGGCCAGGAGCTATGTTTGGTGGCCTAACATGGACCAGGATATTATGGAATGGGTGGCCACCTGCTTGCCATGTCAGGAATCCAGACCAGCTCCCCCAGAGGCACCTGCACACAAGTGGGAACAGCCAAAGGCACCCTGGTCCAGGGTGCACATTGACTTTGCTGGCCCTACTCACGGGCAAACTTTCCTCGTAGTCGTGGACGCATACTCGAACTGGTTAGAAATAGCCCTCATGACCACCACCACGGCAGAGGCGGTCATCAAGGTGCTACGGAGACTTTTCTCCACGCACGGCCTGCCCGATGTCCTGGTTTCGGACAACGGGCCCCAATTCATGGCCTTACATTTTGAAACCTATTTAGCAGAGCAGGGGATCAGGCACGCCCTTTGCTCGCCCTTCCATCCGTCAAGCAATGGCCAGGCGGAGAGAATGGTGAGATCTGCAAAAGAAGCCCTTTCACGCATGGGCCCAGGCAATTGGCAAACACGGATCAATAAATTTTTATTAGTGCAGCATATCAGCCTAGCGCCACCACTGGCAGAAGTCCATCCGAATTTCTGATGGGTCGCCGACTACAGTCTCACCTAGATCGGTTGCACCCTAACTACTCTGCCGAGGCCCCAGTAGACTCCCATAGTCAGCTCCGACACTTTAGCGTAGGGGATCAAGTATACGCCCACAACTATGCTGGGGGTCCTCTCTGGGTTCCTGCCACGGTTACAGAGATCACCGGCCCTCGCTCTTACCGATTAGAGCTCAAGGACGGTAGAAGCTGGAGGCAGCACATTGACCAACTCCGAGGCCGACTCAGCCAGTCCACTCTTAGGCTACCAGAACTAGCTTCTGCGCAAACGCCTAACCAAAAAGAGCCACCGCTCACTCCTAACAGAGAAATCTCAATCCGACCAAGTCCAGAAGACTTACCTGGTGACGCCCAAATCCAGAAGCTTCCATTGGTCGAGACCAGGAGCAACAGAAGCTCGACCGACCCAACCGCTTACCCAGCTCCGACTGAGCTGCACAGGTCAGAAAGACCAACTAAACACCCTGCCTATCTGCGTGACTACGTCACACGTTGGGTTAGCCCAACTAGGAGGGGAGGGGTGTTACATTCTCAGACTGAAGCACATAGGCTTCAGTCAGGTCCTCCATTCTGGAGGGAAAATACTGCCTGCTGATTGGTTAGCCTGTCTGACAGCTCCCTATAAAAAGGCTGGCTGTCAGGGCTTTTGCTGGATTGTTAGCACTTGACTAATAAAGAGCTGTTGTTTTGAAGTCACTCTGTCTGCCTCTTCCATTCACCCAATCTAACACTTACCTTTGCAGGTCCCAACCAGAGATGGGTTCCTGCTGGTTCAGAATGGCTCTATAGAACCGGTAGCGGGAATTTTCCCCAGCTCGCTGAACCGGCAGCGATGACCGGCTGGACACACCCCCGAACCGGCTCTCTTGGTGGTGCCATAGGTGCCGCCATCTTGTTTTTTGCTTCTGTGCATGTGCAGAAGCTGGGTTTTTAGCACTGTGCATGCGCGCGCGCCCGCACGGTGCACGCGCCCACGCGGCACGTGAGAAAGCAAACCGGCAGTGAGGTAAGCCAGAACCCACCCCTGGTCCCACCCACCAACATTCCTTATTTGAAAGTCTGTACAGATTCTCAGTCATCCAGGTCATGGTTGTCCCAAAGGTGCTTTTTCAGGAGGCAACTGGACTTTCTTGTTTTTTTCTTTGAAGATGTTTCACTTCTCATCCAAGAAGCTTCTTCAGCTCTGACTAGATGGTGGGGAATGGAAGGACTTATATTCCTTGCAGACAGCTGTTCAATTGCATCCTTTTTGAGGATCGTTGAAGCACTTGGATGTTTATCTGTGTCCTCAGGGTCACCTGAATAGTGCTAATGGCTCCTGTAGTCTGCAATTTTTCTGGAAATCCGTTCATACTCCCACACCATTCGAAGGGTGTTCATCTCAAATTGCGTAGCTAAAAGTCTGTAGCGATTCTCAGTCATCCAGGTCATGGTTGTCCCAAAGGTGTTTTTTCAGGAGTCACTGGACTTTCTTGTTTTTTTCTTTCAAACTTCTTGTTTCTTTCTTTCATTTCCTCCTTTCTGCTCTACCTGCCTCAAAAATTTCACGTTCAATATTTCAAAAATCTATTCTAGTGAAACTGTTGGATGTATCTAGTTGAAATGAGGCAGATATAATGTCCTCTAAAAGATCTATTATACTTGCTATGGAGGAGGAGGAGGAAGAGGCCATTCAATGTTTTCCCATTATAGAATTTTTCTCCTAAAGAGAACTTCAAATTAGCTCATACCAAATCAGTTTTGTTTCAAAAATGACAAACCCAAACCCAACAATGTCCATTTCCAATAGAATAAAATATATGTAGCTCTAGGTTGAACTGTGGAGTCCTAGGTGCTCTCTAAGCGTGGTGGTTTACTCAGAGTTCCGATGTTACCTAGTTGGGTAATGAAATGTCCACAAAAAACAAACAAACAAACACAGAAAGCACCAAGGACTCCACAATATCCAGTCCGGAATGAATCAAGACTATATTGTGCTGGTATAGTTGTTTTCTCAGTGGCTAATGGGAAGCATGATTCTATTTCAGTCTAAGTTGACGTTACTGATTTTGTCTGAGAGAAGTAGGGTATTTTCTGAATCTTAGAGCTTCTATATTCTTCTAGAAAAAAAACCCCAACAATCACCAAAGAAAAAATCTTTAGTAATGTACTCTTGAGTATCTGCAGCACAAGGAGGTATGAAAAGTTCCAAAAAGTCCAATCCAAAATTGGATTGTTGCAAGCCTTTTTAAATGAGGACACGTGATCTTTTTGCTATGTAAGATCTTCAGAACTTGGAACAACTAGGTTGATAATCTACAATCTAGTAGTATTCAGATGATTATTTCATTTCCCTAGGGTAGAAAATAAGGCCTACAAACATTCATATGCTTTTTCTTGCTCACTATTTTAAATATATATAAAAGCTCCTTTGTGTCTAAAAGAACTCATTTTATCATAATTAATTAATATAGACTGTATTTTTACAAAATATTTCACTGAGCTGCTAGCAGCTTTCATAATCTCATTCACTGGAGAATATTAAAATGTCATCTGTATAAGTAAACTCATTCTTAAATAACAGGGTGAAACACTTGCATAGACTTTACAGCAATTTTGTTCTACCTCCTACTCCTTCTTACACTTGTACAGACTTTACAATTTTGCTCTACCTCCTACTCATACCCCAGTGGATTCAGTCAACTTCTGAATGATATTTTGATGTGGACTTAAAAATGCTTCTACCCTTTTCCTTAGGCAATGGACATTTTCTTTATGTAGGATCAAAAATAACCAGTAAAATAAATTAACCAAAAACACAATGCAGTGGTCAAACCAGTACATAAGTTGATTTGTGTACTACAGTTGTTCCCTGAGGTTGTGATATGGTACTGGTTGTTTTGAGATGTTTTTGATGTATAGTAGTGTTATCCTTTATATTGCTTGTGTTGGTTGGGCTGCAGTAGGTTGAATTTTTTAATAAAATTGTGTAGGATATCCATTTTGTTGGAAGCTGTTGTTTAGGTGATATGTTCCTTTTTCTGATGATTTGGGTTGCTGTAGTGTGTTTGTACTTGTCTGAATAATTTTCTTACACAGCTCCTCTTGTGGGAGGTTGGGTTGTTACTTTGGTAATGGAGCACTTAGTTAATATGAGTTGTTTTTCAATAAACTTGCATTTCTAGTTTGCCCTCAGTTCCCCTGCTGATGAGGATATCCAAGAAGAGTAGTGTGTTGTTGTTTTCTTCTTCTCTTGTGAATTTTATTCCTTTGAAGAATCTCTTGTGTTGTAAAGATTTGAGACGGATGATAAGTGAACTCCGCTCTGAGCATGCTATGCTCAGAGCTGCATGTAATTATCTTTGGCACCACTCTCAGGAGCAGGAATGATATTTATAAGCACTTTCTTTTAAATGAAAGAAAAATAAGTTCAAGCCTCAAGTTGAATTACAAGAAAGTTACTCCTTATATCAAAGGAAGGTAATAAATGCAGAATAGGACTTCACCAGAGATGACCAGGTCTTAGCAAGTCCTTTCTTCCTGAATTCACAGATCTTCCTCAGTACATACAATTGAACATTTATGGGATTTTAGATTAGACAAGCCCTAAACTTGATCAGTGCTCTTAGGATTGATTTAGGTAGATCTTTATGCTTTCCCCCATTTTTAATTGGAAAAAGCTATTGGCTTCGTTAAAGCACAGAAAGGTCATAGATTTCACTTAATAACATGAAAACTTTATCTCCCAAATGATAACAGAAGATCAAGAAGTATGTCTTTTCATATATCGGATGGCTGCATCTTTGCTCCCATCGTACAGTTGAAGTGCATGGGACCAAGAAACCCACAAATCCTATTTATACAAACCAAGAATTGGCATCATGGAGTAAAGAAGAGAAAGGGGAAAATGTTTATGAAAACCAAGCTGAGTGAAATAACAAAAAGGCTGTATGCACAATGGAGATTTGTTTGCTTTGTTTGCTTGCTTAATATAGCTTCCCAACTTGTGAACTGCAACTTTGTCCTATGTACAGAGGTGGGTTGCTCCCGGTTCGGACCAGATCTATAGAACTGGTAGCGGGAATTTTCCTCTGCTCGCCAAACCGGGAGCGATGGCCGGCTGGCCACGCCCACGAACCGGGTCTCTCAGCAGCGCCATAGGCGCCGTCATTTTGTTTTTGGCTTCTGCGCACACGCAGAAGCTGTTTTTTGGCACTGCGCATGCGCACACGTGCGCATGCGCATGAAGTGCGCGCGCCCATGCAGCACGGGAGGAAGTGAACTGGCGGCGAGGTAATTAGAACCCACCCCTGCCTATGTAGGATCAAAAACAGAATAATCAGTGGAATATATTAACCCAAAACACAATGTAATAAAGGCCAAACCATAGTTATAAACTCAACCATTATACACGACTTATCCAACATGCTGCCAGGGGTGGGCTTCAAAATTTTTAGCAAGGGGTTCTCTGCCCAGTTGCTGGATGGGCGTGGCCATGGTGGGCATGCCCTAGTCAGCCTCCTGCACCATGGCGGGGGGGCGTTTTTGCCCTCCCCAGGCTCCGGAGGCTTTCCTCGAGCCTCCGGGAGGGCAAAAATGGTGAACCCCCAGCAGCCCACCCCTGCATGCTGCCCTATATTACTGAACATAGTGTTTGTAATTATGTGCCATATAAATCTCTCTTTGCATGTACATTAAAACAGCAAACTCTAATGTGGGCCTGATCTGAAAGAGCATCAAATCCATTTGTTCAAGCCATTTATCTTTGAATTGGGATGTTGATTGCAAATATTTTACTCCCAAGAATGTCTGCAGGGGAATCATAAAGGCCAAGATGGTACCCACAACCATTTGATTGCAGACCTATCTCATGTGATTGAAGCCTCATTGTGATGCATGTAAAAAGGATGGGACTTTTTCCTAAACAGTTTTCTGTTTCTAATTTATAAGGAAATTATAATCACATAAATCTATTATAGTCAGGCAGAAATCTGCAGAAGCTGAATTATGATAGCCTGAATTTTTCCCCCTTTAATAGACCTAGAAACTTCCATAAACAGAGGTTCACCTGGTTTTTATTTTAAAATAGGTGAATATACTATACTTTTTGTTCTGGAGCACTGCCACTCTTACCGTTAGCTTACTGAGACTTTGTAAGCTAGAGATGAGTTTACTGTGAATAAGCCCACAGACAGTTTAAATCTGAAGTTGTAAGCTCCAATAACCCTGAGGCTCTCCCTTAATCATGCAACTCCGGTCTTATCTAGTTTCCAGCCCAATATTTAACCTGTCTTCTATTCTTCCGTATTTAAGGTTGTTCTCCTGCTTAAAGTGGCATGTGCCTGCCACAACAACAAGCAGTGTAAAATATATGTAGTCCTGCAGTTTCTTTTCAGATGTTAGAATATTTTTAAAAACCGACACCATTTCAGAATGGAAGGAGTAGAAACACCATTTGGATGAGGCAAGCAGAGCTTTGAGCAGACATAAGATAAAGAAGCAAAGTAGTCAGCTAGAAAGAAGACAAATACATTCCTAAACAGTATGCATCTAACTATCATGAGCATGATAAAGAGATACAAAGTAAAATACAAAGGGGTGAATTTGGCAGTGGTTCTGCATGGCCATCACCCAACTCTTCTTATTTGCTGTAGTTCAGCTCTTTTAATAAGGAAAAACGTGATTCTTCACAAGTGTCCCTGGGATCTTCTTTCCTGGCTTGAAAACTAACATAAAGAGTTATTTTTCCAACACAGAAAAAAATCAGGTTGACCTGCTTCTGAGTGTTGCTTACATGTCAGAATGTTCATAGTGATTACTGGTTGGGTAATGAAATATCTCCAAACGAACAACCGTTCTCAGAGAGCACCAAGGACTCCACAGGTCAACCTTGAGCTACATATATTTTCTTCTGTTGAAGATTGGATAAAGCAAGTATAGATGTGGTGGTTTTTCCTTACCATCAACTGGCTTTCTCTTGCCCTTTTCATCCTAAATACTGAAACATTTATAATCTTCTAGAACATGTACCAAAAATCAAATCACTTCCTTCTGGTAACTTTAATCGGGGTATTATTCCTTTATTGATAAGTGGTCCACATCGGTCTGGTTCACAGAGCTTTGGAGTACAGTAGTTTGTAGATTACAGTTGAAGTTCTCTTGTAATGTGCTGAAAATAAGTCTGCTCAAACTTCACCAGCCTATTCAGTTGTGAAATTAAAGGTCAGCAGCCCGAGTCAAAATAGAAATAAAATAAATAGGAGGTTGCACAGAACTGGTTTCCTGTTCTCTCTCTGCCTCTGAAGTTACTTTGAAGGGGCAAAAGTTATTTTCTAAAGCATATCAGAGAAAGATTAATGGTAGGGTAGAAATGCTTTTTTTCCCATCGTTTATGGCTGTTATTCCCATTAATTAATGTCAAATGACAGTATAGTTTGTATACAGATATGAATTCTGGAGATACATAATAAAGCCAAGTCATGGTGATTATTATTTTTTTCATAGCAGGAATGTTTAGCTAATATTTTCTTAGAACTGTGATTTCTTGCTGCAATTTTATAAAGAATGCATTTAAAAAATGCATTTAAAAATGCATTTAAAAAAATATTGGCAACTGAACTGCAAAACACTGGCTGTTGTACTAGCCTATTCTCATTTATTCACTGGCTACATGCCTATGGCAGAGACAGAATTCGTGGTCTCCTGATTTCTAGCCTGGTGCCTTTAACCACTACACTAATTGGTTGTCAGTCAAGAGTAATACCTTCCAAAATCTATATGCCAGAGTTGCTGTCAATATTTTGCATCCACATTTAAGGAAATGGGTAATAGCTTGTATAGTTAGCATAATTCCTTCCAGCCTTCTAATTCATTTATATAAGCTCATTGAAGGAGATTAGGAAAATCATATTTTAAAAGACATTACTACAGACCTCTGGTAGTACTGGGTCAAAAAACTTAATATATGTCTTATATTCCTAAATGGGATAAAAACCTAGGCCAGGAGCTCTTCCTCGTTTCATAGATTTACTGTAGTCATTTCTTGCACAGATTATGTTGCAGCTAAATACAGTAGACAGCCTGATAATTTCTTGGAAAGAACTAAATTACATAAAATGTATTAATTTCCTCTTCCATTACAGTTGACTCAGTATTGTACAACTGACTCAGCATTGTACTGTTGAGAGTACACATTAAAATTGTTGACTTGAGTCAGAGTATTATAATAATTGAGTTATTGCAATTGTATCAGCCTAGAGGCTGGTACTTTGCCAAATCTTTCACCTCCTCCCAGTATCTTTGCTTCATATGAATGAATGAATGTTCAGTTTCAATTGAAAAAATTAAGTTCCTATTTGAGGGGAAAAAATAAGTATTTCTTTGTTTCCAAGTTTTTAAATATAATAGATTTTGTCCCAAAGGTGCTTTTTCAAGAGGCAACTGGACTTTCTGGTTTTTCTTTGAAGACGTTTCGCTTCTCATCCAAGAAGAGGATTTTTGGATGAGAAGCGAAATGTCTTCAAAGAAAAACCAGAAAGTCCAAGTTGCCTCTTGAAAAAGCAGCTTTGGGACAACCATGACCCGGATGACTGAGAATCTCCATAGACTTAATAGATATTGCTTTCTGGATAGATCAGAGAATTCAGTAGCATTTTGTTTACTGAGTACTGTATATTTGCAGCAGTAGAGCTAAGCTCATAAAGTTGTTGGGAGCCTCTCCCTGCTCTCCCAGAAGGCTCCAAGATTTACATGCTGCATTTCTATCTTCTCCCTTCGAGTTAGTGGCTTGGCAGTTGTTGTTGCTGCCATTACCTGTCTTCCACAGGGTTTACTTGGTGCCCACCCCATTAACATTAACTCTGCCAGGGGAGACAAATGGGTCTTCTACAGCCTACGTGTCTAATGGCGAAAGGAAAAAAAATATGATAAACATGAAATAAATTTTAGTCTCACCTCCACATCCTGTGCAATGGTGCATGGGGCTAGAGAAATCAGTACCTTCTCCTACTCCTTTGGGAGATAGATCAATCTCCACAAGGTATAACTGGAAACAAACTTCCTTTTCACAAATAAGGAAAAGAGAAAGTGTAAAGATCATCTGTAATGAGCTTAGGCTAATTATGTTTATCCTAAACTAAAGGAGCTCTTATAGATTCCAAGCTGCATGAAAGCTCATACTTTATTCAGAATGGTATAGAGAACAACATTAGTGATAATAATAATCTGACACAGGGAAGGAGGGAGGGAGGGAGGGAGGGAGGGAGGGAGGGAGGAAGGGAGGGAGGGAGGAAGGAAGGAAGGAAGGAAGGTAAATGAATCAATGAAAAAAAATGATTCTCATTGCTGGTAATACAGCATATCCAAGCTTCCTATTTTTATCAGTTGCACTCCCATCAGATTTAAACTGGTTGCTTTTTTTACTACAGTTGTCTAACTGAGAAAGAACGAAAAAGGAAGGAAGGAAGGAAGGAAGGAAGGAAGGAAGGAAATATTTTTAACTAAAAACATTTTTACAGACATATATTTCCTGAAATATTTTCCTTCTTTCTCAACTCCTCTTGTATCTCCCTCCATATCTCTGAGAATTCCAGTAAGTGAATTCTGAGGCTTCTGGGGAGATGGAAGGTGCCCTGTTTCTCTTCTCCTCTTTTGTTTTTAAAAGCAAACCATTTTTCTCCTCTTTAGCAGAAGGGGAAGGATTTGGGTGTTCTCACTTTGTACCCAACCCAAAGCATGCAATTGTCCTTCAGACAGATGTTGATTCCTGGTAGATGATTATGACTGAAATGTGTTTATTGGGGGTGCCTGAGCTTTGGTGGCAAGGAGCCTGCAGTCTTGTGAAAATAGGCTAGCTACTCACCATTCATCTTCACATTCATTTCAAAATGCAATAAAGTTTCTCAGAAAACCATGTGAATCACAGGGGGGGGGGCGGGGACAGCATTTGCACCACATGTCCCCACTAACTCTGCTAAATGACTTGCCCAGCAAACTCCCCGCCCCCATTTCATTTCTTGACCATTCCATTGTGCTTGCCAATCATTACAAAAACATTGTCTGAGACAAAAGTTACAGAGTGCTTTTGGCAGAAGCCTCAATCAAAGTGGCTTTGATTCAAAGGTTGTTACAATTATTTTCATCATCATCTTGGTTTATTGTGAACATGGCCAGAAAGTTATGTCCTAACGGGGGGGTGGGGGAAATTTTCAAAGGTGATAACTTCTGGAAAAAAATGTTGTCAGAACTGCCATCTGAAAAAAATACACTAAAACCTTGTGTGATAATTGGTTTTAGATAGCAACTATGTTTTCTTTTCCAAGCAATGACTAACTCATTGGCACTTTTTTTTTTTTTTTTGGATCTCTTTTAAAATTTCCTAACTATTTCGCTATCTGGAAACTTCTGCCTAAAGGTTTACTGGAACTGCATTCACCACAAATGACAAATTGTGGCTCTGAGGAGAAAAAATGTGTCTTTAAACAATAGTTTAAAGTTATCAACTTTATAAATATAAAATTATGTCTTCATTCCTCTGTCACTAGATAAAGACTCACCAGCACTCAAGGTCTTAAATAAACTTTTTTAAATGTTTTCTCACATTTGTCCTGAATTTGACAGTAGCAATCCCTTTATATCATAAATACCACCATGAGATATTGAAAAACTGGAGAGACACACTTCATGAAAGCTTTGTGTGTTTTGTTTCATTGTGTAGCAAGTGAGGAAGTGAATGTAATTTCATAATACGTTTGCTTGGATTTTTAGGGGAAGGCACATCATGGGATATTAAAGTGTTCAAAATGGTAAGCAAGGACATGAACTATTAAGCAATTGTTTAAAAAAAACCCATCAAAATACTGTTTTGATGCTACATGTATGTGCATGAAACTTAATGGTCCAAATCAGTTTGCATTAAGGGATTTGGCTGGAATCAGTTAAAATATTAAAATCTAATTGGATCTATTTTCTGAATTGGTTTGAATATAAAATGAATTTGAACTGCTGAACTGAATCACACTTGACTTTCAAAGCCTATTTTATGACTTGTTTATATTTGATTTTACAGATAATCTATGTTTAGTGATCACAATTGAGACCAGCAACTCAGTTGTTAAGCAAAGCAGTCACTAAGTGAAACCGTGACTGTGCTTATCTTCTTACTTCAGCTTTCTTTTGCTTTACAGACCTGCAAAGGTCATAAAGATGAGAATTGATCATAAAGTTACTTTTTCATCACCATCGTAATGGCAAATAATCACAAATGAGAGCCACTTCAGTGGTGGGATTCAAAAAAATGTACTACCGGTTCTGTGGGCGTGGCTTGGTGGGTGTGGTGTGGTTTGGTGGGTGTGGCTTGATGGGCATGGCAGGGGAAGGATACTATAAAATCTCCATTCCCACCCCACTCCAGGGGAAGGATACTGCAAAATCTCCATTCCCTCTCCACTCCAGAGGAAGGTTACTGCAAAATCCCCATTTCCTCCCGATCAGCTGGGACTCGGGAGGCAGAGAATAGATGGGGGCGGGGCCAGTCAGAGGTGGTATTTACCGGTTCTCCGAACTACTCAAAATTTCTGCTACTGGTTCTCCGAACTACTCAAAATTTCCGCTACTGGTTCTCCAGAACTGGTCAGAATCTGCTGAAACCCACCTCTGAGCCACTTGTATAATAAAAGATTATAAATTAAAAGATGATCAACGTGCTCAGAATTAGCTGGACTTAAAATGTATCATTTTAATATTGGAAGAAGAGAAAATTGATAATCTTTCTTTGTGTGAGAAGTGGATTTTATAAGAACAATGGAAGTACTTTTGTACCCTTAGAATCAACAGGCATACAGTAGATTTTTCTAAGTACAATTTCAATATCTATAGTAAATCAAATGAAAATTAATCTGCCCAATGCCTTTTTCACTGTGTTCCATCTTGTAGATGGCATTTGTATATTAGGAGTAAAAAGCACAGGCTCCAAAAATTCTGCTCTCTATATCAGCCTAAACAATTGAGAATTACACTGACCATTCTGTCTGTATAAAGCCTGCCTGGCTTTTATAAAGTTTTGTTTTTCCCAAGATTCATAAAAACAATGTTTGTCTCATCCAGGCTATAAAACTGTGAAGTTCCCTCCCTCTGAAATAGCTATGAAAGCAAGAAAATTATCTCTCAACACTCCATTTGTGGGTCTTCATCCTTGTTGAGATTCTGTAGGAAGTATTTCACCTTAATCTAGATGAAAATGTATAGCCATCATGATATTTGATGTAGAATATATTTTCTATTTAGCAAATAATTTTCAAACCTGAATTGCTTCAAATTATCAGTCTTTCATCTAACTCCACTTGATTCTATTGTATACATTTATTATCAGGATTTTCATTTCAATAAAGAGAAATTGTCAGCATTTCTTGTTTTGAAATTGGAAAATGCATAATCTTCCAATAACTAAAAAGAAGACATTTCTAACACCAGTTGTATAATAATCTGCCTAGGAAGAAATCAGATGTATGTACAGTATATATGTACATATATCTTCAAATCAGTGTGGATTACTGGTGACTACCTGAACATATCTCAGCAGTTTACTTGACAATATTTTTTTCAGAAGTAATTTGCCATTGCCTCTTTCTTAGGGATGAGAGACACTGACTGATTCAAACTGACCCAAACTCATCCTGGTCTCTAGGTTTCTGGTACTTAACTAATATACCAAATTGGATCTGAAATACCAACCTGGTTCTGAAATCTTTTATGTATGTGAAAAATTATATAAACTTACACAACCATGGGGGGGGGGAGAGGGGGGGGAGGGTGGGGGGAAGAGAGAGAGAGAGAGAGGGAGAGAGAGAGGGAGAGAGAGAGAGAGGG
>QLTV01002664.1:612824-642727 GCA_003457575.1 Thermophis baileyi
TATATATATATATAAACTGTTTTAAAACTGTTTCTTGAAGGACTAGTGGGTAAAAAAAAATACTGTGTTGTTTGAAAAAGGGATTCTAGAAGCAGAAGTATTTTTCAGAAAGATATGGCAGAGCTGAATGTATGACGTGATTGGAATTTGTACTCATGGTATGTGCTACTACAATACTTCTGCTGGTTTTTCTTGCATGTGAACTTTGGCACTTAATGTCATGTTCCATGATGGGAATATGATATAGCAGCCTCAAGAATGTATTGGATATTTTTTGGTACGCCCATCTTTTCCAGAAATTTAACGGGTTTGAAAAAGGGGCCCTCATGATAGAAACACAACTTAGGAAGCTGCCTTACACTGAGTCACAATTTTGATCCCACAGGCCTAAAATAGGCACCATTGTGCTCCCAGGATTTCAGTCTGGAATCTTTCCCAGCCATTACTTTATTTTTATTTTATTTTTTTGGATTATTTTTTTTATATTTATTTTTATAACACAATTTTTGTTTTACACAGCTCTATCACATAATTAACAAGTCTGTGACATTATACATACAATGGAAATCAATAATCAGTACATTAAATACCTTCTATTTACCATCTATCTAACCCTATGTACATTTATAGTTCCTATTTCTATTGTCTATCCATACATACCAATCGTCCCATACCGCATAGTATTCTGAATTATCTTTATCCTTTAATTCTAGTGTGAGTTTATCCATCTCTGCACATTCGAATATTTTTTGAATCACTAGACCCTCTGATGGGCTACTGTCTCTTTTCCAATATTGCGCAAAGGCAATCCTTGCAGCTGTTATTATGTGTAGCATCAAGTATTTTGATTTTCTGTTGTACTTCACCCTAATTATCCCCAAGAGGAAAAGTTTGGGTTCAAATTCTATTTGACATTTGATTATGTCTTGCAGCCAATCCTGTTTCCCAGCCATTACTTTAATCAGAGTTTATTCTGGAATTTTCTGTATATGTGAAATTGTGGCTCTTCCCTTCAGGTTGGAAACACTGTTCATAATTCTCCCAAGAACTGCACTGGAAATGATGACAAGCAGAGATACTGCACCTGGCCAGGGTTGGAGCTCACATAACTTTCAGTATTAATCAGCCATTTTTTAAAATCAGCTAAGTATAATTTAGGATCTTAGTCTTTTTAAAATTATTTATTTATTTAAATCTATTAGCCATCCGACTCCAGTAGATTATAGGCAGCATACAAAATTAAGGAAAACATAAAAAAACATTGAATCACAGACAGCTCAGACCAGTCTAAAGGACAGCAGAAACAACAAAGCCCAACAGGGGCCACTGAACAAATAATAAACACCAACCCCAGGCCTGGGTCCAAAGCCAGGTTTACAAACTTTTCTGAACCCCATGATTGAGGGCATTCCTCATCTCTGGGGTGATGCAGTTCCAGAGAGCAGGGACCCAAACAGAAAAGGACATTCTTTCCAGGTCCCTCAAGAGCCTCGGTGGCACAGTGGTTAGAATGCAGTACTACAGGCAGAGGTGGGATTCTACCGGTTCTCACCGGTTCGCTAGAACCGGTTGTTAACTTTCTAAGCAGTTCGGAGAACCAGTTGTTAGAAGAAATCTCCTTTTGTTTTTTCCACTTTACAGGGTTAATCCTGTAAGGAATTACAACATTCTGGTGTTGTTTCTATAGCCTAATCTTTATTGCCCTACTTACAGAAACTGCCTCTCCGTTAACCCTTATTACATTCTTGGCAGTACGCCTAGACTTACTGCCTCCGGAGGTTTTTTCCCCCTTTGCTGGTACTTTTTTTTCTTTGCTTGACTTTCTTAAAGGGGAAGGGTTGTTTCAAGCTTTTTATACTGCTGTTGGGAGGAAATACTCCCCTGTTGGAGTTCTTCCAGCACAGAGCTGCCAGAAAGAAGCTTTTAATGACAAGGAACCAAGATGAGTGACATTCAGCAAGGCTTCTTGGCTAGCTAGAAAGATTGACATTCAAACGTGAGTTTACATACCCTTTCTGACTTTTGGTCTAAAACTGGTTTTTGGTGAAGTTTAATTCTGGCATATCCATATATAAAAAGAAACCCTTTTGCTCTTTTCAGTGGTGGGCTGCTGCCGGTTCAGACTGGTTCAGGCGAACCGGTAGTTGCGACCTGCGGGTGGGCCCGCCCACCTGCCCAGGCATAATCCTGTCCTATATCTCTGTGTTGTTTGATGCTGCATGCATGTGCGGATGGCGTGCGTGAGCGAATTCCCATGTCTTGTGACCAAGCCACGCCCCCAAATAAGCCATGCCCACAGAACCGGTTGTTAAAAAATTTGAATCCTACCACTGACTACAGGCTACTTCTGCTGACTGCAATTTGGCAGTTCGAAGCTCACCAGGCTCAAGGTTGACTCAGCCTTCCATCCTTCCGAGGTGGATAAAATGAGGACCCAAATTGTTGGGGGCAATATGCTGACGCTGTACACTACTTAGAGAGGGCTGTAAAGCACTGTGAAGCGGTATATAAGTCTAAGTGCTATTGCTATTGTAGTGTTTAATGGAGGGCACCTGGAACGCCCCCACTCTGCTGGAATGTACTGGGTGGGAAGAAGCAGTTGGGGGATAAACAGTTGTTCAAAAATCCAGGCCTTCTGCCATACAGGGCTTTATAAGTAATAATCAGAACTTTGAATTACACTTAAAAGCCAATACAGCTGATGTAGCAGTGGTGACCCATGGGTGCGCCGAGAGGTGCCTGTTACTGCTCAGGCTGTTACTTTGGTTGTTGGAAGCTGGCAGGAAGTTATGAGGACATGCTCGTTTAATGACTCATGATCCTTACTTACAATGGGGACTGCAGGGATGCTGTGGCTCAGCACTTTACAACAGTATAACTTAGAGATAGAAATTCAAGTCCCAATTGCCATCATAACTCAAGGACTATCCGTATGTGAGATAAGCAGCTATTTAAATATGATGAATAAATTCATAAATAATACAGTCTTTGCAATACTGAGTCTCCTACTCAGTATTGAGTAGGAAGCACTAGAATTTAATACTCCTTATAGCAATAGCACTTAGACTTACAGTATATACTGCTTCATTCTCTGAGTGGTTTAGAAATGTCAGCATATTGCCCCCAACAATCTGGGTCCTCATTTTACCTACTTCAGAAGGATGGAAGGCTGAGTCAACTTTGAGCCAGTCAGGATCGAACTCCTGGCTGTGGACCTGCAATACTGCATTCTAACTACTGCCCCACCACGGCTCCTGGAATTATAAATGATTTTGGTATTATGACTGTTCATAATACCCACCCCAACATCTGGACACCTTCTCTCTGAAAATTCTGCACTGCTTGCTAATAAGGTTCCTGCTCTCCTCCATCATATATTTTGCCTTCTTGGAAAGCCAGTTACAGTAGCTTTGCCACTCTAAATTTCACCCACTGTGAAATTTATATATTTATATTTATATTTATTATATTTGTATGCCGCCCAACTCCCAAAGGACTCTGCATAGCCTGTGGTGTTAACACTTACCTTGGTATCAGAGGTGGGTTCCTCCTGGTTTGGACCGGTTTGCCCAAACCGGTAGTGACTCGCTGGTGATGTCACGGTGACATCACAGATCCGGTTCGGTCGGTGCCGGTCCGTAGGCACCGCCATCTTTTTTTTTGGAAAAAAAAATTGGAAAAAAAATTGGAATTTTTTTTTAAATTTTTTTTTTCTTCTGTGCATGCGCAGAAGCCTAGTTTCCGACACTGCGCATGCGGCGCCATCTTGCTTTTGGCTTTTTGGGGGGGGAATTTTTTTTATTTTTTTGGCACTCACGCGGCACGGGAGGAAGCGAACCGGCAGCGAGGTAAGTTAGAACTCACCCCTGCTTGGTATGTCTACAGAGAATATCTCATGGGCCAGCGGTGGGTTGCTCCCAGTTTGGCCTGGTTCGGCGAACCGGTAGTGGTGGCGGCAGGAGGCTCCACCCACCCACCCGGGATGCTTCTGCACATGTGCAGAAGCATTGCGCGAGCATGCGAGTGCGCGCATGAACCGGTAGCGACGGGATTTAGAACCCACTACTGTCATGGGGGCCAATCTCCAAAAAAGAAATAAAATGTGGGGACTTGGGGGTGAGCATGTCTCATCTCCTCCTAAGAAACATGCAATTAAGATTGCCCAGCAAGGTACTGATCAGGTGCAGGATAAGTGCAGAAGAAGAAAATGTGAAATGG
Organism: Thermophis baileyi; assembly: GCA_003457575.1. Classification (NCBI taxonomy): domain Eukaryota; kingdom Metazoa; phylum Chordata; class Lepidosauria; order Squamata; family Dipsadidae; genus Thermophis; species Thermophis baileyi. Next base: position 617,043 of record QLTV01002664.1, read on the forward strand.
CACACCTATAGAGTTTCAAAAGGAAGAAAGGAGTGTTTGAAATGACTAATTGCAGAATTCAGGCTAACTTCTTTTGCCACACTTTTATGTCTGTCAAAAAAGTACCTCATTGTAGTAAGTGACAATAAATAAAACATTCAGAAACAAAACTTATTGGATTATAAAATGCCTAGTTAATAAAGCAAATCCAGCTGGGCAAATGATGTCTGTTATGGAACATGTTAATCTTAGCATAAGGCTAACAAGTAAAATTCTTTGGCTGCCTTTGGGTGCTAAACAATATGCATGAATTTGTAAATTAGTCATGCATTCTGAATAATCCAATATTATATATAGAAAATGTAAAGAACACATTAAGCATTATTTGCATCTTTTTCAGCAAAGGAACTCATAGTATTGTTGCTCGAGCAAAATTGTCATTGTTTATCAAATAAAATTACAGGGGATTTTTTTTTTAAAAAAAATGTTAGATTATGGTGTATTTACAAATCAGGAAGTCTCTGTGTAAACATCATATGGAGACACTGATTGGTTCAAGATGGAGAAAGGATTGTGGCAAGGCTGCATTCTTTCACCTTTCTTATTCAACCTGCATGCCAAAATGATCATGAGGAAGCTGGAACTTGAAGAATAAAAAATCAGAGTAAAGACTGGAAGAAGGAACATCAACAATCTTTGTTATGCTGACAACACAATTCTCCTCTCAGAAACCAAAGAAAGCCTTAAACACCTGATCAAAAGGATTAAAGAATGGAATGAGGAATTTGTCCTCTTCCTGAACATCAAAAACCCCCAAGTTCATGACCACTTTGAGGAATGAAAATGTCAAAATAACAATTGGGAGTGAAGAGATCAAATGTGTACAAGAATTCGCTTTCCTAGGATCGCAGATTGATCAAAGCAGTGAATGCTGTCCAGAAATAAAGCATCAAATTGCACAGGGTTGCATAGAAATGATGAGCTGAATCAAGTAGAACCTCTGGTCACGAACGCTTCTGACCACGACCAAATCGGGTGCCGACCAAAAAATTCTCAATTTTTTTTGGGTTCCGATCAAAAAATTCACAATTTTTTTTCCCGCGGCCGATTTCCCCTTCCGTGCCATTTTTTTTTTTTTTTAAGCGCCAAATTTCCAAAATAAGGTTCGGGTCACGACCAAATTGAGTTGCGACCAAAGTTATGGAACAAATTATGGTCGTGACCAGAGGTTCTACTGTATAGAAAACAAGGACATCAACCTGCCAACTAAATGCAGATTAATCCATGCTATTGTGTTTCCCATAGCTATTTATGATTGTAAAAGCTGGGCTATGAAAAAACTAGACCAGTGAAAAATAAATTTGTTCAAGCTGAGGTGTTGGAGAAGACTTCTGCGCATTCGTCTGACAGCAAAAAATGACAAACAAGCAAGAACTGGAGCATATTAAACCAAGTATATTGTTGGAGAAAGCAAAATTACAAAATTCTGCCTTACTTATTTTGGCCATGTCATGCAATCAAACTCACTGGAAAAGGCAGTTATGCTTGGGATGGTCAGCAGCAAAAGAAAATAAGGTCACCAAAAAGCAGGGTGACTAGACACCATCAAAGCTGACACAACCATAACATAAAACAATAGCAATAGCAATAGCAGTTAGACTTATATACCGCTTCATAGTGCTTTACAGCCCTCTCCAAGCGGTTTACAGAGTTAGCATATTGCCCCCAACAATCTGGGTCCTCATTTTACCCACCTCAGAAGGATGGAAGGCTGAGTCAACCTTGAGCTGGTGAGATTTGAACCACCGAACTGCAGCTAGCAGTCAGCTGAAGTAGCCTGCAGTGCTGCACTCTAACCACTGCGCCACCTCGGCTCTAAAACAACTGAAAGAAGTTGTACAAGATTGGAGAAGATGGAGAAAGCTGGTCCATAGAATGACCATGAACAGGACACAAATGAATGGATAGCATCCTCATGGTGTGACAGTACATTCTTACATATTCTTAAAGTTAATGCCAAATCTTTCTTAGTTAAATAATTATCATCTATTTCTTTTTAAGAAATAAGACAGAGAAATAGACACATACTATAAGGTAATGGTTTTAAAATAAGTACAACATATACATCAGCTTATGATTAAGAATATTAAAATATTTACGGTAACCAATGTAGTACAGGCAAAATATGGTTTCATTATTTAGGAAAAATGGAAATAAAATTATGTTATTTTGATATAGCAAAATGGATATAAGTAATGAAATCGTCCTTTCTCTGGCGATTTTAAAGCAGAGCTACAGGATAAAGGGAACTGAATCAGACAGATGGAGAGCTAGAGAAAAGGGAAGATCTTTACCTACATCAGGTAAATTGCTGTAAATAATATCATGTCATATCTAAGCAAAATAGACTAAGAGCATGAATGTATCTGATTTCCCCAATGATGCTGGATTATGAAAAAGAGAGATATTTTTGGTAATTTTATGTGAAATGCAACTTTCATATTAAGGTTTGCCTTGAAGAAAACAGGAGTCTTGGACACAAATAGGAATTTGGAAGAGAAAGAGAAGCTTTGCTCATTGCCTATGGAGCAAAAAACGTAGCAGATTACATAATTCCAATAATTTCCAAAGAGATAGCATTATTATTTTGTTTTTTCCATTAACAGATTATTAGTGTTTTATTTGAATCCATTCTTAAAATTGTACCTGCGGGTTTAAATACTTTTATTGCTGAAATGACAAAATGGGGATAATTTGTTTTACTCTCATTTTAAATAAATACTGTTCTTGACTGCCTAAGAGCCTTCCAATAATGTAAAAAGCTAATAAAAATTGCATATGACAGCACTACATCCTGAAACTGTATTACACAGAAATAATTGAAAAACAGTGCACCTACTAAATGTGCACCTACTAAATTAACCTTTTAGCAGATGAGTCAATGGGCAACAATTCATTCATTTTAAAATATTCCTATCTGGAATTCCATAAATTTGTTTTTCAGATATTTCTGGCTTGGATATTGAGTTTGCTGCAATTATCTAAAACTACCAATTTAAATTACAGAAAATGTATACAAAATTTCTGATTAGCCAACTGAAAGAAAGAAAATTAAAACCATATGACATCAGAGGTGGGTTCCTCCCAGTTCGGACCAGTTCGCCCGAACCGGTAGCGACCCGCTGGTGATGTCACAATGACGTCACGGATCCGGTTCGGTCGGTGCGGGTCCCTGGGCGCCACCATCTTTTTTTGAATTTTTTTGAATTTTTTTTTCTTCTGCGCATGTGCAGAAGCCGAGTTTCCAGCACTGTGCATGCGTCGCCATCTTGTTTTTGGCTTTTTTTTTATTTTTATTTTTTTGCGTGTGTGCGAAGGAAGTGAACCGGCAGCGAGGTAAGTTAGAACCCACACATGTACACACATTAATAAATAAGATCCACTAGCACGATTGTTGGTTTTACCAGGGGTCACATGATTGCAAGGACCTCTTTTCTTCTCAAGTAATCTTCCAATCTGAACAGTTGCATCTCAGGGAAGATGTCAAAAGTAGCAAGTTGATAGCTACAGCATGGAAATTGAAGCCCACTACTTTCTACGTGCGTCAATGTTGCATATATATATATAGAAAAATAGGGTTTTGATTACAATATGAAATATACAATGTGAAACGAAACCACAAAATTAATACAGTTAAAATCAAATTCAAAAGTTAAAATCAATGTAAGTAAAGTATTAAAATTATGGCTTAGATATCTATGCTGAACTGACCACAAGGGTCTTGGTCTATCTTTTAGTTATGTTATAAAAAACATAAACATCTATACACATTAAAAAAAATATGACTTAGATTCTTAATTGGCCTTTAGTTAACAGGTAAAATCAAATGCACTTTTACAGCACTGAAAAAAGGTTTATCCAGTTTTATTTTAAGACTGTATAATTTCCCATAATTTCATGCTCCAGGTAATCCTCCACTGTGCTACTATGAATTTCCAGACAAGAATTTAATCTCATTCTCTCCTTAATTAAATGAGGATCTTAACAGTTTTTTTAGTCAATTCTACCCCATGGGAATGAATGAGACTACTGAAAAAACAAGCACATGATGTGCTTGAGGTCAAACATCATGCCAGATTGTTCCAAAATGTTTTAGGTATTCCTCGTGCCACAAAGGAGCATAGAGCTATCAGAATATTAAGACAATGTTCATAAATCTTTGTGTTTGAGCGTATGTATGTTTGTGAGAAGTTATTCTAGGCTTTAATTTTTAGATTCCCTGCCATCATTTTCTATGTTCTAACTAATTTTTTTCTCCATAGTTTTACAATGCAGGTAGTCCTCGACTTACAACTACAATTGAGCCCAAAATTTCTGTTGTTAAATAAGACATTTGTTAAGTGAATTTTGCCCCATTTTACGACATTTCTTGTCACGGTTGTTAAGTGAATCACTGCAGTTGATAAGTTAGTAACACGGTTGTTAAGTGAATCTGGCTTCCCCATTGACTTTGCTTGTCAGAAGGTTGCAAAAGGGGGATCACGTGATGAGTATGAACCAGTCGCCAAGCATCTGAATTCTGATCACATGATCATTGGAATGCTGCAAAGGTTGCAACTGTGAAAAACGATCATAAGTCCCTTTTTTCAGTGCTGTTGTAACTTTGAACGGTCATTAAATGAACTGTTGTGAGTCGAGGACTACCTGTAACACCATTAATGTTCAATTTAGCCAATACTGTAGATTTTAGTGATTTAGTGATTTTACATTCTGTTAGCCATTTGTATTATGGTGGTTTAGCCATTTTTAGCACTATGGTTTTATACCAGTATGTCAATCACATAGATTTATATTCATAGTTGATTTTTGTAATGCAAATTCATTTATAAACTTAATGGAATATGGCAGTTAAAGCTTAACCATTGGTCAAAAGAAACAGAAGCACTGAAAGTGAGGAGATGCACTATTTGTCAAAATATTCATTATTTCTCAGAATCCCAGTGAATGGATTTAGAAATAAGGAGCATTTGGGGAAAGCAAATAAAGGCAATCATTTTGTTGTACTCTCATCCAACCAATGAGTATATAAACAGAAACAGTATTACAGAAGCACTTTTTCACTTCTTTCCATGAGACCTGAAGAGTGATGGGAGACTTTCATCACATCAACCCTTGTTGACAAACACTCTGCCAGACCTGATGTTTGTAGGAAAACCCTGTTCTATTCCGAAGGCAACTTTTTCCCCTCAATGGTAGAAGTCATATGAAGATCAAGTTCCTTGACCTGATATTACATAGGGAAGATTTGGTTGAAGTTTTGGTTGAAATAGTAGGAAGCTACGCATAAAACTGAATATTTCCTTTAAGAGAAATTAAAACTAGGCACAGTCAAATTACTATCTTGGACTTTAAAAATGGATTTTAATAAACTCGGCACAATAATAAGTACTGTCTTAGGTTAAGAGAAGCTATAATAGGATGCTGGAAATGCACTTTCAGCCTGAATCAAGAGATGACTATTTTCCAAATCTTTGGGAAGCATTTTTTTAAAAAATTTATTTTGTTTGGTCAGACTCCACTTTGGTAATAGTAATATTCGGTTCTAGTCTGAAATCTATGAGAGACTGATTCCAAAAAAAAAAAAAAGGCCATGGGGAAAACTTGGCTAATTAAACTGGCTTTAAAAAATGCTAACAGCGGAATCCAGTCCTAAGGTTTCTTTTGGACAGCCTCTACCCATTAAGGTTTGAAAATTCCAAGATTGTCCTTATGCAGCATATCTGGGATATAGATTTTGAAACTAATCTAACCACAGACGTACTATTTCAGCTACACTATTACAGACATGAGGTCATAATGACCTCAGTAGCAAAAAGACATTCGATGTTTTCATGGTTGGATCTAAAAATTGATGTATAGAGCAGTAAACCAAAAAATGTATTGATCTCTATCAAAGCCACATCACGCAGGTCACTTTTTGTTTCTCCATCCTTGAACTTCAATCTTTCTTCTCTAATTTTTACATTGGTCCACTGAATGATGGCGCTAATAATTTCTTTAGAAAATAATAATTTCCAAATCTCTAGGGGAGTAGGTGAATTTCTGAGATTTCTAGCTGCTGGCCATAGTCCAGGTAATTGCACTACAATATTGTGACTAGCAGTTCTGGATCTATTGTTTCCAAAAGGTGCAGAAGCCAACTGCTGGCCATAGTCCAGGTAATTGCACAACAATATTGTGACTAGCGGTTTCTGGATCTATTGCTTCCAAAAGGTGCAGAAGACAATTTGAATTTGTTCTTGCCATATAAATTATTGCACGACGTAGATTGTACCTGGTCATCAATTTCATTGGGAGCTTCATCATTGCTGATGTCAGAATCGGCGGTGGCGGCGGGTTCCTCATTGTCCATTACAAAATTTTCGTCACAATCCGATTCCACTTCACTCAGATCAGTCTCTGCTTCTCCATACCATTTTAGAACAGTTTCTTCAAAGTTTGGATCACCAAATCGCACTCTTTTTGGCAGAAAACGTGGCCCCGACATTATAAAAAAAAAATACGTTAACAAAGATCTGCGGTCCAAATGACTGAAACTCAAATTCAAATGCCGCTACAGAAAACACCAAATAACTGACGCAAGCGCGATGTTGTATACACTCTTATTGGTGGGGAAACAAAAGCTATTCTCAACCGGAATGGTCCATTTCTAAAAATAGGGTGTTCCGAACATTTTGGAAAACTGTTGCGGTCACTATGACCGCAGGTCTGTGGTTATGGGCTAAGCCTGGTATTTAATCCCATCATCTATGGATTTGTTTCTTCAAATGCCATCTGTCTGTTTTTCCTCCTTTCCAGTTCTGAAATTTTGCCTTCACCTTGGCAGATTGGAGACATGACATTCCTGTGGGTCATTATAAAAACACTCCCTTACATCAGTACACATGCCTGTGAGGGGACAGCTCTGTAGAGCCCCTCTGACACATGCTGCTCTGCTTCTTTCTTTACAGGGAATCTCAGATGACAATTGTCTTTCCCTTGCTGAAAAACTATTGGCAGATAGGATGATGCTTATTTGTCAAATCTTCTGTATGACCAAGACTCTGGTGTATCGGCCAGGCTGCTTGATTTTGTGCTTCTATTTGTTCTGTTTGTGAATGAAGACAAGTATTAATGTTGATCATTCATTATTTTTAATATTCTTTTATTGTATTGTATGAATAGTTTTATTTACAGCTACAGATTTTATACATATTTGATGCATAGTGTGCCTGTTTTCTATAAGGCTGTAAGAAACAATACACACATATCTTATCGTTTGTCCATCCATCCATCCATCCATCCATCCATCCATCCATCCATCCATCCATCCATCCATCCAAAAGAAACAGGAAGCTTAATATAAATCACCCTGGGAATTTACTCCTATACTTTTCAAGATTGTTTTCAATAGCAATAGCACTTAGACTTATATACTGCTTTATAGTGCTTTAAAAAGAGCCGAGGTGGCGCAGTGGTTAGAGTGCAGTACTGCAGGCTACTTCAGCTGACTGTTCAGCAGTTCAGCGGTTCAAATCTCACCGGCTCAAGGTTGACTCAGCCTTCCATCCTTCCGAGGTGGGTAAAATGAGGACCCAGATTGTTGGGGGCAATATGCTGACTCTGTGAACCGCTTAGAGAGTGCTGTAAAGCACTGTAAAGCGGTATATAAGTCTAAGTGCTATTGCTATTGCTATTGCTACAGCCCTCTCTAAGCGGTTCACAGAGTCAGCATATTGCCCCCAACAATCTGGGTCCTCATTTTACCCACCTCGGAAGGATTGAAGGCTGAGTCAACCTTGAGCCAGTGAGATTTGAACTGCTGAACTGCAGCTAGCAGTCAGCTGAAGTAGCCTGCAGTAGCCTGCAGTACTGCACTCTAACCACTGCGCCACCTCGGCTCATTTGCCTACATTGCTGGCAAATCAACTCTAGTAATTCTACATCATAATTCTGAAGGATGTTTTATCATAGATTATGACACCTCCCAAAAGAAAGAAAAGGAAGTTTTCCAATCAGAAATGACAAACCATATGTATATCTACAAAGCAACAAATACAAACAAGTGATTGGGGATTTATTTAAAAAAAAAGAGCATAGCAATTAAGGAACAATTTATGACATGTTTTTTAAATAGCAATGCAATTATAGTCTACCTCATGTTTCCTATGTAATAATTAATACTTTCAACAGCATTTTGTGATTCATAGACTTATAATGCATGCAACAGAGATGTTTTGCTTTTGTTTTGTTTTTAACTTGGAGGCTTAGTGGATTACAAAGACAGTAGCCGATGACAGCTTTATAAATAAAACTATGGAGCAGGAGTTCAGTTCATAACTACCCATTGTGTTTAAACTTATCTTCAAACGGCATTAAGAAAAGATCCCAAATTACTCTCTTGCCCGAAGCCCAGGCTTCATTTCATGATTTCTAAAATCATCAAACAGAAACCAATTAGATGCAATTGGTGGACAACCATTTTGTTCCATGGGATGCATATGCCTGAATACAAGGACTGAAGGCTACTTACTACTAATTATGGGCAGAGCCTGTAATGGCCAGGGCTGGATTCTGGGAGGTAGGTTGGGCTGAGAGAGAGAGAGAGTGACTGGCCCAAAGTCACCCAGCTGACTTTTATGGCTTAGGCGGAACTTGAACCTACAGTAGAAGTAAGGAGAAATTTCCTGACAGTAAGATCCGGAGCTCTGTTATCGGCTGCAGATGCCTTCTGGCAGGCATCTGAAGGCGAAATGGAGGCCGGGGCGATGCGTGCGAGTGGTGGCAAGCGGCCGCAGAAGAAGTGGGCCAGCAGCGGGCTCCTGCTGGGCGGGGCTGTCGGTATCACTGCCGCGAGGTGAGTCAATAATTAGAACCCTCCAAAAAAGAAGGCCTTGCCATTTTTTCAGGGGTCAAAAGAAAATAAGACCCGGCCTTCTTTTTTGAGAAACACGGTAGCTTGTCTCCCAGAGTTGTGGGTATTCCATCATTAGAGGTTTTCAAAAATAAACTGGACAACCATTTAACTGGGATGATATAAAAACTCCTGCCTTGAGCAGGGGATTGGACTAGAAGACCTCTGAGGTCCCTTCCAGCCCTATGATTCCATGTTCTATATTCTAAAGAACAGAGAAATGAAAGTAATAACAATTTGCCTAATATCATAAATATAATTGTCATTTCTTTTTACCTAGTAAATTTCAATTATGCAGCTAGTAGGAAAAATGTCAGCATTGTTTGCATGTCAGCATTATTACCACTATACATCAATTTGACTTAAAGAAGAAGATTACATGAATGGCCCTAAACGTATCTGTTCAGGAGTAAGATTAGAAGAACCAGGACAGCTAACACAATACTTATTATTCCAAATCTCAGCTAAAATTACGTCTCCGATTTATTTTCAGGTTCTATATTGTTCAATACCATGGCTAGCAAAGTGGTTTCTCGTCTTATATTCTAATGCTGTATCTGTTTACTGATTATTAGATTTTATCCCATCTTTATTATTTTATAAGTAACTCAAGGCAGCAAACATACTGAATACTCCTTCCTCCTTCTATTTTCCCCACAACAAAACCCTCTGAGATGGATTCGGCTGAGAGAGACTGAATGGCCTAAAGACCGCCAGCCAGCTTTCATGACTAAAATGGCACTAGAACTCACAGTCTCCTGGCTAGCACCTTAACCCTCTACACCAGTAGTTCTCAACCTTTCTAATGCCGCGATCCCCCACGACCCCCGCCCCGCTGCCATGACCCCTGCCCCGCCCCCGCGACCCCTGCCCTTCCCCCATTTGAGTTCTTTTATCCTCTGCGCATGCGCAAAGCATTCTGCGCATGCACAGAGGGTAAAAGAACCCAAATGGCGGCGTCCGGGAGGGTGGGCGAAGTCTCCCGCTTCCGTGGCTACCGGCTGTCCGGCGACCCGCAGGCACGGCCGAACTAGGAGCATTTCCAAGATGGCGGGCTAGCGCGCGCGGCGACCCCTGTGAAAAGGTCGTTCAACCCCCAAAGGGGTCGCGACCCACAGGTTGAGAACCGCTGCTCTACACCAAACTGGCTCTTTTGGTTAGTTCACTTTTAATAAAGACACTACACATTTCTAGGAGCTGATTTTACCCTATCTCTTAGGCTACACATGTCTCTATCAACCATTCAAAGCCTGCAAACTAGCACTGATTTGATAAAATTGCCAAAGCCCTATTTCCCATTCTTCACCATTCTCACAAAATTGACTTTTCTCTTCCTCACCTCAGAGATGGATAAAACTTGCAATCCAATGAATTCCTTCTGTATTAATGATTTTTTCCCCATGAAGAAGGTGAACTGTCATGTCCTACTTCCCTGTTCTAAGTTGTCATTTCATATAGCACAACTGAGGAAAAACCAAAATATTCACTAGCATTGATGGTGTTACCTAGTTTGGTAATGAAATGTCTGCAAGAAAACCACCAAGGTCCCCAGAAACCTAAATACTACTTGGGTGGCTTCCTGTTCTTATAAAGTTTGTTGAGATGAAGGACATCACAATGAAAAGAAGGGTGAAAGGTTATCTGGTCATTCATAGAACATTAGAAACTCAGATCCTCTCTAATTGGTCAGTTTGAAGCAGAAAGTGTGAATTGATTGGCTAGTGTTCACAATGCTGAGCTATTTGCTAGCTCAGACTGAGTTAATGAATGGCCCAAAGAGTTTTCTGCAAGTTCCAGCCTCATAAGCATATAAATAGCGCTACGCTTGAAGTATTTGAGATATACAGATGGCGAGGACAAATGGCAGAAATCACCACTTGGTTTTAAAGTACCTTGCAAAGAGTGCTTTTGTGGCAGACTTCATTGTTATGTTAGACTATTTCCCATAAATTACAATTTTAAAAAATGAATGCTCAATTGCTGTTCAGCTCAAATTGGCCCAGTTCCAGATGGAATAATGGGTTCAACATTTTCAGTGGAATGTTTACTACTTCAGACAAGTTTACAATTTCAAAGATAGAAGATATTTTCTTTTTCAGGTGATTGTTCTAAAATACTGAGAGGCAGGATCTCATAATTTTCCCTCTCTCCCATCAGATATTATAGCCTAAATACTTGTGCAGATTAAGCATACTGAAGTAATATGCTAATTGGAATCTTACTTATTTGCATAGGAAAATTTACCAAGTCATATTTTGGGGGGAAATCCACATCTTTGGTTCAGGAATGATGGGAGCTGTAACTTAAAAGATCAAGAGCTCTATTTTACAACAGCAACATGACAATTAAGTATGCAATCATATTCACCAATATACTATACAATATACACAGAGGTGGAATTCAGCCAGTTTGGACCGGTTCGGGTGAACCGGTTGTTAATTTTTTGCGTAGTTCAGAAACCTGGCTAATTGCACCACTGGCTGGCCCCGCCCACCCCGCCCGCCCGCCATGCCATGCCCTCCCATCTTGCCTTGCCCACCTAGGCTGCTCGCCTAGAGTCATGCCTGCAGCATAGCTGCTGCTGCTCTCTGGTTCCCTCACTTGCCTCGACCACGCGGCCCAGCTGATCTCTGCCTGGTGAGCCTTTCTTTGCTCCTTGCCCTGCTGCCTCCCATGCAGCCCCCATGGCCCAGCCTGCTTGCCTTCCTTCCCCGCAGCCTCCCACATGGCACCCGGCCTTGGAAAAGCCCGTCCTCCACCTCCTGCCCACCACAATCAGACTCCCTTTCTTCCAGCGCTCGTGCGGGGAACCCAGGAGCTTAGCGGCAGCATATTGCATGCCTTAACAAGCCTGCTGGTGGACAAGAGTCTGGATGGTTGGCTGCAGCCAGAGTCAGGCTTGGAGGAGCAGCAGATGGACTTCAGGGCACACAATCTACCCCTCAAGCTCCCGATGCCCAAACTGATGAGCTGGAAGAGAGATTCACTGTTGTGCTGGTGAATACGGATTGAGTGGGCTTTTTTCTTTTCCCCCCATCTCCCCATCCCAATCCAGCGTGGCGCGGACAGCCCAATGGAGGTGGAAAACAGGGCATTTCCATCAACCCTTCTCTTTTTTTCCCCCCAGCCTCCTTTTGCCAGCATTTGCCAGGCAGGCTCAGCAAGCAGTGGTGATCTTTAGATGGGCTTTTATTTTGTCAGCCCAAGAGGGGGGGAGGGGCTCGGAATAGTATATAGGAAATTGCCCTTTCTCTGCAGCATCGGCCCATCTGCGCCGACCCACCTTGCCGTGAGTGACATCAAGTTGGCCATGCCCACTCAGTCACATGACCCCCCCAGCCACGCCCACACAACTGGTCACTAGGAAGAACCAGTTGTTAAATTACTTGAATCCCACCACTGAATATACACCTCTATCTCTTTTAATTTTGTTGTGAAGGAGTTATAGAAATCAATTGTATATGACAAAAGAAAGCTAACTGGGATGCAGCCCTCACCGAATCTTATTTCTTCTTTGTATCTTACTGTTTTTTTAAAAAAATTCAGGACTATTTTTTTCAATTGTCTGCAGCAGATGGCAGAAACTGACCAATGGCTGATATCAGAAATAGAGCCTGGGTTGGGCCTGGCTAGTACTTGGATAAGGGACCACCAGGAAATCCCACAGGTGTAGGCTAAACTGAGAAGTTGGAAGAAAAAAAATCCCAAAAGCAAATCTTAGAGTGCAGTTGCCCAGAAAATGTGTGTCCATGTTCATGAGTGCTCAAATTGACTTTATTCTTAGTTATAAAATGAAATCAAGCATGTAAGTTGCCAAATCCAGAAATAATTTTGATTAGCCACATGATTGAAAGCTATTAGCCATGGTTAATTGAATTCTAAAATATGCATGCTGATGATAGATTCAGAATATTTATAATCAAAACTTGGTCCTCAAAGAATGACACAGTCATGCTAAACCTATACTGTCATAGTATTACTTTCTGTCTCTTGAGAAACTCTTTTCCATCTTGAAGCATTTTTCCTAGATGGTTGCCTTCTATGATCATTTCTTTCCCCCCCCCCCCTCCCTTAAATACTGTGCTAGAAATGTCAAGGTCTCTTCTTTTGCTTCTTGAAAATAACTGCTTCCTGAAAGTGGAAAAGAATCAAGAAATGTCTTGTTTCCTCATCCAACCTCTTTTTACTCCAGTTCTTGCAGTACTCTTGTGGATTTTGCATCTAGCATTTATCCACTTCAAATATCCACTTCACAAGTAGGGGGCATTTCTGTAAAGGAGTTTCTGGCCACAAGTAAGCTAAGCACCTTTTTTCTAGCGTCTCCTGACCGTCTTCCTTATATGTACACTGCTTAGCTGATAGACCAAATAGATGTTGAGCTTGTGGTAAGCACATCATTTTAGACCTCTTGAAACAAAAAGTACTTTTATTGATATAAATAAAGAGGAACATAAGCAATTGTTGAGATGAAATGAAAGTGAGAACTAAAGTTAGTTTCTGTATACAAGTTGGTTTCTTCCTGATGAGACATTTATTGGGCCATTCTCTTCAGCCCTGGCTTTAACAATGTATTTATAATTTTAACTGCTTGTACTCTAGATTTATATTTCATTTTAAGTTGCTAACTATTTTGATTGCCCTATGGGCAAAAAGGCACTGAAATCACTTTGTGTACAATATTTTACAGAGTGTCCAGATGATATCTTGATCTTTGGTAATCCTTCTGCTTTTTCTAGTATCCTATTCTGAGTAGGATAGTAGTAACTATTGGTGTTTCCATTTCTGTCCCTATCATTGGGAGAGGAGAGGTTCACCCTCTGGAAAGAGCCATTGACAATGAAGAAAGTCGATTAAGGAGAAGAATTCTGGCATTCTTTTGATAGCTGTGAAACTGTCCAAAAAACAAACAACCCCCCAAAAATGAATTAAACAGTGACTAGGAAAAAGAAATGAACAACCTTTCTAGCTAGTATGTGGACTTGGTACTCTCTCTCTCCTCTCTGTAAATATGGTACTTCATATCAGTATGTCTGCTGATGCATTATACTGTATCTAGTGCACCAGCTTTGTCCTGTCCAAATAAATTAATTTTGGCAATAGTGATCCACTATTACATCCTGTCTTGTCTATTGCATGGTACACTATAGAACACTATAGTGACAAGTGTTTGGAACTTACAATTGTGGAAATTTGGCCCTTTCGCTGCTAATTACTTCAAGATACAGAATCATTCACTGGTTGCCAATTGATTACCAAGCATAATTTAAGGTATTGGTTTGGAGGCCTTGACAGCTCAAGCCCTGTTTCCCTAATGATTCACCTTTCCTATTATAAATCTATGCCATTATTTAACTGTGCAAGAATGGCCCTTTTAAAGGGGCCAATCTCGGGGTCTCATCTTGTGAAACACAGGAGGGGGACTTCTCTTGCATTACTCTCAAGCCATGGGATATACTTCCTTCGCCTTACAATATTCTGCTGGTTTTGTTAGGCACAAGGAACAAGGCCCACACCATGAGTTGAACAAAGTTATTTTTTTTATTGTTCCAATGCCTATTTGCAAGAATCTTGCCAGACTGACTGCATTCTCTTGTGAACTGTCAGATAAGGCTTCATAGATGCTGGGGAAGGTTAGTAATGCAATCACATTTTTTGCTATGCAAGGACTCTGTTTGGTCCCCCCTCTTCACATCTTCTGTCATTCTACATGGAGATTCTACTACAGATGTTTAGGAAACCTATAAAGATGCAGCTCTTACTTTATTTGTTAGGTGAGTTTAGTTTTTCTTTACCTTTAATTGTATGTGTGAATGTGTATGTGTATTCTGTTTGTTTAAGATTTTGTTAGCTGCCTTGAGCGGTTGCTACAGCAGAATGTTGGACTGTAAATCAAACAATCAACATGTCAGTCAATCAAACAGATCATCAGTAAAAAATCTGTTTTTAGCTTAAGGCAGAACACCCATGTTTGAAAATGCTAGGCAACTTCATTCTAGAGGTATCCAAGCTTACATGGGCATTAGTTACAAGCTAATTCAACCAGCTCACCAAATATACTGACTTGTGAGACAGTTGTACTCTTGGATAAGAGCATCTAACAACTTTCTGTCAGAAGTAAAACCACTTATTTTCTATGGTACGATATAGTTTATCTTTGGTGCTATAAAATCGAAACAGCACCCAGAAGTGCTGAATTTACCTACTTAATTTTCAAAGTAAAAATAAGTGAGGTTAAGTACCGTATTTTTCGGACTATAAGACGCACCGGTGTATAAGACGCACCAAGATTTCGAAGAGGTAAATAAGAAAAAAAGTTTTTGCCCCCTCCCAGCCCCCAGCAGCACTCTGCAGACCTCCCAAACCCTCTGCCCACCCCATTTTTTCAAAAAACAGGCCATTTTCCGCCCATTTTTTGCAAAAACAGGGGCGTTTTTGCCCTCCTCCAGCCCCCAGGAGCACTCTGCAGACCTCCCAAACCTTCTGTGCACCCGTTTTTGCATGGGGCGGGGCTTCGGGAGGCCAAAAATGGCTATATTCGATGTATAAGACGCACCAACATTTCCAGCCTCTTTTAGAGGGGGGGAAAGGTGGGTCTTATACTCCGAAAACAGAAACCTCCTCATTGGGGTTTAGTTTGATCTGTTCTATCTTGTGCAATTGTACTCTGCCTTAAGATGTAGCATTGGTTTATAGTTTATCAGTAATCTGACTCCAGAGCAACAGTGGCAATTATGTGTATCTTTGCAGGGAGAGAGAGAAGAAAGGAATACCCACCCAGCAGAAAGAAAGTATCTTCATTGTAGAGTTCAGCGTAATCTCCTTCCTCTTTTACCAACTTTCAACTGCATGAGAGAGAAAAATGATTGCATGCTTTTCTGAATTATAGTCCGGTGATCCATATTTATTAGCATCTGGTGGTTCCGAACCTTAAGATTATGAGTTAATATACTGTACGTGTCTTCTGATTCATTGGATTTTATTTATTAACATATCTGAGAAAGGTTATCTAGTATTTAATATATATTAAAATCTTCTCTGAGATGCACTAACATATTTGGATTTCTAAGGAGGTAACTTACTCACTGGTGACCTACTGCCCTTCACAGTTCATTATATACATGCCTCTTGATCTCAAACAGATGTGTTTTCTGTTTGTTCACTGAATGTCAGCAGCATCTCTCATTCCATAGCTCATGGTTCCCATGGAGACAACTGTATTTTTTTTTAATATGAATGGATCAGCATGGTGGGTGGAAAGGTCTGGGTAGAAAGACCTTGATTGCACATCACTGATGAATGTTCAGCAAGCAAATGAAAGCAACTCAGAAACTTCTTGGAAAGGATAAGACACTAGGGCAAGTTAATAAGAAAATTTATGGTATTATATGTACCTCCATAAAATAAAAGGACAATGCGGGCTATTCTTCCTAATTAATTTGAATTTGTAAGTATTTTATAACATTGAAATTTTATTTAATCCTTTGCTAGGCTTAGCCAAAAGGTAAATAATAATTATCTTGGAGACATAAACCAAAGACCAATTAAAAGGAACATAGAAGAAGAACCTTCCACAAACAGCTTCACAGCAGCAGATCTAAGAGTTCATCGTAACATTCAGCAGCCCAGAATTGGCCTTCTGTTATTACCTGAAGTTCTGAAATAAGACTCTTTGGGATTCTTTAGTGTGCCAGCTGAAGAGCTTGCAATGTCTTCTTCCAACCGCAAGCAAAGAAACTGGCTTTAATGTGCAGCATGTTTGTATGAAGCAGGAAAACCTATTCTTTCATCAGCGCCACTCAAATCAATCTGCATCACTGTGGGTTACAAGCAGACCCCAGGAACACTATAAGGAAAAAAATTAGGGAAGGAAAAAATGAAGAAGAAAAAGATGAAAAATAAAGCCTGATCTTGTATATTGCTAACTTCTACATAGCCTTTTATAACTTTGAAAAAGAGAGAGAGAGAGAGAGAGAGAGAGAGATTTTTTTTTAAAAAAGTACATCAAATCCTTTTCGTCATCCGAGGAGCTTCATCCGTACATGATTCTCTGTTCCCAATTTAAACTATGAAATAGTTTACCTGAACAACAGAGGGCATAACATCAGAATGAAACTTGAACATAGATGTTCAAGCCATTATAGCATGCAAAGCAAGGGTCCAGCTTTATCTTCTTACTCATTTCCCTTTACTTTGTGAAAGTAAAGTAATGAATATTAATCCTTGAAATCAGGGGTGGGTTCCTACCGGTTTGGACCGATTCGCCCGAACCGGTAGTGACCTGCTAGTCATCCAAACTGGATCAGTGGTTGCCGGTCCGTGGGGGCCGCCATCTTTTTTTTTTTTTAAATCGATTTTATTTTTATTTTTTTTAACTGAATTATGTACCACTCTATGGAACTTTCCTTACTTCTGAGTAACAGTTCTATCCATCCATTTTTATATAGCAAAAAACTATCTCAGTGTGAACTTTGCTTTCCTTGTTGCTGATACTTATCTTACTACCTTTTCAAGTTACAATGATATCACTCCCAATTTAAATAAATAAAAGCCCAGTGTTTGTGATCAGGCCTAAAGGTTGTGCAAGTCTGCTACAAATATAGTTATCTGGCAAAGTCTGGAATTTAATGGGCTGTGAGAATAACCTTGGAAGACAGGAGAAGGAAGAACCACAGCCTAGACAATAGACAGACAAAAGATAAATCAGCCCACAGAAGGATGTGGCCTGTGGAACAGCTTGCCTTCAGAAGTTGTAAGTGCTTCACTGAAGGTTTTTCAGAAGAGACTGGACAGTCACTTGTCTGAAATGGTATAGGTTCTCCTGCTTGAGCTAGAAGACCTCTAAGATCCCTTCCAACTCTATTCTGGTTGGTTTGTTTGATTGATTGATTGATTGATTGATTGATTGCATTCAGGCTGTCTGAAACAGTATTGTAGCTTCAGTATCTAGACCCAGCATCTGGTATCCTTTAGAAACAAGACTAAGAAGGGTTAGAAAAAACAATAACTGGCCTGGACCAAACTGGCTAGATAACATCCCTGGGGGAAAGTAATATCATAGGACAGGATAGAAAAAAAAATTCTAGAGCATGTTGGTGTTATAATTGAATGTAAGTCATTTTTTCCTCTTCCTAACATTTTCCTACAGGTACAGGGTATGCTTTTTTCAGATTAACTAAGTGTTGATCCATTGGTTGCATCAGAAATTGATGGACCAGCTTGTTGCCCAAGCCTGACATGGGGGGCTGAAAGAGAGTGACTGGCCCAAAATCACCCAGCTGGCTTTCATGCCTAAGGCAGGACTAGAACTCATGTTCTCCTGGTTTCTAGCCTGGTACCTGAACCACTACTAGACCAAACTGATTTTCAAGTCATGTCGGTCCTATAATTAGGCACAAGTGCAGGCCCAGCTGAGTAGTCTCCTGAAATAAATACTCAGGGTAGATTTTTCACTTTCAAAATATGTTCATTCCATGTCAAAGTTTAGATGCTCTCAGTACTTTTCCATCTCATAGTGATAGTTGTTTCTGTAACTTAATTTTTATTCACTAAGCATCAACAATGCCCAGAATGTCAGGGTAACATAGTGGAATAACAACTAGGAACAATGACGCCTTACTAGTTAACATTTCAATAGCTAACAAATAAGCTCCTGATAATAGGTTTGATCTGCCCCATTTTAAGTGACTACCAAGTGAAATGTTTATATGTGGGACGATTATAATCCCATCTCCCATTTAAAGATTAAAAACATTGTTCTGAATTTTAGATCTGCTGCTAACAGACATGATCATTTACTTTGGCTAAAACTTTTACTGGAGTTCTGGGTTATAAAGGTTATTGTGGGTTTCTTACAAACTATGCATGTACTTTCTATTGTACATTATGAAAAAGACATTATCTGAATTAAGTAGGAAACCCAAGAATTATAAAAAGAGTAATTTCAAACTGGAAATCTTGTCCCCAAGTTTCTGGCAATTCATACATAAATTCACAAAAAGCCAAATCCATCGGGAATTTTAAAGTGTAGGTTCTAGGTATTAAAATCAATAATGATTTCTCTCAGGCCATTTCTGTAGGTGGGCTTTGTAATCAGCTCTAAATGTTCATGTACTCATGCTGCCTCCTGTGTTTAGCAGTTGAGCTAATTTATTTCTATTTTAACTTCCATATATCGAAAATCTTTTTTTAAATAAACCTTTCCATATTCAACAATGAAGCTCTGCAGAGCATGCAAAGAAATAACTGCTTTCCCATTGGTAGGAATTCCTCATTTTGCCTCCCAGAATCTAGGCAACAGTTGACACTGTATTCTGTTCATTGATAATTAAAGTTAATTGATGGCTTCATAGGTTCTCCTCATTGCAATCACTAAGATTTCTTTTGCAGACAACCAGATATGTGCTCAAAGTCATGGCTGAATCAGGAGAAAACTTACATTCTTGTCTACTAAACTGGAGACCAATTACAAATTAACCTTTAACAAGTACTGTAAGCAGTGTCTGAATATATTATAGACAATTTACTATATGCATACCTATTCTTGATCAGACCAAAATTTTATCTAGATTAGCAAATCATCACCAACAATGAACAGACAATGTGCCCAAAACTTAAACTGGTGATAAATATGATAGATATTCCTTCATTATTCCCAAAACCTTGTATGAAGATATATTGATTAAAATGTTAATATATGTTATCTTTCTGGGAGAATGGAGGGCATTCATTTCTTTATATTAATTTTCAGTACAACTTGATTTAAAGTACTTGCCAAGGCCTGAAAGATCACCTTGTTAATCAGAGACACTGTTGGACAGTTTAAGGAAGAAACAGTAGCAGAATCCAGGTCCTATCTTAGACACTCACCATTAAGTTATTTTGTCAACTTTTCAGTGGTAGAGGCACATTACTGACTTCAGTGTGGAACTGAATGGAACTTCAGAAATTCTTTAAATTCTTTCATGGTCTTCTCTACTTCATTCATATTATTTCCAGCTTCCTTCTGGGATTTTTCATATCAATAGTTCATCAGAAATGTAAAGGTTGGAATCTAAGCATCTAGGTCAAAAGCATCTAACCCAAACCTCTGTCCAGTCTGTAAAATCTAAAGCATCAAAGTATTAGGAGGCTAGGTTGTATGATAGCCTTCCCTAAACTGTTGCCCTCCATATGTATTAGTCTGTAACTCCCAGAAAACTCAGAAAAGCTGGCTTGGGATGGGAAAAAGTAACAGATTAGAAAGTCTGTCTTAACCTAATAGACTACCAAATGCTACCAAATATTTGGCAGTCTGTCTTGGGCCTTCTTTTCACTTTCTCACTCTTTCTTTTTCTACTATACCAGGGGTCAGCAACTCGCGACTCTGGAGCTGCATGTGGCTCTTTCATCCCTCTGCTGCAGCTCCCTGTTGCTCAAAATATGCGTCACAACCACCAATGTGTGATACCCACTGGCACGCAATTTATTGAGCTTTTCGACCCCCGGTAGGCCAACCATGGATAAATCCAAGAAAAGAAAAGTTTCAGAAGAAAACAGAACGTTTAATTCAACTACATATGCTAGTTCTGTGGCTGCTCAGGAAATAGTCAGGCACGGGAAGGGTTTTGTGGCTCCCGGTGTTTTCTTTTCTGTGGGAAACAGGTCCAAATGGCCCTTTGAGTGTTTAAGGTTGCCGACCCCTGTACTATACCATTGAGAAAAAGGGAATATGACCATAATCACCATGCACCATTCTACTATACTGGAGCTGTTCATACACTATGCTGTGCCTAAACTGTAACTCATAATCCAATCATTGCTTTCTTCAATTTGGGCATTTTTAAACAATCCTTTTATTGTGCAATTACCTTGCATGGGATTTAATGGGTTTCAGAGAACAGCTAATTCATCTAAGGCTTTCTTCAGAAACAGTGTATCTTTCTGTGAGCTATCAGTTAATTCAGTACATTTCCAGAAATCAAAGATTCTATATTACATTAATCCAAGAATGGCTATCAATAATAGATAATGAAGATAATTTCTTGAATAAAAAAATGCATCACATAATGAATCATTGGTTAGTTGTCCAACATAGCATTCTCATTTGGTCTAATTATGGATTTGAGTTTCCTTATAAATCAACCTAGTTTACTTTACCTTACAGTATGTCTTGAACATGCCATACAATCTGTTGTTTATGTTGCAATAGACTAATAGAGTTGATTCACTGAAGTTTGTTTTATGTGACTACTATAGATCACAAAATAAACTTTTGCCTACTTTTACCAAACTTAGACAATATCTCAATAACAGATCTTCAAACCTGCTTCTGAGGCCCACATATTGACTTAACACTGTGAACTGTGCCTCCCAATTTTTTTTTAAACTTGCCTCCCTTCTCCTAGAATAAAATACATGCAGATGAAATGCTCTGTCAGAGTGCGCACAGTGTGACTATGTGAGACAACCCAGGAGCAAATACAGTAAACAGAGGTTTGTATTTCAATAGTGGTTTTATCTACAAAGACTACACTCACGTACTTTAGTTAGACCTCAAAACAAATAACAATCACCAATTACAGCACGGAAGCACACACAGAGAGAGCGGTACGCCCCCAACAGGGCCTCCTCTTATTACAGGCTCTTAAAGTGATATCAGTCCAAAACCTTGCTGACTCATTCCCAGTATTACATCATCGTAGCAGCTGATCAGCTCTTAAATCATTATCCTGACATGCTCCAACAGAGCTAATGTGATCACCTTACTGTACCATCTATATCGATATGTTAATGATAGGTAGAGGCTTTGTATGATCAGATGTAGCTGACTGTTTGGTGATAAAATTTTACTCCAGCCCCAGTTATTTCATTTGTGATAATATCCATATCCCCTATCTGTGCCCCTAGGCCAGTACCAAAAGCATCTTGAGGAATATATATTTATCAATCAAAAACTGACTAGTGCATGCACTATGTGAGCAGTTGGTTGCAAGTCAGCATTTTTTCCTGAATGAAACAAAAATGCCTCTTTGAGAAATGGAATGCCCGTCTTGAAGGCCCTAGTTACTTCTGGAGCAAAAGTACAGTATGCTGTAGATATTACTGTAGTGTTCAAAAATTCCTGCCAGTAATAGCTCCAAATGGAGTAGAAAAGGAATATATAATGCAGATTCAATTGGATTCAATTTTTGTTCATTTTCCAGCATAACCTAACTAACCTAAATAACATACCCAACCAAAAGCAATTGGATGGGGAATAAAAAAATTAAAGAACTACATGGGAGAAGGAATAAGCATATTACAATCTCTTGTTCTAGCTGGATACATACACATACGCACATGCACAGAGACATACACACACAAACCTGGACTCAGATTGCTTAGATTGCATTGTTATTTTCTACTAAAGATTCATAAAGTCTGACTGAAGATTTCAAAAGAACTGGAAGAACTTGTGCTGTCTTGTTGGCAGTTCTTTGCTGTTTAGGGAAAACATTTTAAAATGAAGAGATTTTCATTCCCAAATCTTGAAATTCACTTAAAAGTGATACTGCCAGCCTCACAAATAAACATATGCCCCAGATCTGATAGTCTAAATATCCAAGACTCAAATTAAAGGTGATGGCTTCCCCACCCCCCCTTTTAACAACAATGCAAATTTATTATCTCATAATTAAGATGTGCTTTACCAGTCATCCTGGCAAGCAACATTAATTACTTATGGCTTAATATGTACCCGTGATAATTAAGCCACTCCACCATCTTCAGTAAAGTGATAATATTTTATTTCCTCTTCTGTCTCCTCAATGAATAGTTTTAATATTCCATCATCCTGAGAGGGGATGCTGTCATTACAGTAATAGAGAATCCTCCAGTTTCATGGGATTTTTAAAGGAGATTTTAAAGTACCACAAGCTAGTACCTTAAGGATGAATTTCAGGCAGGAGCCATATGAAATGTGCATTCACAGACCTTAGTTTTAAAACTTCAGGGCACTTATCCCAGTCCTGCTCAAGGATACTATGAACAAGATCTTAAGCTTCAGCGAGCAAACGCCTTCTGTCTTTCACCTTCTTCTGCTTCTTTCCTACTTTCTCAGTCAAAACATTTAGCGTTTAATTGCTCTTCAGCACGAATAGATTTTATTGATAGGTCAATTTCTTTAGCACTTTTTCCCCCCTGAAAGAAAAGAAGCTATTCTGATTACACACATACACATACATCGCAATTTGATTTTACAATTTCCTGAGGAATACAGAAATCACTACTGTATGAGATTATGTCATGTTTCACTTCCAAATGAAAAGGAACTTGACTCACCATGTTGTAAAAAAAGCAAAATTAGAACATGCAGCCTCTGGACCAGGGGAATAGGGGCTTCCCAACAAGGCTTGGATGTAGACACCTGCCTCAGGACCACTTCAAAAGTTGTGATTAATCTGACAGACTGAGAAAGTGGTTAAATAGATGGGGAGTAATTATGGCTAGCTGTAAGTAAAATATTTAAATCAGAAGTAAATTAAATCAACATCAGTTATTCTTCTGATCCCAGTCAGTAGGAATGTCACTTAAAACCTAAATACCCTCAGCCTGAAAATAGTCCTGCCTTCCTGAAGCAGCAAGTTGAGCTCTAGGTTCAACAAAGATCATTTTGAATTATGTGTTATAAGTTCTTATATGGGAGAGAAAGGCATGTTATAGAGAAAGAAAACAATCCAAGTTCATTTAAATTAACCCAACAGAGTATTAGGAATGAGCATAAAGTTTATAATAAATCATTTACATGTATAATTTTTAAAGTGGTCTGATATCTATCTGCCTACCATTCAGAGTTCCTAGGAGACTGAATATAACATTTCAAAAACAAATGCCATGTATTGTTATAGCAATAACACTGAGATAATAAGAGAGATGAGAACTGCTTGGCCAGAAAGAGGCTATCAATTAAACATATTAAAATATCTGTGGATGTGATGCCTCAGAGAAAGCAAGACCAGCACTGATAGTCTCTCCTGAAGGAATTCCAAATTCTGGGTGCTTGTCAGGGTGAGATGCCATGATCGAGGCTCAGTTGTCTCAAGGTTAGAGCCTCTGTTTACCAGCCTTATGAAAAGGACCATCTAGACATCTAGAAAGTTCTTGAATTAATTAAGCAAGCATTCCTGCTTCTGGAGATTTATATGAAGCACATTTGTCAGGCAATGGGATTATTGTGTTTGGGATGTACATGTATCAAACATGAAGGATTGGAGGTGCTGGAGAAAAGTAGGGAACATGATCAGAGAGAGGATTCCCAAAGAAAGGAGGAATTGAGGGCCCTGAAGGAACAAGCAGAATAAGAAAAGGACATTTACTAAGTGGCTTGGCTGCTGAAAAGATGAGAGCTGCACTGAAAATGTAGACCAGGAATAACAAAACAAAGTTGCTGGCTTGCAACCAGGGTTGGGCGAGAGTTATTTTTCCCTCCTTCTTTCAGGCTCTCTAGAGAATATAACAGCGGAAAGTAAAAGCCCTGCTAAGTATCCACCCGTGCCTTCTATAATTTTGTAAACAACAAACTTAAAGACTCGAGATCCATCCCACCCCTAAAAGGACCTAACGGTAAAAACTGTAATGATGAAACCGTTAAAGCCAACCTCTTTAACACATTCTTCGGCTCAGTCTTTGTAAACAGCAATGGCTCATGCCCAATATTTTCTAGTCATACCACAGATAATTACAATGATCTAATACATACCGATTTTACAGAAGATAACGTTGAAAAGGCACTATGCAGTCTAAAACCATCTCTATCTATTGGACCTGATGGACTATGTGCCTACTTCTTTAAAAAGCTTTCCACTGCCATAGCAGAACCTCTAAGCATAATCTTTGAAAAATCTTTCAGGACCAGCTCCTTGCCCAACCTATGGTCACTAGCCACGGTCATCCCTATCTTCAAAAAGGGAGACCCCAGCCTAGTTGAAAATTACATACCAATCTCTTTATGTTGCATCACCTGCAAAGTCATGGAATCAATCATTAACCAATCCATTACCCTCCACTTAGAGACAAACAACCTATTCTTTAACAAACAATTTGGTTTCAGAAAAAAATTATCTTGCAATCTGCAACTCCTACACTGCAAAGCAATAGACACAATTTACATAGACTTCTGTAAAGCCTTTGATTCAGTGGTACATGACAAACCACTTCTAAAACTAAAATCTTATGGCATTTCTAGACCCCTGCATGATTGGATAGCTGCATTCCTGTCAAACAGGCAACAAGTGGTCAAAATAGGGAGCGCCCTATCAAATCTTGTACCTGTTAACAGCGGTGTCCCCCAAGGCAGCGTTCTAGGACCAACTCTCTTTATACTTTACATAAATGACCTCTGTGATCATATTAAAAGCAACTGCGTTCTCTTCACTGATGATGTAAAACTATTCAACATCACCGACAATACTGCTACCCTTCAAAAAGACCTTGACTATGTGTCAGGATGGTCAAACAAGTGGCAACTTCAAATCTCAACCAACAAATGCTCTGTCTTACATATTGGCAAAAAAAAATCAGAACATAAAATACAAACTGGATGGACACGACCTTGTAGATGACCCTCACTCTGTCAAAGACCTTGGAGTACTCATCTCTAATGATCTAAGTGCCAAAGCCCACTGTAACAACATTGCAAAAAAAGCATTAAGAGTTGTTAACCTAATTTTGCATAGCTTCTTCTCTGGTAACACTTCTGTACTTCTAACTAGGGCATATAAAACCTTTGCCAGACCTT